>JAAGOF010000081.1:52709-218126 GCA_010645155.1 Tigriopus japonicus
CTCTCTCGCTCTCGCTCTCCACACTGAGCCCAGTGAAGAACAAACAAGGAGGACTTGACTCAAAATTTCAGGGTTGAAAGGTGAAGAAAGGAAAACTCAACATTCTCCTCTCTATCAATATTGAAACATCTCTGAAACATTTTTATGCTAGGAGCCCTGATTGCGAACGTTTTCTCTGAAAAGCATTGATCAGAGTGAGGGGTGAGATATTCATTTTTCTCTTGGTCTTTTAGGTTTTAAACTAATTTTACAAGTAATTCAGCTTTGAATCATTTGAAACACACTAATAGGTCATTTTGGACCCCTTCATTAAGGTTCTAGGCCCTTTCCTTTCTCAAAAGTTGTTACCTTGTTCTCATATTTTGGAAAAGTTGTTCAGCTTAGAGGGTACTTTTGCATTGTTTTGGGAACGGCGAGCAGTTGCGAGCCAAATCAACTAGATGGCGTTGGATATGATTGTACTCTTTCTAATTTAGAGCTCTAGTTTACCCTAGAGCTCGAATTTACCCCATACTTCGGTCGTGGCCTCTGGTGCCTCATTACTCCACTAACCATCTCATTTCATTCTCGACCGTTTGTTGCGGAGCAACTGACCGTTAAACTATCAACTATTAAATCGAGCGCAGAACAAAAAAAAAACAGACGCACCTGAAAAGACCGGCACAAACAAGACCAGGGGACACAAACTCAACCTTTTTTCTCACTTTCCATGTTTGAATTTTATTCGTCTTTTTCGTGTAATCTGGCAATTTCATTCGTCTTTTCTCGTCTAATTGATCAAAACTTGAGATTTTTTTGGATTTTAAGCCTTTTTAGCTCTTTTTTTGTCTAATTTGACAACTTTATTTGACGAAACTTCCCGTCCCTAAAAATTAGACTGGACTTGTTACTCTTTAAAATGCACGATTTTCGGATTTATGTTAAAGATCGAAATGAATATTTATCTCTTCTAAGCAGATGCTATTTTACATGTAGGCAACCCTGTTCGAACTTTTGATTTACTTAGACTACTAGGTATGTTAGGCAACCCTTGCACGTGTCAAAAATCGACGTGAAGAGCAAGAAACTCGTCAAAGTCGAATATTTTGGAAAGAAAACATTTTGCTCTTACTCAATTTGATATGCAACGTCTTGGCTTCAAAGGTTTTTTGTCACGTTCCTCGCTCATGACTACGTAGCGAAAAAATAAATTTCAACTAAAGTTTTCAAATTAACTGACTAGATTTCCATTTCTGAGCATTTTGAATTATTTTGTGATTTTGAGGGATTTTCCAATAATTTTGCACATTTTTCTGTAAATTTACATATTTTCGTAAAAATGGTTCGCACTTTTTCTGACTTTTCAACTTCTTCACATTTCTTTTTGATTTGAAGATTGGAAAACCAGAATTTTCCTTTTCTTTTTGAAATTTTGGCTTCTCTAAATCTATAGTTGAGTACTTTCTATTTTCTACATTTGAGATACAATTGTTTGTGGGCAGAGGCTGTTTGAGAACATTTATTCCTGCACATAAAATTTCTTTGAATGAAGCTCAGATGTTTGAAACACCGTAAAATCGTCAATTTTTGCCTATTTAATCATTTCTTTTAACACTTCTCGACTATTTTGACATTTTTTAACTGTTGTACCAAGCGTTTTGTCAAAAAAGCTGATAAAAAGTTACTTTTTTGTTGTTTTTACCAACTGAAAATTCGCTCCCTACTCATGGCGCTTATTTTCTATGTTTACTGGTGCAGGGATAACCTATATAATAGTATTAATACTGGATGCGAACTCGCGGAATTTCTCCGGCACGCAACCTCCGGTATGAGGCCGAGATTCGTAAACAAGAAGAACAAACCGCCATGTTGGGAGCGGAAAATCAAACGGAAATCGACCAAAATTCCAAAAGATAGTGCGCCAATCGGTGTTCCCTGTGTTTCAAGCGGGTCCAGCCAAGTCCTAGCCTTGGTAAAGGTCAACGCCATGCCCAAAAATCAGTCCGATGTTGGTGTTTCGAAGACATCCAGTTCACCCAAGAAAGAGTGAATGAAATAGTGAATGAATGACCACATCGTGGAGTGCGAATGAACCCACAAAGGTGTCTAATCTACAAGATGACGATCAAAGTGATCAAATGAAATCTGATGACGAGGTTACCTGCAATAACCTTCGGAAGTGATAGCCCTAACTAAAGCAAAAAAACGAATATGCACCGGACTCCGAGCCCAAATTCTTCTTGCAAAAGGATTAAGAACCAACTTTCCCACGGACCAATACGGGGAGTTTCTTTACGCTCATCCATTGCACAACTTGAACAACTAAGAATATCTTACGATTACTTGAATTATCAACAACAAAATAATGTTTTTCGAGCTCATCCATTATCCGACTTGAACGTCTTATTAGTATCTTTGAACTTACAATTGAACCCATCCATCAATATTTCAGGAATTATCCTGAACTGAATTAACACATGCCAAACTTTGTATGAAATCAAGGTTGTTATAGGTTGTGAGATTGTCACCTTGGCATAACATGTTCTATAAATGATGGTCCTTTTTCGAATTTCCTTTATTGTATGGTTGTGTCTTTTAGTTCAGGATAATAAGGACAGGTAAGATACTCTTAAGTAATTCAAGTTGTGTGATGGACGAGTGCGATAAAACTCCCCGTTTTGATCCGGGTGAGAGGATGTGGGGAAAGTTGGTTCTTAATCCCTTTTCAAGAGGAATTTGCGTTCGGATTAAGGTCAATATAGAACAAAGAAAGAAGAAGTCCTCAGTGTCAAGAATTCGATCAAATGAAGAACAAATTAAGATGACTTTGAAACCTATCAGGTGGACCTACTAGCAATGGATGGGCTCAATATTTTGATCTGCCTTTGGAGTCAGTCAGCCCAAATTGGTGATCTGACAGTCTAACCCGGATTACATGGACCCTCCCAAAGTCTTTAGAATGAAATGCTCCCATCAAGATTGAATTGTGTGGATTTTTTCATTCAATCTGATTGTTAATTCCTGGACAAGGGGATCTTAGAAGGTCAATCAAACCTTATCAAGCCTGTAGAGCCTATCCCTGCAATGATAAGACATGATCCTTTGGTCCTGAAGGACCCTTAGCCCCAGTCCTGCGTGGTCCCGACCTTCTTGAGCCCCAAGACTTGAAACATTTTCAATCAAATCCACAATCAAGGCTTTAATCCTCATGTTTTTCACTCATTTTGTCTCAAGGACGTTGTGATTGCCTTTGTTCCTGTTCCAATCCGGATCAGATGGCTGATCTGATCCAGAACCGTCAAAAGTGCCCTTCAATGGTTATAGCCAACAACATCTCTGACTTGGACTCCATCTTGTTTCAAAATGAGACCATTCTTGTTCTTTCATTTTCCTATGGAAATGGTTTCATTGTGGAGGTGTTGAAGAGGATGGAAGAGGAGTAACACTCCAAATATGACCACAGATACTTCTGTTAAGCATTATTTCACTGAAGTTGGACTAATGGGTGAAGCAAGATTTCATCTACGTATTTTCCTCATTCTTATGAGGACTAAAATCCTTTGGAGAGTTGAATGTCAAAAGTTCATGAGACGAGTAAAAAGAGTGCTGGGACTTCTAAAATCAAGGTGAAGAACATCCAGTCCACAAATATTAACACAAAAAGTTTGCGTGAATTCTTTCAAGACACATGTTCAACAGTTTTAGACATTAATAAGGAATAAATGACGTCGTGTCAAAATATAGCCTCGGCCTCATACCATTTTTTCAAAAATCGGAGTTCGTGTCCACCCCTTTCAGGGGTTCCTGACTGGTGTCGCCCAAATACTTTACTAATTTGATCATAAGTCAAAAACGAACGTTTTTGGTAGCCACAAAACTTGTAAATTAACATCTGAGAATCTTCAGAGAAAAAGCTTCAAATCAAAAATTTAACACCAATCCAAAAATCATGCACCATAACGAATCACAAGCCAAGTCTACCTTCAGTCAGGATATTCTTCGCATTTTGTTGGAACTGGGGCGCATCAAAATGGCGCCATTTTTCTGAAACAAAAATAAATTCTTACAACGCCATCTATGGTTCAATGTCCCAAAACAGCAATTATAGTTTTTCTGCCTTCTTTTGTAACTTACTTGTAGATGTAAATTTTATCACGGGTCTAATTTTTACCTGAAAAGTTGCGAGAAAAGCTCCAACAAGTTCCCGTTCTTCATAATATTGACTTGAGGAAAACGTTAACTGGTTCATTGTTGATCACCCTTGAATTCTTTTCCAACTCTTGCTCGTTTCGCTTTGTGTTGATAACTGACCAGGAGGCAACAATTTCATTTTTGATTTTTTTGCACATTCCATCTCATTGCAGTACGAAGTGTCTCTTGACGCTCACCCTTTACCGAAAGCGCTCTAGACGTATGCTAAATCAGATTCCGTGATCTATGGCTAAATGTTTTAGTAAGACGGAAGTGCACGACAGCCTGAGTCCGAGAGGTAAACAAGCTGCAATTCACAAGGAAAGCTCTCTTTAGCCATAAAAAGCTCGAAATTCGTCTCGAGAGTGCTTTCAAAGCAGTTTTGCAACTGAATACTCATCTGTTATGAAGCTGTTTTGTCTTGCGTAAATTTGTAGAAACTCCCTTGCAATCAAATACCGTTTACCTTAATAAATTTATGAATGTTGCACGGTAGAGCAAAGATTATGTTATTACTTAAACCTTAAAAGAAAATGTTTTGAGGATTTTGGCCCCCAAAAAATTGGCGGGGAAAGGAACACTATCATTCATTTATTTGAGGTTTCCATTTTTTTAGAGATTTAACTCGGGAATTTTTTTTTCTCGTTTTTCAGATTTGAATGACTTTTTTTCAAGTTTTATTGCATTTGCTAAATATTCAACTTTCAAAAACTTTCTCGGATGCTTCTGGTATAGACAGTTTTTTTCGAAATTTTGATCAGACCTAAAACGGTCGCCAAAATTTTTCCATGTGAAAAGAACGAGCTCAAACATTTTCGAACTTAAAATCCTCACGGAAATTATCCTCTTTTTTAGACTGAGACGAATAATCGAGTAGAAATGGATTCAGACTCTCTCTTTCTTTTTTTATGATCAGAAAATCTCTAAACAAGAAGACAAAAAAAACTTAAGTGCTTAAATGAGCGATTCAATCAATTGCTTCTTGGGAATTGCTGCTAGCTTCTTTTCAAAAATATCATTCGTGGCACAGTTTGTAACGCCAAATTATGTTGTTCATCAAGATTTTAAATTCTTTTATGCCCAGGTGCATGTTCAATTTGCCAAAAATGTGTTCTGCCCAACATGTGACATTGCCGTCAAAACAGCATAAAATCAATAAAAAATGCTAGAATTCCGTGCTTTCAGTTGATTCGTGTGGGATTTGTCTTAATACAAGATCAAAGGTCAACAGAGCTCTTCCGTAGCTAAATTTGGAGAGTTCTTGTTCTTGCAAAAGCAAAGGTTAGTGTTGCATCTGGAGATGGTCGTAAATGACTAGATACATTCAGTAGAGAGACATGGGTATATATACATGTAAGCATGAGACTAGGAGTGAGCATGATAAAACAATAGGGAGTAAAGGCGGGAATACAACAGTTAGAAACAACGTTAAGATCAAGGCCTATTAAAAAAATAATATTTCATCAAGTGAGCATCAAATAATCGATGATGGCTACAAAGGCCCGCAATCTGAGGAATATACGTATGTCTTTTTGTGTTATATCTTTGTTATTTGAAGGCCACACCTCCATATTCATGATGTGACTAAAGAGACACAAAAATATTCCTGAAATAAATCATCATCATCATCATATAATATTGTACACTGTTGGTCCACAAAAACAGCATATACTATTTATGCACCTGCAAAGGAAGGGAGTAATGGCCAAATTTCATCGGAGGGAGTTTCATTTTATTGGCGACCCGAGGGCGTCAATTAAAATGAAACGAGTGATGTCGGATCTTGACCATTCCTCCCTTCATTTGTGGGTGCATATGGTATTTTGTTGACCAACTTATCTTTTTTCGGACTTCCGTTACAATCTTTTCAACTAGCATGCTTTGCTTACTTAATACCGGTATTAGGAGCTAGCTCTGTTCACCTCAAGTACATCAGTTGGTGGGTTGGCCACTCAGTAGTGGTGTATTATATTATTCTTTACTCTAAGTATTTAGATTGTCATTTTCTGCCACCAATTGCCATTTTCTGCCACTTGGTGGCAGAAAATGGCAGAAAGTGGCAGAAAGTGGCAGAAAATGGCAAAAATGGCAGAAAGTGGCAGAAAATGGCAGAAAGTGGCAGAAAATGGCAGAAAACGGCAGAAAGTGGCAGAAAATCGTAGAAAATGGCCGCTAATAGACAAAAGTACACATGTAGACTGATGTTCAACTACAAATCTGTTTTTGAAGAATGAGATTAAAGGAGTCATATCCTTTTGCTGATGCTAAAATAACTAGAAATACACATTGTATTTGAAAACACGTCTTTACATAAGATATTCCCTGGTTTAAAATCTCTCATTCTTTTTATGTGACATATAGTGATAATTAGGGACGGGCAAATAGTGTAAAAAGATTTTTGGTAACATAAACCCATTTTTCTGCACTTTTGCACTTTTCACCTTTATTTGCACTTTTTATTTACGTTTTTGGCCAAAATTGACAAATTGTTAAGAAAATGTAGTGGCTTTTGAAAGAATTTTTAGTTTCAAGATCAAATTTTGAACTAGTCGAAAAAGCTTGCATTTGCAGTCAACCATTCTTAGCACCTTGAAGAAATATGTGCATTTCAGACGCAAACCTCACACTTTTTTCACCATCTTGGCTTTAACTATAACATCCTGTTTACTAAACTAAAGATTAGACAAAAGAATCTCATTGCATGCAACCAACATATAGGAAACCTAAAGAAACTCATGTTATGGTAATGGAAGGATCTACAAACAATATACCTAGATGTGAAGAGACAATGAATGCCACATTTGAAATTGAGTTCTGGTAATTAGGCCATGGGCCAAATATTGAAGTAATGTCACTAAAACCATGCTTAAAACACATTTATGACTATTTTCTTTGATGCAATTGTTAGGCACATGTGGGTATTTTTCTGTTCAATTTTCAATGTCTATTTTTGAACAACTTGAAGGACAAAAACGGAGTGATGTAAAGCCATATCAAACAATTGCTAAATATATTTCGACAATATTTTAGGTACATACATCCATGAGACCACCTTAGGAATGAAAAATTCAGAAGATTGTTGACTAGAGTATTTTTCATGATTTTACATCCTTTTTGCTAGTGACCTAATTAATAGAACTCTATTACTTGTGCGGCATTGTCTCTTCACCTCAAACTCGTCTCAAATGTCTTTAGAACTTGTAAATGATTTTCCTTGCTCAATTAAGAGCCGGGGGTACTCCACGAATGACGTTTTAAGTCCAAATGCAAGTTATTTGCTCTTTTTTGACATTAATTTGCTCTTTTTTGACATTAATTTGCTCTTTTTTGACATTAATTTGCTCTTTTTTGACATTAATTTGCTCTTTTTTGACATTAATTTGATCTTTTTTGACATTTATTTGCACTTTCAACATTTTTCTGCACTTTGTTTTGCACTTTTGGGCACATTTTTTTGCAACTTTTGGTAACTAAAAGGGTAAGATTATTTACACTTTCTGCCCGTCCCTAGTGATAATAATTCAGGCTGAGATGAAAACTTCAATTATTAATATGACAAAAGTTTATGTGAAATATTCAAAGCTTCTATGATATACTTTTATCATATTTCATATTGACAATATAATTATCATATTGGAAAAAATATTTATTTTGCAGTTCAAAGTCACTTTAATATTGTATAGTGTTGAAGTGGGATATAAGAATAATTATCCCTATTTTCTAGAATGCTTGATGTTTATTAATTGATAGCCTAATTAATCAAACGAATTAATTCATGAATTGTGTCCCAGAAAGTATTTGTTACAACTTTCTGTAAGCCCCCAATATCGATTTCTTCTAAAAGAAAACGAAAATGACTTATTTGGGACTAGGTTTCAAATTTTGTTTATTTGGTTTTAAAGTAATGCATTTTAAACTAATTCGGTGTACAGCAAGCAATCATTTGCAAGTCAGACTTTGTTAAAGCGGAATGTTAAGTCGTATTTTATACATCAAACATATTGCAATTGTAAAAGCTAAGAAAGCCAGTATTTAAATTTATTTTGTATTTGAGTAAAGGAACTTGACTTAAAAATAACAATTATTTTTCTTCAAATGATCTTTGTTACAACAAACTTTGTTGTAATTGGATTTGAAAAATATACCTTAGGCCTTACTATTCAAATTTTAAAAACGTTTTGCATTTACAATATTTAAACATTTAAAAAACCAACAATTCTCAGCTATTGTGTTCAAATAGTGACGCAACATTACAGAATTCAATTGCATTCAAGTTCTAACTCTCGGTGTGAATT
Organism: Tigriopus japonicus; assembly: GCA_010645155.1. Classification (NCBI taxonomy): domain Eukaryota; kingdom Metazoa; phylum Arthropoda; class Copepoda; order Harpacticoida; family Harpacticidae; genus Tigriopus; species Tigriopus japonicus. The sequence goes on from JAAGOF010000081.1 coordinate 61,175, forward strand.
TAAGACGAAATAAAAGTGCTCGATATGATCACCCTGACTTCGAGGGAAATTCAAAAACGAATCGAGGAGATCAATTTCACGAAATTAACCTTCCTTCTTCGATGAAATGAGCTTCTGGAGGGATGGTAAGGCCATAGTTAGACATCAAAAGTGCCAATTTTTTCCCTTTAAGTATTTATTGAATATATTGATTTTTTATGAGTTTCTAGAAAAATAATTTCTGCCATTTTCTGCCACTTTTTTCGCATAAATAAAAGCTATTTTCCTCCACCAATTTCTGCCAGGTGACAGAAAATGATTTATTCATATGCCATCACTGCATTCAAGACCATGGTTAAAGGCAAGGGCCTCTATGTCGAATAACTTAATAATATATCTGTTAAATATTGTTGCAATCAACATCATTTGTTACAAGTGTTTTTTTTTTATTTGACGGCTCAGTTCCATCCAAATATCAATTATTCATGTCCGATTTTAAGTGGTGCACCCTGTACCTACCAACCAACTCTGTGCAGAGTTGCGAACTTACATAAAGATCGGATTGGTTTGATCACCCTCCTACAGAAACATTCTGGCTTGCCATTTCAATCATGAATTCGACCTCGTGCTTTCTTTCATCATCATCTCCGATTTATGGTCCAACCCCTCCAGGTTGTCTTATGTCTAAACGTATGCCTTAAATTTGAAACAATAAAGCTTTTTTAGCTCAACTTAGCCCTCCAAATGACACTTCTTTTGATAATGAGCTGTTCATTTTGAGAACGAGAGAGGGCACTAAAGGCTGATCTGAAATTCATTCTTGCAAGTTAAGTATTCTATGTAGAACACTTGCATTGCTTTAAATCATTACTACTTAGGTTTTCAAATTTGTTTGCTGAAGTGCCAAAGCATGACAGTAACAATTTGAGGAATTTCCTCAGTTACTTGCGATTTTGAATGATTTTTCATTTAAATAAGATTCAAATGAGACTCGTTATATTTGTAAACATAGATTTCGTCTTTGGTTGATTGTCGATATACTAGACATTGGTATCTTCATTCATCAAAATAAGTGCATTGGCAAAAACACGCTTTCACATTTTCTGCAATGCGATTGAATCTCGTTAAAAACTGACGAGTAGAGCAGATCTGATTACCTCTAAATTTTGTGAGTCCGGAAATTAATGTCGTTTTTTCCAAAGCCGTCATTGTACATACGTTTCGTAACAGTGTCTTATATTTACAAAGGTTCCAAATGTTTTCTTGCAAAGTTAATTGGTAAAAACACAGGAGTGTAAATTGAGCAATGTTTAGAACAGTCAAATATTAAATGAAATTGTGCGAAAAAGGAAACATGAAGTCTGGTTGATTCCAAGTCAGCCTCTTTACTATCTTTCAAAAGTTTTGTTTTTATTTTAGGACAAACCCACTTCTTAAAGTGGTGGTCTGTTTTATAATTTCACTTGAGAATCCGTAGCTTGACATAAGCAGGTTTTCTCGATCTTACCACATATGCCAATGCAATGGGAAACTTCTCAGATTAGCGTGTACGTATAAAAAGCCGTGCATGTAGATTGGTTAGTTCTTTCCCACCTTTTTATCTAACTCATGATTAAGTGTTTCATAAACAGATCGGTGGGAAATTGTCTTTTTAGTGAGGAGCTCCTGACAGGAAAAATGCAACTGATTTCAGGCTTTAAAAATGCACTTTTCCTTATCAAATTCGTTTGTGGTTGGTTGGTCAAATTGATCGTTTCGGCGTTGCTTGAGGGAAGGATGAGATAAGCATCGAAATACCAGACATAAATGCCTCACGGTATTGAAAAATGTCTATCAAGTTTACATGAAAATTCCCAAACATTAAAAGATATGTTTCAGACTCAGGAAACCAAGGGGAATAACTTTGATTTGCTGAATTTCTCAGTCAGGTCTAGATTAAAGATTAGATACCTAAAAACCTAATTGTAAATGATAATTTTTGGAAACCTTGTCAATTTAGTCTTAGAGCATTTTAGAAACCGTTTTTATCGAAATTGTTTGGAAAAATGTTGCTCATCTGATAAGTTCTTTGAGTTTAACCGGTTCATTTTTGACCCAATAAAGCGAAAAAAACGCTCTGGGTATATGAAAACTTGAACTCCCAAGCAAATGATAGGGATTTTTATGTTTAAAAAAAATCCTCATTTTTCTATGTTGTCATAACCAAAGCAACCAAATTTTGGTAAAAAATATTGCCAAAAAATGTTGGTTTTTAGGTAATTCTTTTAAGAAATAATGTAACAAAATCGGATTTTTGCTAATAATACTAGCACTTTTCTCATCAATTACAGAAGAAGTTTACATTTTCCTATACTCACATTATCTATAAGTCTTACTTCATAGCTTGGAAAAAGCTGATAAATAAATTTCATATTGTTACAACTTAAACTAGAGCAACTCAAACGAATCCTCTCTGTGTCTCTTCACAGATTGATTTTGTCATCTTTTTCCAAATGTTTTTGAAGGGAACAAGAATTTCTGTAGATTTTTTTTTTCAATTTTCCCACTTTTGTAATTTCGGAAAAAATCGCAAACTATTGGAAATACATGAATGGTTTTAATTACATAAAAAAATCCAACTGGCCCAAAGATAAATTAAATATTATTTGTTGCAACTGCCACTTATAATGTCGGGTTGTGTCTTAATTTTGATTGATGAACTGATCTTTTTCCAGAGAAATTTTAACAAAACAAGCAATTTTCCCACATATTTTGGACAGAAATCAAAGGTTTGGGTAATAAAATTGTAAAATGTAATTTACAACTATTTGGTGGCCCTGATCACAAGTTAAAATAACATTTATGAATACTAAATACACACTAAAAGTGGATATTTTTGAAAAACTATGTATCAATTGATTTGGATACATGGATTTGGTAAGGTTTTCAAATAAAAATTGATAAATACAATATTGCACAAATGTGTCCTCATATTTTGTGAGAATTGGATAATCCTCGAAGGACCATGGTCAAATTGGACCAAAATCGATTTTTTTGAATCTCACAAAAGTTCACAAAATTTTCATTGAGAACCTACCAATATGACCTTTCCATAACTCAAAAGTAATAATTCGAGAATTTGCATTTTTATTCTTTTAGTAAATTAAATATATATTTTTTGACATGCTATAACAAATCATAGAATGTGAAGAACTTTTATTTCATACTGTGACAAATATGTATATAATTTGCATGAGAATTTGAGTTTTATAAGTCCGGAGTGTTTTGTCGCTTTTTTGGGCCAAAAATGAACCGATTAAACTTTAATAGCACAGCACCTAAACAACATATTTCCAAGCAAATACGATCCGAAAGATATCTAAGATCTGCTCTAATAGTGTACTGACTAGATATTAAAAATTAGTTATTTTACAGGTGTTTAGGTATATCATTTTTAACTCTGACCTGACTTTGAGGAACTCAGTAAATCAAAGTTGCTCCTCTGGGTTTCCTGAGTCTGAAACATATCTCTTAGTGTTTGGGAATTTCCATAAAAACTTGATATGAGTTTTTCAGTACCGTGCCGTTGCAATTACTTTTAGCCTTTGGCGAAATTATACTTTTGCATTGATTGCCAGAAAGAGTCAGAAAGGCTTTTTTTGTATTCCGACATACATTACGACTCATTACACCCTTCATTCCAAGCCATTACTTAGATATCCACCGTTTTTCTCTGAAAGATGGAGATATTCATTAGAAGTACATGGCCTAAATCAAGGAAAAAGAACACGGTCAATTTTCTTCAGTTTTAAACCAAGAAATTGCTGGAAAGGTCATCTAAATTATCAAAATTGGTTTGAGGGTGTGGCTTTTTTATTGGTTGATTTGATTTTACTGCACTAGATGATATAAGGGTACATTTGATTAAATGTAAAGCGAGATTTGGTTCTCTCTATATATGTATGTTTTTATGACAATACTTCAATTTGGGTTGAGGGACATATTCGGTTGTGGTGATGGCGAAGAGTCCTGGACGGATCGTCACCAGTTAATTGACTTGTAATCATTGCGATGATGATCGAGGGGGTTGCTTCCATTTTCGGCAAAGTGACTCTTGCAGTCGATAGGAGTTCCTGAAATGAACACTAATAGTTTGTATAAAAAAGCAATCCTCAACATGTCCTTCCTGGTTTATTCATATAGAGACACACATATTTTCCGGATTTTGATGCAAGCTCAGTAATAGGGTGAAGAGGTAGAAGGGGTTAAGGATTGATCATTTATTAATCACTAGATAGCGTGCAAACTTTAGCTTTTTCAACTTCAGCTAAATCAGAGTTAGGCTGATTTAGAAAGCAGGGCAGAATGACGGAATGCGTTGAATTTATGAGGAAAATGTTGCCCTCACAACTGTTGAGCGGACAGTAAGTGTGACCAAACATGCGAATCAAGACAAACTTTTTAAACTCGTTCTTGGAGCCACAAATTATTTTTGGTCAATATATGTATTGGATTAACCCTACATATAGCAAAAGCTTAAATTTTTGTTCTTCCTACCAGTAACTTATTCAATGTTTTGGTGGATAAGTTTTTAGTTGTAGTATGCAAACAAGGCATGGTCAACTAATGACATCTTCAGTGCTTTCAAGAAAGTGACCACTAGCAATAACAAGAAATGGCGCAAACATTACCCAATTCCACATTTGATTCATCAATTGCATGGTTTACATTTGCCTGGTCACACATTTCAAATGTTCCCACACTTTTGTCCACTCAACAGTTGGTGACAGGAGACACATTTTTAGACTTACACTCCCTCTAGTATTAATAGAACTCAATGGGAGTGATTACCGTCTCATTTTATAGACCTGCTGCCGTCACTAACTGCCATTAGCAGTGTAGGCTTGCCAAAAAAATCTCAGTTTTCAAGGGTCAGATTTTCGAAAAATGTTGCATTTATGAGCAATGGCATGGTTAATGTATGTTGAGAAGTATTGCAAAGTAATTTGAAAACAAATGGAGAAGTTGGAAGCCTTCAATTAAACAAATTATTTGTTTTTAGGTTTAGTTGCCCTAGGAACCGATCTCCTCTGGCCATCTTGTTATTCAAAGTCGGGCATTCCTAATTTCAAAGTTCGGAAGAACCCCCTAAACTTATGTAGCAAAATTTTAGATAAAAGCAACAAAACATACTGCTGTGCAAATACAATATCAAGAATTGCTATTTCAACTGCAATTTGTGCAGATAAGGAAGGCATTGTTGCAATCACCAGGCCTAAACCTTCGTTTTAGTTACCTCGCACGCTCATCAGAAACACAGGTCTTCCGAACTTTTTTCCCGCCAAAAATGATGACATCAATAGTAATTGCTGTGATGGGTTGAAGATATAATGCAAGTTCAAGCAAGATCGAGAATCAGGTGAAGCTAGGTTGCGCGATAAAAAATTAAAACACTTCGTTAAAAAAGTGATGTCAAAGTTCGGCTTAAATGTGACCGAGTTATGGATGTGCAGTACTCAGAGAAGGAGTGAACGGGATCTGATCCTTTCTCTGACTGTGTTTTCAAAACATTGCTTATTTTACGGTAATAATACTAAATTTGAGAGAACATTTTATTTCAATAGGCATTCAGTGTCTTAAAGGTTCACAATTCGAGCAATTTTTCCTCGATTTATTTGTTCAAGTCTTGTAAAAAGGGAAACTGCCTTAGCCATAAAATTTGATTAAAAAAATAATATTTTGTAATTTTTGGTACTTGTCCGTTCTCACCTAATTATAAAACCAAAATTGGAGTTGATTTATGTCATGAAAAAACTTAGCAATTCTCATTTCACTTGGAGCCAATCAAGAGGAAATTTAGTCCAGCCAATATCAAGGTTAGACTTGAGGAAACATTTCTTTAGTGTTCGGTCAATTCAAATCTGGAACGGTCTCCCATCAAAGGAAAGCCAAAGTGTCAACGAATTCAAATCGCTGTATGACTCCTTTACATACAACTTGACTTTACCAGATGATTCTTGTTGTTATTGTTGTTGTTTTGATTACTTTTTTATGTTTCATGTTTTCTTTTATCCAAATGTCCTTAATACCTTCAAAATGACCAACTCTGGTCCCTGAAGATCAATATAACTTTATATATGTGTATCATTTTTTGGCCAAAAAGCTTGAATTTAGCAGAGTGAATCTTTCCAACAATGACTGGCAAGACAAACAACAATATTTTAGACCACCAGTAATACTTTTGGTTTTGGGAAGTTTTCCAAAACGTGTGATTTTAAGAGTGATATATGGATTAGAAAATTTGTATTTGGGTAATACAAAATTAGCTGAAAGCCAAGGAAAATCGATTTTGATCGAAAATCTTCGCTTTAATTACACAAACAGCAGTATCTTTGTTGGCATTTCAATGACTGGTATTAGGAATTTTTTAACGAGATCATCTAGCAACACTGCTGACTGCAGTAAGGGGAAAGGGGTGTGGGAGAGCAACGTTGCATCCGATTTACCTAGATCTGGTTACCTGGGACGGTCAGGATATTGAGCAGGTTATCCCGCATTAAGAGTTCCATTTCACGGCGCTTCTTTGCCCGTTCCCGTTTCTTGTGGGCCACCTCATTTCGCCAAAGGCGGTTCTTGTAGTAACTGGCGAAAGAGTTCACCACAATGGGGATAGGAAGGGTCAGAATGAATATGCCACCAAGGGCACAAAGACCACCTAAACATAAGGAAAACATTTTTTTTTCTTTTCGTTGGTGTCTTTTCTCATTTTTGTAGTAATTGTATTATGCTTGGTTTTGAGTTAAGCTCCATTTGTGTTTTTATCTGCTCTCTTCAAGATCATCTTTAAAGTAAATGATTTTTAACAAAATGGAACATCGAATTAACTTTATTTTTGTTTTACTACTTGGATGCCAAATGTGAACCAAGTTTTAAAACCTCTTTTTCTCTCAACTGTAAAGGCGAAGATCTCTCTTGGATCTACAATGAAACATTTGAAGGGAATCATTTGGTCGCATTTCCGTGCACTTTACTTTTGCCATTTATTATCCATGAAGAAAGATTCGTCTGGGCGCATTTGAAGCTTTTAACCCATGAGATCGATAATCCATTCCCCGAAACAAATGTGCGGAAATGAGAATCGATCCTCTCTCTGTTTCATTCAATAAACTATCGGAAGAATTTTGGAGCACGTTCTGAAGTTTATTCATGGTTCAAATTAGGCCAAAACCAATGTCCTCGTCAAAAATCTTTCAAGAAGAAAACGATGTTGAACAGGAGGAGAAAATTGGCACCATCATGAAATTATAAATGAGTTTATAAATTTAAGAAAAAGGTAATCATGATGACTTAAAAAAAAAATTGATGTCCAAATTATAAATGATGCCATATATTGGATTTCAGATTTCGAGCAGTAAATTTAAAAATTTTAATTTGACGAGAAAAAAGTTCACAATTTCAAACATCAGGTTATTTAAGGATATCGAATTTAAACGTTTTTGTTGTGAGCTTTCTAAAAACCTGAGCTTTTAAATTTCTATGAGGACAGAACATACAGAAGATACAGAAACATGAACCAGTCACCGTTTAGGTATCTAACAATGAAACAAGTAACATACAGGGTGGTGGCGTCAGAAGTAGACATATTAGAAAATAAACAGTGTTCGTTTAAAGTCTAATTGAAGCTCATAGATATTTTTCCTGATGACTTTTGTTATGCTAAACAAGCTTGGATTTATATAAGTCCTTTGCATCCCATAACTCCGTCCTCCTCTTATGGTGGGACAAAAATGCAGTCCCAAATAAATCATCGACCTTGTAATATTGTCAATTCCCACTTTTCCTTACAAGTTTTTTTCAACGTCGCTTCTTGATTTAAAAGATTATAATTATAAACAAATCTACCGACAATTGCAACTTGTAATGACAAATTACCTACTTTACTTTACCTACCGACCCTGCAAGGTATAAAAATAAGTAAACAAAAAAGAGCTTTCTTCAGTGCTCCGTTTACCAATGAGTTTTCCCGGAAACGTGGAAGGACTCAAATCTCCATAGCCCACAGTTGTCAGGGTCATGAGGCCCCACCAGAAGGAATCCAAAAATGACCAAGGTCCCAAAGGGTTGTCCTTTTCCGCAAAGTACACCAAACTCGAGAACGTGAGGACAGCCACTCCAACCAAGAGCATAAGAAGTCCAAGCTCTTTATAGGCCTGATTCAGGGTGTAGATGAGACTTTGAAGTCCGGCAAAATGACGAACCAGCTTAAAGATTCTCATGATCCGCATTACTCGCACTAAACGCACGATTTTGCCTGCTTTGCCCATGATCTCGAAATCCTAGAAAAGGTCATTGGGGAATGAAATTGTGAAATGGCCGTGGTACTGAGATTTGAAAAAAGGGACTTGTAAAAAGGCAAGTCTGTCACTAGCAACATCAGATTGGTCATGCTGGAGAAAAAGCTTGTTTTTAAAGAAGGTCATGCTCACTCACTCATGAATTATTAAGTCACACCATTGCGGATTTATCAGAATTGTAGCTTTGTTGTTCGCTCAAGCTTTGATGTAAAAGGAATGGGTACTCGAGTGCAATCTAAGCTTTATGTTTAGGATAAAAGGACCTTTTTAATGTTGTGTTTTATGTCAAGTTGCCACAAATCAATGGTTGTACATGGAAAGATCGAAAGTTGATAAACCAAGTGGGCTCAGAATGAGTGTATGAATAATTGTCTGTTTTTGCAATGGTATTCCGTCATAGTCTCAAAAAAGGGAACACAAAAAGTGCATTTAATTGCATTTAATCGTGTTGGTCCGGATGAAATTGACGAGGTTTCGAGAGGACTAAAACAATTTCCGCAACAAATGCGCGAATTCGTAATCGCCGAAACCTAGCCAACAAGTCTTATATTTATGAATAAGTACATATTTATCAATAGTCTGTGTACAGTTACTTTTAAAATCATTGACCTCAGTTTGACTTGGTTTTGAGAGAATCAAAGAAGCTCTGTGATTTTTCTCAACATCGAGTCAACCGGTTTATTTTTTAATAGAAATGTCCATAAAGTTAAAAAGAAAAGCGCAAACAAAAAATGAATTTGGTTCAGAGTGATTCAAAGAAGTTACGTAGTTTTACTTTTGCCTCGTTTGTGCACTTTTGTACTCAGTGAAACAATTGACAATTTATGTTTCCATTAACAAAGTTGCTTGCTCACAATAAGAATGTCAGACGATGAAAATAATGATATTTATGTCAAATTTGTCCTAAAACCAATTAATAATAATCGAGTCTTCCCTTGATGCAAATCGAGGGAATATGTTTTAATATGTAAAAGCAAACTACGAACAAAAATTTAGCGATCAAACAATTGAAGTATACTGTTGACAACCCTCACTAATTTACGCTTCAGCTGACCTCTCCAAATATGGTGTCTTGAGCAATCTGAAATTGGCATACCATTGAGAAATTAAATGAAAATTGGAAACACGTTACTTATAGTCCAAGATAAACGGGAAAATTTCCTTTTTTTCTCGTGGCTAAATCTGCCGCTATGATTTTTTTGCCAATTAATACTTTGTTCTGAAAAGCAAAATGTACTGACAAAAAAGTGATTTGTACGGCAAGCTACAATAGTAAATGTAACTCAAGCTAGTAATTTGCAAGCCGGCGGTAAATTATTCACTTTTGCCAAATGGGAACAAAATCAGGTAAAGCCAAATTTACATCCAGAGTGATCTGAACATTGAATTAGACTTGGGATGATATCGATAACATTGGCCCAATAAATTATCTGAACAATGAAACGCTTACCTGAAGACCTCCAATGACGAGATCGAGAAAGAATGGAATTATTGCGAAGAGATCCACCAAGTTCATGGGAGCCAGAAAGAAGTGAACTTTCCTCGGAGCGCAAGAAAATCGAACCTAGATATAAATTTTTCAAAACATGGTCCTGAGTTAAAAAAACTCGTATTTGCCAAACCGTCCAAAAACATTTCTGAAATGTCAACCAAACAACTTTGTTTGGAATGACACTTCCGTATTAACGACGGTTTGTCGCGTTTTCAATCAGCAAAGAAAAATTGAATTTTGAAGACAAAATCAGACCTGGTTCATTTATTTTAATTAGAGACGCTTTATTGTGACTACTAGAGCGTCTCTAATTTTAATGTATGAAAGGATCTAAAGAAGAATTTCATGCAATTTCTTTCTCTGGTGAACAAGTACTCTCAAACAGTAATTGAATTGCATCTCATTCACAAGTCTAATTATCCTTGTTTACTAAAACTTAAATAAAATATCCCAAAAAATACTTTAAAAAATCACTAATTGTCCTTATTCCGTTTGTAGGAACAAAATGTATGAAAAGCACATAAGGTTATTTAAGTTTTTCCAATGTCTTTAATTACAATTTTTTTGGCTTAAGTGTAATTTGTAGCATCTAAATTGAAATTTAATGTCAATTACATCAAACGTCTTGACAAACAGAATTTCCATATCTTTGTAATAAATTTAAAAAATGGTTTCGATGGATTGACGTGGTCATGAAGCATTTGGATTGAAGTATTTTTCATTACGTTTTTCTTTTAACTTTTTTGTTTGGCTCAAAAAGAGGCGGCATAACAAGAATTTAGAGCTAAGTGAAAATTGGATATGATGATCTTTTTCCCTAACAAAACAGAAGGAATTTATCTTTCATAAAAGTAGAACAAATTGGCGGGAATAATGTCGAACTTTGACTTTCTAAATTTGAAATGATTGTTAAAGCACCGGCTTAAGACAAATGGGAAAATGCTAATTGCGTTATGCTATTTTAATGAAGCTTTGACACTTTCTTTAACTTTTTGAACCCCATACTTTAGAAACTATGAGTTTTCTCTTGTCGAGAAGGGAATTTGTTTGAAAGCCTCTCGTTTTCTTTTTCCCCCTCGAGAAAAGCTCGTTTTCTTTAGATGGATTTTGCTTGGGATTGAGCTGGAAGAGACTTACCACATATTCTATTAGAAAGAATCCCACTGCGATGTTATCTACCACAGCCATAACCTGAACAGCCTCAGGATACTCTTCCGGAACCCCAGACTCAGACTCCGGTTGAAATTCAGGAAAGGTTCCCAAAACGAAGGTCATAGTAGAGATCAGCACCACTCCCAAAGATGTGAAGGCCATGGCCTAGAAAGAAAAGCAAACCGAACGCTCATCAATTTAGCGTCAGCATTACATTTTTGAGGACAGGGTTGTCACGTGTTAGTTACAGTTCTAATACACAGAAATGTCACTCCCAAATTGTTCGTGATTCAACAAGCTTACACTGTGTGTGGGATGGGATTGGACATTGAGCACAACTAGAGAGAGAGACGGGCGAGGTTGAGACCGGCGTCAATGACGTCATCCAATTCGCATCATGTGATTGGCTGATACCTTTTTGGGCACCGTTTTCAACATTTCCAAACAGACAAAAGCCTCAAAAAGTTGTCGCTCTATCCAGTGCCTCCACATATTACTCTGAAGCAAAACATTTGCGTTTTTCTAGAGACCAACCTAATGTGCTCTGAAATGGAATGATGCTTCCAACTTATATTTTTCTGCTCAAAGCCCAACTTGAAAGTTTGCAATTTAAGACTCTGAACATTGCGCAAGGTCATTGGAAATGGTTTTGGTAAACATTCCATTTGGCAATTTTTTTTACGTCCAAAGAAAGGAGAGCCTGTTTATTTGGAAATGTTTTTAGTTAAAAAAATCGTTTACTTTTCTCCATGGTGCTTGATTGAGTCAAAACCCCGCCTGTCTCTGACAATAAAGCTTCTCTAAGCACAACTAACTATGTGATTCAAAACTGGAATTTGCGATTTCAGGGAGTCAGTGGCGGAATTGCTCTCTCAACTGCTATGCTCAAACAAGAGCAATGCATAAAGAATCAAGTCACCTGGCACCCTTGCTGCTGGACTGCTGAAATGAGCTCAAAACAAATCTCCACTGACCTCACTGGAGTGACATTTCTGTCTAAATAGAACTGTGGTGTTTGTGTCCCATATCAATGCAATAATTCCGATTCAAAGATTACTTTTATGTTTACATTGTTCTAATATCAACTTGAGAAAATAGTTTCAGGTATTTTCAGGAGAAATATTTTTTAAGATTGATTGATTGGCTGCGAAACTTTTACAATTAAACGATTACAATTTAAGAAATGATGCTCCAAGAAGTTCTACGACGTTCTATAACAGGAGTTGGCAACCAGTGGGCCCCAAGGATGGTTGGTTGTTTTGGAGCCCAGGAGCTATGGGGAAAGTCCAAAATAGTGGGCCTGCGAGCATCCATAGTTCTGTACTCGTGGGTCCAAGGCTCTTTGATTGTTGATATGCTCTAAAGAGTAACACCATAACTTCAAGCGCACATTAGAAGGATTGACGATTTTAGAATTCTTTAGACGACTAAAGCAAAATATTTGGCATACTAGTGTGCATTTGAAGTTATTTGGACAACAAATTCGATTCGAACTCGCGCCATTTGGGGAAGTGTAAGTGCTTCCCCAAACGGCGAGAGTTCGAATCCTGTTGGGGATAGAACTCCCCATGATTCATGAATTCAAGAGAAAATTCAAGAGAATGAAAATCATGAAATCATGATTTTCATGGAAGCCAGCGTGGCTACGCGAATTAGCGCGTTCTTAACAAAAGCTGAGTGTGAATGTTTTTACGGACACCGTAGGTTCGAATCCTGTTGGTGATCTGATTGAAGCTATGTAGAGGTATCATTAATTTTTAGTTGATTCTATAGTTTTTGTTGATTTTATATTTTATTTTGATTTTATATTTTATTTTGATTTTATATTTTATGTTGATTTTATATTTTAGGTTAATTTTATATTTTAGGTTGATTTTATATTTTAGGTTGATTTCATATTTTAGGTTGAATTTGTTTTTTAGGTTGATTTTATTTTTTGTGTTCATATTATGTAATATGTTGATCTTATATTTTATGTAGTAACATTAATATTTAACTTTCTTTACACGGAATCTGTTTCCTTGTAGCGGTAATAAAAAATCCGAACCCAACCCAAAAAATACAAGCATTGGCATTTAAAACCGGGCAAGGAAAATTGTAAATTCCAGACAATTTGGGCTCTTAATCAAAAAGGGATTGTTAGAATGGTATTTTTAGAAAAATCTTTGTTTTGGGGGAAAATAATCGCGACCACGTCAGATGACAAGCCAATAAGCCATTTTTTGTACTCTTAATTAAGACCAGACTTGGACATCACTCCTTTTGGTTCGTATGGCGAGAATATGGAACAAACTGCCACTGATTGTGAGATCCGCTAACAAATTATTTGCGCTCAAAAGGAGCCTTCTAAAATGGTCTTCCTTACGGCAAGCTTGAAACTTTTTCGTGCAATGTGCATTATCAGTCATTTTTTACTTACAGTGATGATTTTTCTGTTTTGTTCCTCTCCTCTTGTCTCATTTTTTTACATCCTTCATTACTATCATACCAATACTCTCTTTATCTGACTTTTGAGCCGTAAGTGGGTTCAATTGATTCAACATCATTTTTGAGTTTTAAATTTTCCGAAATCCAGCTTGTGCTTTTTATCACCTTCACTATTCAAACGATAGAAATCTGAAAGGTCAATTTTTAGATCAAGTTCCTTTGTCTCTTCTCAATACTCAATTCCATGGATTTGTGAGAAAAAATAATAATCGACGAAACCCAATAGTAGAATAAATGTTGAAGGTAACAGTAACAAAAAAATGAACTTACTGACTCCTCATGAAGTCACTCCTCGAAATATTTCTAAAACAAAAGTTCTAAAAAAGGATAATTAAAACTTTTATTCAACAACAATTTTTACTTTAAAGCCCCAGATAATCCGAAATTTACACTTATCCTTGCCCAGTTTAAAAAACCCTGAGTCAGTCTCAGTTTGTTAGAATTACCCATCAAAATCTTGGGAACTTTGATTTAAATAAGCCCTTTAGACCAAGTGCTATAAAGCTAGGGTTCCCATCTGAACATAGATAAAATTCAGGATCCTTGGAAATGTTTTGAGGTGGCCAGGTTGAACTGGGAAGAACTAGAATGTTCGTTTTCTTCAAGTCAGATTGATTTGATCGAGTTAAAGTACAAATGGGCCCTTGAAATGAAAAGACAGCGAGACTAGGAAGTGGATCTGGAACTGAAGGAAGAGATAGTTCGCATAAAGTTTGATGGGAGTAAAGTAGGAGAAATGAATATTTGATCGACCTCTTTGGTTCCCGATTTCGGCAAGTCCTGGTTCGGGAATTGCCACTTCATTCGCCGATTCACCGACCATGAAAACACACAACCCAAGTTCAAAGTTTGGCAAGCAAACCTTTGAATACGAGGCATTATGGAAGGCCGAATGATGGAATATGAGATATTGAGCAAAAGCCCTTTTGATTATAGATAACAAAGAATTTTAATAAAACTGATGATTACAAATGGATTTTTCAATAAATGACATGTTCTGCCCAAAGACCGAATTTTAAAGACCTTCGGGAGATTATTTGTCATTTAATTGCGATTTTTAGGCATATCTGCCATTTTGAAAAGTTTTCTTTGCCATTTTGGAGCTTGATTTATTAGCCAGAAATTTTGCACCTAAACTCACGATCACGACTTAACAACATAATATGTGGTATGTTAAGCGTGCGCCAAGGTGTGTTAGTAGCATTGACTTCAAGTCAACTTCAAGTCAACCTTCTCACAATTTGACCTTAACATAAGGTTTGATCGACGAGAAACATGACTGAAAGCATGCAAAGAGGGAAGTTCTCCGGGGTCGTTGAAGCATTCCCTATCCAGGAACACATCAACGCCCATCGAACCAACTCCAAGCGAAATTCGATTCAGTGTTTCTTCGAAGTCGCTGTCAAAAATTGCACGCCCCCTGACCTGTTCTTATGCCCGGGGTTGAAAAGGGTGCGAGAAAGAGACAAAAGGAGAAATGTGGGGAAGCTGAAATCAGGGGGTGACGGCTTTGAAAGCAGGCGAGTGAACTATCATAGATGTTCGGGAATTTCAAGATCAAAACGGACCGTCACATTCGAGAAAAGCCAAATTGATGGAGAAAATCAGGCAAGCACACTCTGAAGTAAACTTGCAAGTCAACTATTGACCTTTGCCATCATGGCATACAAGCTAAAGTGTACCACGAGTCTTTATGCCCTTGGAAATCCTATTTCGTTGTGGAGGGGGTGGAGGGAGTTTGGTTGGGTTCAAGGGTCGGAGGTTTGAGCCTCACTCCTACCCACGAAGCTAACATCACATCATCCGGTTTTCCGATAACCATTCTCATGTCTGGAATCATTGTGTTTCTCCATTTGTGAGCGCAGACTAACGCTTAAAAGTTTCCATTAAAAAGGCATAGACTGTTAGAAAAGATATACTTGAGATCGGAGAAGAAAAATCAAACCTGGGACTTCGCTCATTAGAGAGCACTTTCAAGTGCGAGATTGCCCTTAAACCGAGTGCAGGATGACCATATTTGCTTAAGCAAGCACTCTAAAACAAAGAGTCCTTGGCTTAAATTGCTTTTGTAAGTCATTAGCAACATCATTACTTGTATGTACAAGTAGAACTAACTTCAGCAGCAACACATTTGCCTTAGGTCTTAGTTAATGACCAGGCAAAAAATGTTTGACTGTCTAGCTATACTCATACTCATTTCATTTGGGCTGCATAATCAGCATGACGTTAGGAATGCTCTGGAGGTTTAAATGAGAGGAGGAATAAATAAAATAAAAAATAAAAAAAGGCTGCAAATAAAGAAGAAGCTCATTTTCGAGATTACCTCCATCACGGAGCCTCAGTGGAGCAGCAATATAGGGCTTGCACTTCTCCTGACCCAAATCCAACCACTCCCTCAAGATCTCTTCAGTCACGCCTTCCAAACATCTTTTTTCCCACCAAACGTGATGGAGTCAGCCATCATCTTTATCAATAATAAGGGTCCCAAGGCATTCCAGACAGTCATCGGACCATCGCCTTGAAAAAAAACCTTTTTGAAGATTGTGCCCTCCCTGTTAGCTGCTTGCTTCTCTAGATTGGCCGAAAATTGGAATCTCCTTCCCGAGTTTTCATTCGGCTTCCGGAAAAACCGTTCAACCACCTCGGCAGCCACTCTCCTCAACGAAATTGAGTATACCAACATCAGTGCTAAGAAGAGTTTCTATGGATGTTTTGTGGATTTCTCCAAAGCATTGGACAAGGTAGACCGAACGGGGCTATTCCTTAAACACCAACTATGGGGAATTCCGCGTTCATTAAGGGTCCTGTTTGCGGACATCTATGCGGGACTCAGATGCTCCATTCGTTCTGGTGAGCACCTATCCCAAAGTTACTTCATATCAATCGGCCTTTCGCAGGGGGATCCACCATAGCCAATACTTTTCAACCTTTATGTATCCGACCTGTCCGAAGCTCTTACTCACCGAGGCCCCGCCATTAACCACAATAGAATACCGTATTTGCAATATGCAGGCGACCTGATTCTTTTGGCTGAATTAGCCGTGGAATTGCAAAATGCCATCAATGCTCTCCACGGTTATTGCCAAGAGAACGGCCTTCAAGTCAACACCATCAAGACAAAGGCCATGGCGTTCAATAAAGGTCGTCTGCCACCCACCGCCTTTCACATGAACAATAGCCCGATTGAAATTGTCAAGTTTTTCAACTATGTCGGTTTCACCTTTTCCACTCAACTCTCCTTGACCAATCACCTTAACATCGCAATAACCAAGGCTAGGGCCAGGATCGGATACATCTGCAATAGACTGCCCATCAAGAATCTTCCCCTTCCAATAGTTCTTCAACTCTTCCGGACTTTCATCACCCCCATCTTCCTCTACGGCCTTCATCTCTGGCTCCCAAACTCCGCCCAATCCGCCTTCAAATACGCCGATGCCACCTACACCAAATTCCTCAAACGATACCTCTTCGTGCCTTAAAATGCCAATAATGCATGGACGCATTTCCTATGCGAAACCGAGCCCTTCACCACCGGGCTGGCAAGGTTAGTGTCCAACAGTGTTAGGAACCTGACCTTTCCGGAGGCAATGTCGGGACACATGTTATCATTCCCAGTCAAGGATTTCACAACACCCAATTGTCCTTGGCCCGACATACCCTCGAAATATTGGCAGTCAGGCACCTTCGTCCGGTTTCTTGCCTAATTCCACCAAAGACAGGAACTGACGAAAGACCTGTTCAATCTGACCCATCCACTCAACTGAAATAACCAAGTTTTGAACAACCTGACATGACTTTAGGTCGCAATAAACATTGTTATCAATATCAAACGAATGGAGAAATAGCCTCACTTCGTACCCCTCCTAATGAGCTCTTGTCCAGCCGACAGAGTTCACACTGCACCGCCGTAAATTGTGTCATTCTTTCTACATACGCAATGTGACCCTAAGCAGGAACCCCTGAAAGGGGTGGACACGAACTCCGATTTTTGAAAAAATGGTATGAGGCCGAGGCTATATTTTGACACGACGTCATTTATTCCTTATTAATGTCTAAAACTGTTGAACATGTGTTTTGAAAGAATTCACGCAAACTTTTTGTGTTAATATTTGTGGACTGGATGTTCTTCACCTTGATTTTAGAAGTCCCAGCACTCTTTTTACTCGTCTCATGAACTTTTGACATTCAACTCTCCAAAGGATTTTAGTCCTCATAAGAATGAGGAAAATACGTAGATGGAATCTTGCTTCACCCATTAGTCCAACTTCAGTGAAATAATGCTTAACAGAAGTATCTGTGGTGGTATCTGGAGTGTTACTCATCTTCCATCCTCTTCAACACCTCCACAACGCAGGAACCATTTCCATAAGAAAATGAAAAAACAAGAATGGTCTCATTTTGAAACAAGATGGAGTCCAAGTCAGAGATGTTGTTGGCTATAACCATTGAAGGGCACTTTTGACGGTTCTGGATCAGATCAGCCATCTGATCCGGATTGGAACAGGAACAAAGGCAATCACAACGTCCTTGAGACAAAATGAGTGAAAAACATGAGGATTAAAGCCTTGATTGTGGATTTGATTGAAAATGTTTCAAGTCTTGGGGCTCAAGAAGGTCGGGACCACGCAGGACTGGGGCTAAGGGTCCTTCAGGACCAAAGGATCATGTCTTATCATTGCAGGGATAGGCTCTACAGGCTTGATAAGGTTTGATTGATCTTCTTAGATCCCCTTGTCCAGGAATTAACAATCAGATTGAATGAAAAAATCCACACAATTCAATCTTGATGGGAGCATTTCATTCTAAAGACTTTGGGAGGGTCCATGGACCCGGGTTAGACTGTCAGATCACCAATTTGGGCTGACTGACTCCAAAGGCAGATCAAAATATTGAGCCCATCCATTGCTAGTAGGTCCACCTGATAGGTTTCAAAGTCATCTTAATTTGTTCTTCATTTGATCGAATTCTTGACACTGAGGACTTCTTCTTTCTTTGTTCTATATTGACCTTAATCCGAACGCAAATTCCTCTTGAAAAGGGATTAAGAACCAACTTTCCCCACATACTCTCACCCGGATCAAAACGGGGAGTTTTATCGCACTCGTCCATCACACAACTTGAACAACTTAAGAGTATCTTACCTGTCCTTATTATCCTGAACTAAAAGACACAACCATACAATAAAGGAAATTCGAAAAAGGACCATCATTTATAGAACATGTTATGCCAAGTTGACAATCTCACAACCTATAACAACCTTGATTTCATACAAAGTTTGGCATGTGTTAATTCAGTTCAGGATAATACCTGAAATATTGATGGATGGGTTCAATTGTAAGTTCAAAGATACTAATAAGACGTTTAAGTCGGATGATATATGAGCTCGGAAAAAAACGATATTTTGTTGTTGATAATTCAAGTAATCGTAAGATATTCTTAGTTGTTCAAGTTGTGCAATGGATGAGCGTAAAGAAACTCCCCGTTTTGGTCCGTGGGAAAGTTGGTTCTTAATCCTTTTGCAAGAAGAATTTGGGCTCGGAGTCCGGTACAAATTCGTTTTTTTGCTTTAGTTAGGGCTATCACTTCCGAAGGTTATTGCAGGTAACCTCGTCATCAGATTTCATTTGATCACTTTGATCGTCATCTTGTAGATCAGACACCTTTGTGGGTTCATTCGCACTCCATGATGTGGTCATTCATTCACTATTTCATTCACTCTTTCTTGGGTGAACTGGATGTCTTCGAAACACCAACATCGGACTGATTTTTGGGCATGGCGTTGACCTTTACCAAGGCTAGGACTTGGCTGGACCCGCTTGAAACACAGGGAACACCGATTGGCGCACTATCTTTTGGAATTTTGGTCGATTTCCGTTTGATTTTCCGCTCCCAACATGGCGGTTTGTTCTTCTTGTTTACGAATCTCGGCCTCATACCGGAGGTTGCGTGCCGGAGAAATTCCGCGAGTTCGCATCCAGTATTAATACTATTATATAGGTTATCCCTGCCCTAAGTGACCAACAAGGGCAATGTAAAGGTACTTCTAATTCAATAATCAGTGACTTAATGATACACGCCCTAATCTTAAACCAGTTTAGGAGTCCGGCAAATAAAGCAGCAAAAAAAGGCTTGTTGAAGTGAAGTGCTGGAGATGAATTTAACAAAATTGTCGTGAAAGGCAGCAAAATAAACGTTTCTATGACTGATAGATCCTTGAATTTCCAACCATTTACCCTTGTTTTTCTTGTGGAAAAGAGGCCTTTTTATCCATCGCATTTTATGTTTCATATCATTATTTCATCTCACAATGAAGCCCCACAGGCAGCCCTTGTCATGTTTATCAAATTGGAGAGCAAACAGAAAATTCCCTTGCCTCGACTTCATTCACGTCAAACTTACGAAATAATAACGTGATTGAATCTACATAAAAGCCGCAACAAGCATTTCCATAAGCTTTATCCATTTATTCTATTGACGAGAAAAGAACCAGATTTTAGCTCAGTGTTGCCATTCAAATCCTTGTCAAGTTTTTGGGATTAAAAATCTGAACACATCTTAACTGTTCAAAAAGCAAGGGACAAAACACTCCTTGTTGTCTCCCATCCCTATTTATTTCTCATTCCACATATTGTAAAACTGTTCATCGTTCATATTTTTTATCATTTAAAATTCAACAGTAACAACAAACAGTTGTGGAGTGTCTTTTCTCCAACACTTAGCTTTAGAAGCTTCCCATTGAAACATACCAAGTAACACTAGAATCAACAATGCCCATCTATGATTCTCCCAAGGTTTCTCAATTTACTCTACTTTGGTGTTATGTACTATATAGTCTCATCTTTTCCCACTTAAAACGACTACTGATATTTATTTTGTAAGCCATCACTTTTGGTACCAAATGCATGGTGTAATGAGAATGTATGGTCCTTTCCGATGCAGACTCCTCCCAATATATCCTTGTAAGGCAAAGGAAAACTGAATGTTCACCATCTGTATTGTACCTAATACAAAAATCAGAGATAGGGACCTCCTGTTCCCATTCTTTCGCGGAGTGACATTTAATCTCTTAACTCTTGTTCTCGCTTTCCAAAGAAAGAAAGGCCAGATGTGGCAGAAAGAAGTTCATCGTAAATTGTTAGAAGCCAACATTCTAAAGATCCAAACCGACAAATGCGATCGAGGTGGTCGGAACTTTTCTTCTAGCAATGTCGGGCTCTGGAAAGGTCACTTATCAAATTTTGAGTGGCTAGAAAAAGCACACTGTTGTTTTGTGTCGGAAAGGCAATTTTTTTTCTTGGCAAAATACTTATCTTGATTGACCAGATTGCCCATGCTTTGGGTGGAGAAGCAAACGAGAGAAGAAACATGGCTGCAAATAAAGGAAAAGCCCATTTTCGAGATTACCCCCATCAGGGAGCCTCAGTGGAGCAGCAATATAAAACGAATAAAGAAATAGCCTCACTTCGTACCCCTCCTAATGAGCTCTTGTCCAGCCGACAGAGTTCACATTGCAGCGCCATAAATTGTTTCATTCTTTCTCCCTGAAACCTTAAGCAGTCACGCAAATTGCTTTGTTCTTTGACGGACATGGTGAATACAAACTGCCTCGCTGGGTCTCCTTTGTTTGTGCGTATGTTGGAACTTTAAAGGCGCGCTCTTCAAATGCTGTAGAGCTCTTGTAAAAAGAGACGGTACACGTTTAGTACTTGAATGGAATATCAAGTTGTGAAAGTTAGAATAAGCATGAAGACTTTTGTCAAGTAAACGCTGGTGTGCGTGTCAAGTTATTGGACAAATGTAACAAATACAGCATTTGTCGAAATGTTCAAAATGTTTGATGCACATAGAACTATGCATGAGTCATAAATAAACACTTTAGCAAATACTTGTCAAATTATTCAATAGACGTGTAGATCGGGCCTTATCTCAAGAAAATGAGGAATTATTTTGAGTTAGCATGATGCAACAAATGAATTTCAATTACCGTGGTATTTTGAAGGAGTTGTTAACACAGAAGCTGAGTTTTTAAATTTTCATGGCTACAACTTTTAATGAGAGCACATTTGATCAATAGATGAAATAAAAAACAAGAATCTCACCCTCTCTATGTTGATTATCTAAATTTGAACATACAAACAAGACTTTTAGAAGAATGAAGAAAATAATTCCTTTAAAAATGTTGTTTAAAAGAGTCAAGAGAGTTTTTTATACTTAACAACAGTCATGAAGACTTAGTCAAATGTCGTTTGAAAAAGAACAAGAACAGAAAAGTATTTCCAATTTGAGCTAAAGTATGATGAAAATGAAATCTATTACAAACTCTGTATGATTTGAGCATGAGTGGTAACGAATGTGCAATTTGTCTTCTTCTCTCTCATTTGTCTCTGGTTTAGTACTCTAGAGTAATGCAATTGAGTTTGTGCATTGTTTCGTGAAATGCATTAAACTTGGCTGGACAAACTAGAATAGTCAAAACTTGCGGTGAGGGTCATTTAGAAACGAGAGGGAGACCTCTGCAAGACCTCCTCATGTTTTTGTTCACCAATTGTCTTAGAACGACCAAATTAATTCTAGAAATGATGTAGTAAAAAATTGCAAATAACTTGAATTTAAACATCAGAGAATAAATCATGAATTTTTAAGTCTTGGATTGGTAAATCTTAAAATAGCTCTCCCGCACACATCCAACTTTCTAGTGGGTTCGTTTCTTCAGCAGAGCGAAACATCTCTGGGGTTTTGTAAGTTTTCCCTTGGGTCAACTTTTAAGAGTAGAGTTTCTAACTGGAGTCGGAATCACGCTAATGGGATCGGATTTTAATCGACATTTTTTCACAAGAACATCAAAAGCATCACTTTGTAACTTTGTTAGTATGTAGCCCTTCATTACTTGTAGAGTCAACAAGCACTTTTCCCGTTTTAAACAATGTTACCATTAAATGAAGGAGGACCTATCTTTTTAAGAGGTGTTCAAACGAATCACTCATCGAATTGGCAAAATATTGTGAGTTTTTCATTCTTGTGTAGGATAATATATATTTTCATGACCACTCCTAAAATGAGTTGGATAAAATCATTGTCTTTTGGACAATGGTTCCATCTTTCATGGACGATAAAAGTTTGCAATCAAAGATAAAGCTGCGCCCAATTCCGTTTTTGGCACTTTTCTCTCTGAAGTTACACCAAAAGTTGGAATTACCTTCCCCATAGTGACATTACCCCAACTTCTGATAACAAATTCCCCATCTTCAATTTCTGTTCTTTGTGGGTCTGTCCGCTTTCGATTAACCTAAAGTGTGATAAATCGTACAATAACACTTATTTCACTGGTTTTCGTTTTACTTTAAGTGGTTGGATCCCTTTTGAATCTCGGAGTTCGTTCCACGTGCCTCGAAAATTTGGCAAACAATGGGATCACATGAATCTTGAGCGTGCTCTGACCTCATTTTCGGGCCCATTTTTGCAAGTTCCCAAGGAGCAATTGTCAAAAGAGTAACGGGCTTGTTGCACAAGCTCACTATTCTTTGGAGTCTCAAGATAGAATTACTCACAGTTACAAGCCCCTAGTGAGTGAATGCATGCACTTTATATGAGAAGTTGCAGGATTAACTCTTTTAGCATACATGAGGGAAATTTCAAAAATTGGAAGCGCATGAAATAATTTAGGGGTTGTGGAACATACTCGAAGAAGCAAATTGTGATTACGTTTGACCATTGTTTGTTGTTATTACACATGCAAAGAGGACGACAATTACCATTTACAGCCTCATATGCGGATGAAAGCAAGTGGTTGACCAAAGAACGTACCTTGAACAATATGCTCGTGATCCTAGAAAATCTTTGTATACAACTGCCACATGGGATTTGCTTGTGATTGCTACAGAGTAAAGCACTACATATAGAAAAGTAGCGTTCTGTAAGGGAAACGACCTCTAGAGCGTGTCAAATTGTGGTGAGTTTGTAAACAAACAACGTTTTGTGGCCGAAAAAGGAGAAACAGTACAAGTGAAGTCGCTGGAAGAAGTCTTTGATCTTAAGAATGAGCATTGTTGCTCTTCAATTGATGTAACCAACGAAATAATTCTGTTTGTCATATTTTAGTAGGTTGCCCAAGATGCCTTTGAACGTTTTTTATGCCAATTCTAGCATTTTGATGCAGAGTTGAGTGGAGTGACATTTCTTTGTTGTGGCTTTGAACTTCAAAAGACCCCAAAACATTTCGGGAAGATAAGTACAAACTCCAAGTTAACAAAATGGAATGTAGAGATGGCCTGGAAGAGATGAAGAGACTCGGACAGAAATTTTGGCCAAGAGGGACCAAAACCAGCAAATAAAAATTCTTACATATTCCAGTACAAATTGCAGCATGTAAAATGGTTACATTAATTGATTTTTTCTGCTTTTCTTGCTTTTTGAGCTTTTTTTTAAATGGTTTTCCTTCATGACGTTGTTAAACTTATAACTAGGGCCGGGATATTTTTTTGCTGTGGGGCAAATTCTAGACATTTCAAGCAATGAGCGGACAATATTTTGACAAAAATGTCAACAGTCAGCTGACAATGTACTCTCAAACGTCTGAAATTACGTCTCCACAAAAAAAGAAAATCCCAGCCCCTCCCTTATTATGACTCTTGTAAACTAGAAATAAAAAGCTCAAAGAACAGTCTCAAAAAGAAACAACTTGGTCAGAAAAACTATCAAACCTGTTAAAAGTGTCTCCTGAAGCCATTGAAGGTCAGACGATAATTTGAGACTTCTGACGGCAACAAACATTATTATATCAACAAAGCTCTTTCGTGAAGTCGGTACTATATCATAAACAGAACTTCATGGATGGTGTAAATGTCACGCGAAAGGTTGGTGGAGAAACATTTTCCTTTTGTGGATGACTACAAAGGTCAGGATGTTCCATATTCAGACTATTTGCTCTGGGACAATGTTCGGCAATCTGTTTGGTTTTGTACCTCAATTGGATGGACCAAGGTTGTTGGAACAGACCCACAAAGCCAACTCTCGACAAAAACCCAAACGAATGGGAAAGAACAAGAGCCAGAGAACCACAAAAGAGATCTAAAGACATGCCATAAATTTGCTTTAACAAGGTTGTAATGGCTTCCAAAGAGATCCAAGTGGGTGCGTGCAAAAGGGAAAAAATGATCCCCTTAACTTATCTTGAAGTCTCTTTGTTGGCAATTGTTCGCTTGAAAGCGAAACAAAGACATACCAATTTACAACCACTCCAATTCTCTTTTTTGCAAAAGTGCCAACTTAAGGTTAGAATAATGGTTGAGCCGAAAAAAACAAGGAGATTACGAACAAAGTGTTGCTGCCTTTGAGATCAACATGATGATTCGAAAACCTATCACTATCAAGAATAAATTGTGTTTTACAGTTTTCATATGACAAGTTTTGTTGGTTATACAAATATTTTTGATAATAAAAAATTTGGAACATTTTCAAAGCACGGTAGAGATAATATAGAAATTGGCTTAGAAATTGATTATTGTTGGTCCAAATTTCAATCCCTTGAAATAATTATTTCTTTCGATAAATGAGTCAGAGGACATGACATCGCGTTCAAGATTTTAGCAAACTCATTTTTTCAGTAACGTTAACTTGCACGTATCGACGTTCACGATTCAATCGAAAAAAGCGACCTCAAGCGGCATTTATGGCATGACCTGTGGTGTAAAAAAGAGAAATTCCGAAAATACGCTCTTCACTCTGCTAAGTTTGAATGCCTCTGGTACATCCTCTGTGATTTGTAATTGGCAGCAGTTAACAGCAAATTGTTACTTATTGTTTCAAAAAACAGTCTTAAATTTTAAGGACATCAAGATTTTTGCCTCGTTTTGAAGTTATTACACGTTTAAAACGTCAGCTTCAGTTTCAAAATTAGTCACCCTCTACATATGAGGAAGGAGAAAAAAGGGAAAAGGAGAAGGCAAGTGGGGCCGTCAACCAAATCAGAGCGACCAATTTCAGACCTTAAAAAAGGAGTTGGGGAAGGTTTCAGACTAGTGGACTTTTAAACACCGTTGTGACAAACCAATGCAATTTTGGTGCATTACAAGTACACAGCATTTGAAGTTAGAATAAATGGCTCTAGAATGAAACGAAAAGGAAACACCAAATACTGATAAAACTTGCATAAAAAGCGAAAGAAGTTACTACATAGACCGGGTCTCTTTCTTGTGTGTACACACCACGTTTTGAATCGTGAACGTCAATAGATTGGTAACCAATTCATTTTTGGCATTTAGTTCGGTCACGTGTCAAAACGAAATTAGAAAATTACATTTTCATGAGTTCATTCAAGTGTACGGAAATTTTCCGTTTATATGTACTTGCTCACAAGTCAATGTTAATTACAATTCATACCATTTCCTGTTGTTACTCTATTTCCGTGTTGAAGTCTGAATCTAATTGTTTGGGTGCCAAATTCGATAACGTTCAATCTTTCCTGCTTTTTCTCTGATACATAGAAAAATATGGGAGAGTTTAAGCATTATTGAATAATATCCTACCCAACAACGAAACTTCTAAACTTATCGTATTTCCCACAGCCTGGTTCTAATTGAAATTTTCTCACGATATCCAAAGTCAGGAATTTCTTAATAAAAACGTTGGAAGTACCCACTTGTTTCAAGCAGAATTCTCAACGTTCTTCATAGAACCATAAGTGAAATGGCACAAAAACAGAAAGGATTGGCCGGCAATTTAGTCGGAGAGTGGAAACGACCTCATTTTATGATCTTCAAGCCGCACTTCAGATTCAATTTAGCGTCCATATAAAGCCTGCAGGCTTTGGAACATGGCTGTTGGCAAATTATGATCTTAAACGAAACTCTTTAAACGAGCACAAACTGCATTAACCAAAATCGAAGCCCTAAGCCAGAGAGATTTCTTTTACTAAGATCACAATTTTGCTACAATCGAACGAATTCAGCTAGGGATTCTGGGCCAAAATGCCCAGGGATGCGTCAGACTTGAGATTAGCCCTGCAAAAAAACTTAATTAAATTCTCGAGCCCAATTTGCATCCTTTTTTTTGGCAATCGATTGAAACAAGAACTTTTCCTGCACGTAGCAAACTTAACCTATGAAACGCCCGAGCCTAGTTTTGATCCATCCCTAGCCAGTTTGGCCCCAAATCCCCAGCTGAATTAGTCGGACTACACTCATCCATTGTCACATTTCAGGATGAATTACATCGCATTGTGTTTTCTTAACTTCTGTCACTTGCCATATTGAAAGTAAAGAACAAAATTGACACAAAATGAGTTTTTTTATTGAAATTACGAGGATACAAATGTAGATATATTTGATTAGGCACTGAAGTTACCAATCCTTCCGCACGTATAAAGGTAAACTTAGGCCTTCTACAACCAAAGCTAATGATGTTCTGCCCATCTGGCTTTTTTCTTTGATATTTTAACTTTATTGCGAAAAAAGGGCATAGGAAATTAGAGTATTAAAAGATCAAATCAGATTGATAGTTTTCCAGTACACCTTCAGCTCATCATGCATGACCTTTTGGACTAGAATTGTTGGACTGAGGGTATTCTCAATGATCACTGGTCGGACTTAATGTTGATGATTTTTTTATTTAATCTTAGCTTCTTCCTACAGTGCACTTCTTTTACCTTTTTAAAACAAGAACTACACGAAGATTTAATTTTTATGTCACAATACACGATATTTTAAACTAAATTTGTTTTGGCGAATAACATAAAACATTACTTTCCACTCATTGTGATTCTGATTTTTGTTAAAGAAACTCATGGGAAAGAAACATCAACTTGACCCCAATAACAAATGGCTTAAATTCAATCTCAAAAAAAGCTCAGCTACCAAGAAGCGCAAGAGAGAAAAATGCAGCCAATAGGAGCCTTTGATCTGAAAACTATCAAAGTAATAGGATGGGCACTGCTTATTATGCAACATGATAACTAAATTGATCATTATTGGCATGATTTACTTTAACTGATTGCATAATAGACTTTCGTCTCAACTTGAACTTCCTGGGTTGATGGTGGCGACAACAACGGCAAACATTAGAAGCTTCAAAAAAGAACAACAAATTGACCTAGTTGACACTTCTTTCTCATGAGTTTCTTTAGTTTTATTTCGGAGTACCTCGGAAATTGCATGGGTTGTACATTTGTGGAAATATCTCATTCCTTCTCAATTTCGAACGTGATTGAGTTGGCTTTTTGTGTGTTTGTGTCACGGCGCACTTGACACGTCACGTCTTAATGGCCTATTTTTTTCATTTCAAGGGAATTATATGATCAACAAAAACCATCGACAAACTCGAGGATCACTTACAAACCACTCATAATTGATAATAATAAACTAAGGTCGTGCGCCTTTCCAGTGTTCTTATTTTCCATTTTTCATCAGGCACGAGCCAAAATATTCCGGAACACTGTCCTTAAATCAGGTTGAGTTAATTCTGTGCACATGCAGTCCAAAAATATTTATCAATAATCTTGATCACAAAACTTCTACCTTAGTTCATGAATCTGAGTGTTTTTTGGCTGGTTGTGTTTAGATCAGCTGACGTCTGAAGCTTCTGTTTTTTCTTCTCTATGAACCATCTCCTCTTCTCCAACATGCTGACCTCTAAAACTTTGCCTTGCCAGACAAAAAGCCTACTCAGCAGTTCGTTATCGTTCTGGAAAAACTTGACGTGTCGTGACATCAAAAAACCATAAGTGTCAACTCAATCATTCTCAAATCAAACACAAGAAGCAAAGGCTTCAAGGCCACCTCTGATCACGGAAAAGGTTGATCGTAAATCTGGGGCTTTGGTTATCGAGCGTTCCTTCATTGAGGGGTTTATCTCACGCAATCCCTCAAGAAATAATTCCCTCTCGAGACCACAAGACCTTATCAACTGCGTTTTTATATCAGTACAATATTATCAATGTAACGGTCTTTTGCCAAAGACAAGGAGAAGAGGCTTAAAATTCAAGTCAATTCCAATACTTCTGTGCACTTTGGTTGTCAAACAAATTGAACCGTTCTCACTTGTTTGAATTGGGGGCCACTGCAAAGGGCTCTTGAAATCGAGCAGAAAGGAGCTAGCAGGGGGGCTTTTTTGCACTTTCTAAGTACACAATAGACTATCTCCAACATTCCAATATATCTATGTGGAAGTCTTTGAAGTGGTCCGTCCGCCTTCCATTGAAGGAACAAGGTTTATAGGTCCGGGGAGTGTATTGAAAAGAATCCCAATCTCCCGGCCAGATAGATGGAACACATTCATTGACGTTCCCCCCTCACTTCTCTAGCGTTATTGGAAAGACATACCCGATCCAGCTTGTGTAATGAATGTCGTGTAATTTCTAGTTGGAAACCACTCTTACCTGAGCATATCTGGAAGTCTCGGGGTATTCCATCAGATTCCATAGAAATGTTCGAAGCCGTCCCAGGCGATGAGTTCCGAAATTCTCGTCCTCCAATCGTTGAGCCTCTTTTCGTTTGGCCTCGTGTTCGCCCTTCTGTTCTTTGACACAAATTTCAATTTCCGGATAGAATTTTAATGCACAGCACGGTTCTGAGGGACACGTTCCACATTGGCAAAAATTGATCCCCCGTAATCTCTGTGATCTCAAGTCTCAACTGGTCCCTAATCTTGGCCAAGAAGTAATCTTATGATCAACTCTGCGCCAAAAGTGCATCCGAATCGCTCAAAAGACCCGAGGCTAAAAGTTATGCCAACATTTCGTGGGTCGTTTCAACTTCTACGGTTTCCATCTTTTTTTCTGTTTGAGCCAAAAGTACAAATGCCTATAAGGTAACCTCGTTTCTCGCTCATTGCATCAAGTATCTTGAGTATGGATGGAATTGGTGAGCAAGGTTGAAAGGTTGAGCAGATCAGCGGTCGATAAGGGTTAACGAAGGAATATCAAGGCCACGGTTGTCATCT
Organism: Tigriopus japonicus; assembly: GCA_010645155.1. NCBI lineage: Eukaryota > Metazoa > Arthropoda > Copepoda > Harpacticoida > Harpacticidae > Tigriopus > Tigriopus japonicus. The sequence goes on from JAAGOF010000081.1 coordinate 90,551, forward strand.
AAACAATACTTTGTAGCTATCAAGGCTTAATGAAATAGTTTTTGCTAGTCTTTTTCGGGATTCGCGTTCTATCAGAATGGGAAAGGCAGGTCCAAAGTTTGCTGATAAGTCGTGAGTTCCTTTCGCATTGTCCGACCTAAAGCCTTCACGGTGAAAAAAAAAACTCTCGAAAGCTAATTAACTACCCTGGGGTTCACTTGAGATTGTGAGTAAAATGCAAATATGTGGATATACCTTGTTCGTGCTCTGCGGTTACATTCAAGCGGACTGTTGGAATTTGGTACTGCAGATGGAACACGGGAAATGGGTCTAACCTCGCCATGAATGGTACAACTTTTCCTGACCTGACGTTTCCGGCGAGAACCTCACGCCATTTTTACCAAAGCAAACATATGCATTCCTTTAAAATTAGTTACCTTCCAACCCACGTTTGAATGAGGCACGCACTTGAGCTTCAAATTAGAACAATTAATTAGGTTGCCGCCCAATTAGTTTACAAGTTCTGAGCAATTTATTAGATTACCCGAGAGGTTCTGCCGACAAACAAAGGATTTTTGATCGCGTCTGTTGCTTTGCCTCAGCTCAGTTCAATGCAGAACAGTTTTGCTACAGTACAAAAAGGTTTGGCAACATCTTTTTGTTCAGAATGGTTAGGGAATATCTTTCAACCATGAATATCTCTCTTTCACATGGTCCCTACGTAAGGACCAGTCGTCCATGCTTTGAGAAAAGTTAGCGTGCCTTTTGGAATCAAGTCTAACGACTTCTTCTTTTCCTTCTGCAAACCGGATGTAACGTGACGAGACGAGATCTGTTCCGAGGATATCAATTTTTGCCGAAAGGAAACTTGCCTAGTATGAGTTCGTCAATCTGCCAGTACTCGAGGTCTTTCTGTAGCACAAGGGCGCACATATCCGTGTTCAAATGGAGCACTCCATTGCGGTAGATGTCCAGGATCGAGTTGAAGCTGTGCCAGTTCCGGTCGAAGAAGAACTCGGGAACGGAACCGGACTTGTAACCATCACACAGGTTCAAGATGTCTTCTTCAGTCCGAGCACGGACCAACTTCCCCAAACGGGTGTTGGGGAAAATACTGAAATTCGAGTCGAGCACCTTGTGCCGTCTACCGCCCACATCCAAAACCATAGACCTAGAATGAAACAAAAACCAGTTGTTGCTCACGTCTTAACAATGAACCTTGGAAAGTGATGAGCAGGGCCCGGAAATCAATTTTTTTTTAAATATATATTAGGACTTTTTTAAATATTTTTTTTCCGTTTTTTCTCGATTTTTTAAATATTTTAGCTTTTTCAAGGAAAAAATAAATCTTGTTTCGAATATTTGAGTCAGAAAAAATATTTCAGGCAAAAATGAGGAAAATAAATGAACGACCAACGCTCAATAGGGCCTACCAAAAATGAACCCAAAATACAAAAACCTCTACAAAATGGCATTTGTTCTGAAATTTGACATCCACAAACAAAACTACTGTCATGCACGAAAAAAACTGCGCCATATATTGAGGCAAATTGAAAATTGTATTTTTGAATCAATTACAGTACATTCAAATATGCCTCCAAAAACGACCAAATGCATCAAATTCACCGGAAACATATTTCGAAAATTGGTGCACACAGACAAAAATACCAAATAATGGCCTTGTCAAAAAAATATTTCTTAAATTTTCGGCTTTTTTCCAAATATTTTGGTCTTTTGAAGAAAATATATTTTGGATATTTTGTCAATTTTCTGCAAATATTTTTCCGGGCCCTAGTGATGAGCCAGCTGACGCCTTAGGTACGAGAAATGACCACTAGAGGTCCTATCAAGGAAAGCAAAATGATTTATTAATGAACTTTGCAGCTTCGGTCAGTTTAAATTCGATAATATTGTTCATAATAATGATCATCAGTATTCACAAACTTACTTCATATATTTTAAGTTGGCTAAAATAAACAGCTTTTGGTGAACTTCTAGAGCAGCAGTTATTAAACTGTGGGCCAGGGCCCCAAAATTGGGCCCTTGCATTTCCCAGGGAGGCCTGAAGGTTTTTTTTAAAAACACCAACGTGGTCAAAGTTTACAAAATTTATCATTCATTTATTATTCAAATGAAATTTTAATATTTATGCAACTCATTCCCTTCTAATAACGCTCCACAAGAATTTAATTGATTTTCAAAAACAACAACTTTAGTTAAGCTTTTGGATCCTTTTTGCCAACCTTCTGCCTACCTGAACAATAAAAAGATAATTGCATGAGAGGTTAGCAGAGTATAACACAATATTCCTTGATGAATATAAGTGAGCATCTGAACTTGTAATTTCCAAACTAATATGATGCCAAAACAAACTTTGCAAGGCTTTGAGGGTGGCAAACGTGCTGAGATTTCTGATGGCAAAAAAGCATGGTTTTAAAGGTTTGTACCTAAATAACTACTTAAAATACAGTTCTATATAGACAGAAATGTCACTCCAGTTAGGTCAGTGGAGATTTGTTTTGAGCTCATTTCAGCAGTCCAGCAACAAAGGTGCCAGGTGACTTGATTCTTTATGCATTGCTCTTGTTTGATCATAGCAGTTGAGAGCAATTCCGCCACTGACTCCCTGAAATCGCAAATTCCAGATTTGAATCACGTAACTAGTTGTGCTCAGTGTCCAATCCCATCGCACACACAGTGCAAGCTTGTTGAATCACGAATAATTTGAGAGTGACTTTTCTGTGGATATAGAACTGTAATTTAAACCAACTCACTATTCATTTTTCGCGATGATAGTGCTTCAAAATTTTTTCGTTGAAATTTTTTGGTAAGGTAAATTGAAAGGTGAATTTCAACAAAGGCTGTTAAATTTGATTGAGTATCATGATTGTTTAAGTTGCCGTTACGATCAGTGCTGCTCTGATTTCAAGCTGACTTTTGAATTTTTGCCGTTGTCGGTAATTAATTCCCAGTGTTAAATACGGAATACAACACATCATGTGTTTTTTATTATCTATTTCCAATTGATTTTTTTCGAATGTTTGAACCGTTACTTAGAAAATACCTATCTGAAGGATTTTTAAGTTTTTATAGGGTATGTTTGTGTGAGGGGGGAGGAGTTTAAGGGGGCCCCAGGCTTCTCAAGAAGCTCTGAGGGGGCCCTGAGTCAAAAAAAGTTCAAGAACCCCTGTTCTAGAGGATCTAGAGGACTCAGGATCAGTAGATGCAATTTTTTGAAACACACATGTTACCACTAGACTGATGCTTCTGGGGACTAACTACTTTGTACTTTGTCAACCTGTCATATAAACTACAAAAGTTGTTATCTAATAGTGATACCAAAATTAATTTGGAAGATTTTGGGCCTAAAGTTTGTTTGGGAGATGGAATTTCAGATTGATGTGGTTCTATTTAGAACTTAAGGCTTTTAGACTTTTTGTCCAAAACTTCAAATACAATTAACAAATCAACGAATGAGCAATTGTGTCAGGGAACGTGTGTAATTTCTATTCCATCAATACGGATCTTTAAAAGCTTTTCTGTATTTATGTTGGAAAAGGTCCTGCAAGGAGTTGTTTGTAAATAAAGGCACATTTTCATGTCTCTAGAAACTACCTTACACAAGCCGTCGCCTCTTTTCAGTTAACACTGTAATTTTGAATGGGCGTTGTTTTACAGGGTTATCCGTGGACTAAGGTTTAAGCTACACCTTTCCTCTAAAGCTTTTTTCGTCAAATTAATTAATAAGCAGTGTTTAAGCTCTTAAAAAAAGTAAACATATTCCCTTTTCACGCGAAGTCTACTAGCAAAAATGACCGTTTAAGTCATATGTTGTGTGTTTGAGGATACATACTTCAAGCATACTTCATCAATGGACTTCCATCCTTTTGGGTATTCTAACGCTCTAAGACGTCTAAATGACTCTACAGGAATGTTAGCAACTACTAAAGAAGCTGTCAAGCCTGTTTGGCTTTTTTGAAGCTTCAATTGTTTCCCGTTGTTGTCTTGTCGCCACTGTCACTCAGGAAGTTCAATTTTGAACAAAATTCTATTTTGGGAATCGATTTTCATAGATAATGATGCCACTAAGGATTAATCTAGTCATTGTGTTGCAAAATAAGATGTGATTAAGCATGGACATTTTTTCGGTCTGAGGCTCCTATTGGGTACATGTTTTTCTCTTGCACTTCTTGCGTTGTTTGGCTTTTTGAAGCTTCATGTTAAACCCATTGTCATTGGCGTTCTGATGACGCTTCTTTTATATGAGTTTGTTTGTTTTGTTTTGTTTGCACAGGAGTCACTTCGCACTGATAGAGGCGCTCCGCATTGTGGGGATATTACCGCTCCACTTAAAAGCATTAATTTTTACCTCACTCTCGGGAATGACCGCAGGTTCGCCCATTTAAGCTGTCAAGGGTGACTAGTGACTACTGCATGTAACTTAATACCACAGGCCACTAGAATTCTGCAAGCCCGGGATTCGAACCAGGGATGTTGCGGTTGGTGAATGCTCAACCGTTATGTTACGACTGCTTGACTCTCTTTAATATGAGATTCTGTAGCTTCTACGTAGTAGATATTTAACCAAACATTTAGTCAAATAACGGGTTAAAATGCGCTTGAAGTTCATTTTGGAAGTATGTTTGTAGTCTTCCTTTGCGCAGACAAAATATACGAGCTAATGGCAAGAAGAACTTAACCCCCTTGACAATAAGAACAACAGATTTTGACAAGTAAAAGCATGGCTGAGCTAAAATTAAGAAACAGACATTCCAAACTATGATTAATGAAAGATACCTGCCAATAAAATAAATCAATTTCCTAGTATAGGAATAATTAGAGCACTAGGAATAATGTCAATAAAGATTTGAAACGGAAAGAGACAAATGGAACAAGATCAATGATACCCCTTCCATTTTAATTAATTACTACTGTAGATAAAAAACTGACCGACCAAATACCATAATTAATCTAAGGAAAAAGTAATATTACAACACAAAAGTAATTGAGGTAATTACAAATAGATCCATAACAAGGGAAAAGACATTTCAATATTGTTTGTCATCTCTATATTTGTCACATGCCAACTCGATGTCGTTGGCAAATCTTGACGACCCTTGAACAAAACGTCGGCAATCTAGAGGACTTCGTGTTGTTTTAAATAACAATTGCAGTAATAAAACTTTGGTTTTGATACTATATTTGTGCTCCACTTTAAAAGCAGCCACTAACAAATTCATGAAAATTTTTCGGCACAATTTTACTGCTAGTGGAAAATCTCACTGACTGCATTTTTTAATGCCAGTTTTTTACTATCAATTATGGTACCATAAGCATTCCATTTAAATTATGGTTGGTTGTTTTCATGTGGATGGAATGGTGACTGAAGCAATGGCAATATCTTAAATTTCTAATCTTGATTATAATGAGGAATGATAAGAATATGCATTGCTGCAAAGATAGTAGTTTATCTATGTGCAGACCCACTAGCTTATACAGTTATTTAGAGTGGAGAGCTTTTAGCTGACTTTGTTCGACCTTTCTTATGATTAAAAGATTAAAAGTAAATGCGTGCAACATATTTGGCCCATTTTGAAACCAAATTCATTATATAAATAGCTTGTTCGGTTTCTGATGACCACATTGGTCATGTTTGTACATGTTTTGCCAGGGTGGGCATTTGATTTTTGGACATTTTGTCCACCCCTGTCCAAAAGGTGTCCAAAAGTGTCCAAAAATAAGGCTGTCCAAAAATAGGAGTGTCCAAAAGTGTCCAAAAATAGTAATTCGAAAAATAGTGGTTAAAAACATTTTTAAAATAACACTCTACAAACTTTCTCTCCAAAATAAACGTCACTTGACGAAATCTGAGCAAGAATAAGTCAATTCAGCATAAGAAACTTACACTTAATACATTAAATGAGCCAATAACTTGAAGGCCAAACAGGACACTTGAACTTTCCACTCTTTTCATTTGACCACCGAGCATCGTCCAAAATGTGGGAAAGAATGATCGACTAAAGGAATGAACGAACAAACGAATGTGAGACTGGGACTACTAATAACACGCTCACACCACACTTCATGTTAAACATAGTATGCGAGTACATATTATAGCTAATTGTGTCTTGATTTGTGACAAGAGAAGGTTACTTAGTATTTTGATTTATATTCCAAAGTTTATCATTATTGCAAGTGTTTCCCATCCAAGAGGCAAGAAGTCTTTTGACCTGACTGTCCAAAAAATGTTAACTATAATAAAGCACACTCAAACTGATATCAGATTGCAATGTGGGTATTATAATGCTTTTGCCAAAGAATTAAAGCAGTGTTGTTTTACTATTAAAAAAGACAAGACTCTTGTTTACAGATGAGGAAATAAAATGTAAATCTTGAAACATTTTGAACAGTTACACACATTTTACCATATTGTATAAACAAAACATTTATTTTTTTTAACAATTTATTAACAAGCTATCATGGCAAAGTTTATTTCTCCAAGAAATGTTCCCACTAATAGAACTATTTTTGTTTAAGTTCACAACCATGCATTCTTTAGAATTCAATTACTTATGTAGTGTAACTGGTTTTTCGTCTGATTTGTACAACTTTCTTTTACGTTTGTTGGACTTTTGGACACTTATGGACATCTTTTGGTGATTTTTGGACACCTTCTGGGGATTTTTGGACACCTTTTGGGTATTTTTGGACACTTTTGGACACTCTTGGACACTCTTGGACACTTTTGGACACTTTTGGACACTTTTGGACACTTTTGGACACTAGGGTGTCCAAAATGCTCTCGATGCCGAAAAATGCCCACCCTGTGTTTTGCACATTGGACATGTTTGTTTGTTTGTCTGTTTGTTTTTATTTGTTTGTTGGGGCCACTCTGACACAAAACTATTTACATTTTAACTGGGCGTAGTACTTTACGTGTATAGGAGTAGGATGTATTTTGCCAAATTAAATAATGTACTGGTGAAAGTTGCACAAAAAGAACCAATTACATTGTTTTTCTGCTTTACACAAAACCGTGACGTCATTAGACGAGGACAGCTTGCCTTCCATTTCAATTTCTATTTGATCGGTCACCCTGTACTGTGCTAGTGAAGTACACTTTCAATGAAAGGAACCCCACCATTGCAAACCCCTCCATGTCTCAAGGGAGCAAAAGAGGAGGGAAGAGGATGAAGAAGACAAAGGATGGAGCCAAGTTTCCGGCATACCGAGACAGCTCCTTTGGACACTAAGGGAATTTGCCATTTACCATTTTGGTGTCAAGATTAATTATTGTGACGTCTTTCCAATGGCACCTGGCGGAGACAAACGGACCAGGAAAAAGATTAGATGAACACATTCCTTCAGGGATGCCTCGACCCAGACTCATGAATGTGCCCGGGGAAAAAGAAAGCGATGGTTGAAGTCTTTGGAACTTCTTTTCTTCATTCTACCTCACTGGATCGAAATGTCACATTGACCCACCTCTCTGGGATTGGTCAAAAGGTTCGTTAATCTCTAGGTATCTCGAGGCTTAAGAAAAAGAACCATTTCCGGCCCGTAACTGACCAGAAAAAACGAACTTTTCACATCTTTGGAGGACAGTCTAAAGAACTTCATTCTCGAGAAAAGACTTGGTAGTTTTGAAGGACTTTCGTTTCTTTTAATAAAAAGGACCTTGGAGAGGAAGTTCTACTGGACGACATTGTGTTTCCATTTAACTTTTTCCTAAGCTGCATCGATCGTTCTGTTTTCTTATTCAGCTTAAGATTAGAAACACTGATTTGAATTGGCAATTTGCGATCGCCTCATCCAGATGAATAAATTTCACTTTGCAACCTTTTAGACCCATCACATTGACAATTACAGTTGAGTTGATGGGTATAAAATAAATGGAGGTACCTATTAAGGCGCTTAAGCGCAACCTTTTAAAATTGATGTTGATCTAAGCACTACTCATTTCCTAATCAATTGTTCAAAGCAACTTCAAATTTTAATTATTATTTGTCAACTGTTTTGATCACGCTAAATTTTCTCATAAGAATAATCTTCCGGAGCAACATCTGCAGACATTGGCATATTGCGTGTAACATTCCTCTCCACAAACCCAAAAATATTTCGCTTACCTTGGTGTGATATCTTTGTCTTTGTCTGGATCATAGAATGGATCCACCGGGCTCATTTTCTTAGCCCTGAGCTCCTTTCTGGCATTCGGAACCAACAATTTGCCATGGTCGTTATTTTCGATTTGGATTGTGGGAGGAGAACGAGATCCAGATTGGGTGATGGGCACGTTATCTTGTGGAGGACTAAGTGAGCGTTGACGTTTGTGATTGTGATGTCGATGGTGATGATTTTGGTTATATTGTGGGCAATCTGGGTTGTTATTCGTCGAGATTGAGGAGGAGGTGGAAGAAGAAGATCCCGATCGAGAAGGTGACGCGGGTGGACTCGAGATCAGAGGTGGGGATGTGATTAATGGAATGTGTTCTGACGGAATGAATGGTTTTGACGGCCTCTCTGAGCTATAGCTGAAAGAATGGACAAGAAGTGAAAATGTAACCTCGATTTACGTAGCTACCCAAAGATCGACTGCTTTTGTGTTCTACCAAGAAGCACGGAAATCATGGAGTGGGAGGTTAGCAATGAGAATTGTGATTTCCAGCAGAAACGAACCATTTGCGTTCTTCTGCAAATGAGACCTGGCTTGAATTGAGAAGAACACGTATTTCAAATTTCAGTCCAATCGAATGCCGGAGTGAAAAGTTATGCCTTCTCAAACTTATGTAGTGAAGAGAGCAAAGAATGAATGAACTCGCCCTTTTGTGGTAAAACGATTACCACAAATGGGCTAGTTCATTCATTCTCGGTAGGATTTGCACTGAACTTTGAGTGAGCATAACTTTTGTCTCCGAGGTTCGATTGAGCTGAAAATTGAAATACGTATTCTTGTCAACATATGCAAGGTCTCATTTGCAGAAAAACGTAATTGAATTGCTCTTATTGGAAATCATTATTCTCATTACTAGCCTCCCACTCCATGATTCCAGTGCTTCTTGCTTCTACATAAAGCTGTGTTCTTGGGATCGTTCTCGTGCGAACGATCAATTTGTTTGATCTTGTTGTCAGACTTCCAAGTGCCAAAAAGACCGAAGATACAAAGCGCCTAGAGGGTGGTGTTTGCGTAAACAAACTAGAATGTTCCTAAAACAAATGACTCTTTCAGAGGTCTGAGCTGTTTAGAGATGATATCAGGCCGCTAAAATCTTGGCAGTGACAAATACGCCAATGGTTACTGATTGCTTAGTGACACATCCATATACATCTCGTTGGATCAAGTCCTCCATTGCTCTTTTTCCAACTCATTTTGGGGAATGGATGAACAAAAAAAAATCTTGTTTTTGAAAGAAACCAAATCTGTTCGAGTTTCCTATTTCGAAAATTCCCCCAGAGGCAAACCGGAAGTGCTTCATTCTTATCAGATAGCTTTCATGTACTTTAGCATCTTCAAAGATGATAATACAGGTAATGACTTTGGTAACAACAGTGGAAATATACCTGCTTGTAACATCAGAAAAGCCAAATAACAAGAGCACAAGTCATGGTTTCCCTTGTTTAGCTTGTTGTCAATACATGTTAAGCCAATTTCCGGAACAAACATCTTCCACTCAGCTGGCCAAGAAGGCCATTATCAAAGCGATTTTGCGGCCACGAGTGAGAAATGCATTGGAAATGCAATTTTTCAAACTAGCTAGTGGCTTACCTCAAGTGCATTCCAATGCGGGAATCGTCAAAATAACCACTATTCTCATCTTCTTCCTCGTCTTTATCCGGTTCGGGTTCATCATCGGCCCCATTATTAGAAGTGCCAAGATTGGGTCCAGTCATTATCTTCGTGGATTCCCCACTGGCCTTTATGGTTAAGGCGGGAGTGACAATCACACAATTCTTGGCACTGACCTTAGTTCTTCCAATTTGATTTTCTTGTCGTGATCGACCAAGGAGAGGAGAGTTTGAAGTGGATGGACCGCTAAATGAATGTCCATCGGTTTGCCGACATAATATCTCGCAACCTCTTTCGCATTCTTCGGAACCATCCATCTTGTCACTCTGCGAAACCTCGTGCAGCTTCTCAGGGTCACTGTAGTAAAATCTGGGTTTTGTTTGTTGGTGAATCAGGGTTGCCGAAATTGTTTGGGGTTTGGCTTCGGTCTTGGGATGATTTGGTTTCATGTCAGTGTGTAATTTGTTGATTGTGATGGACTTGTCAGTTGATGTGGGTGGTATATTGGCAGATCCTTGCGAATATTTGTCATTCAAAGCGGACATGTTGCCAGAGATTATTACATTCTTGTTATTGTTCTTTTGAATAATCTCCGTGAGCTTATTTCCGAAGTGGTTGATGTCCCTCATAGATATTGTAGGCTAGATGAGAATAATTTGATTTGTAGTTCTCCTTGAGGAGTAAACGTCAATTCACAAATGGCCATCTTACCTTGATGATTTGTCGGTGCATTGAAATGGTGAAGTCATGGCATTGATTGATGGGCATCCTACAATATCATCCTGAATCCATGTTCCAATGGGTCTCTTGTCAAAATCGACTGTCGCTTCCAATAGAATCCCTTGCTATAGCGGGTAATCTGACATCTCATTTGAATACAACCATTATGTTGGAACTGTTCCAACAAACTATAGAGACAAGTCGAAGTCTTCTGTCATGATATCACGGTTTCTTGAGAATTGACCTGTTACAAGAAAATTTTCGATCTTGAGGATCTGGGACACACCTAGAAAAAAAGGGATTATTGATAAGTGGTGGAAATGTTTTCCACGCTCTATATCGATTTTTGGGACATTGCACATGCTCTTTCAACCGTAGGTAAGTAGAGAAGCAAGCAAGAACCTCGAAATTTTCTGGACTACGAGGCCAAGGAGAACATGTATGGTTAGAAAAAAAGAAAAGCTTTCTAGAGTGAAAAGTTATATGCTCTTTTAAAACAAAGGCCTGAAGAGAGCAAAGAAAAAAATGAACTTTTACGGCAAAACACTACCAATAGAGGCTCAGTTCGTTCGTTCTTTTTTGGATCATATACTATACCTTGATAGAGCATAACTTTTGATTACAACGTTTGATTGAGTTGAAAATTGAACCACAGGGTTGTTTTAAATTAGAGTCCCTCCAAAAATAATGCAAAATTATAACAAAATAAGATGCCAGAATTTACTTATGGTTTAAATAACTTAAAAAGGACAATTGTATGCCTTGCACTTTGTTTTCTTCGTCTAATGCATTATAGCAATCTTAGTCCCTCTAATGGGTGATAAAAGCAAGGTGTTTTTTGAGAATGGAGCGTGCGTACCTTGTGTGTGGGGAGTCGTTCTTGAAAACAAAACCATAGTTTTGTGATGAGTCGATCAATTTCAAAAATAATCTGCCTGATTGTACCTTAAACCTGTCTTCTTTAATTTGTATTTGGAAAATTCAATCACAAACGTAATGTGTCACAAACGATTTTTTATTCAGTAAGGGACTCTAATTCTTGACAACCCTGTACATAGTTCACTCAACGCAATCAAGACCTCATTTTCAGAAAAAAACACAAGTAAAACTTAAAGTCAAATGTCTTGCTATCAGCCTCGTCGTCCAGAGGAATTCACTAGTTCTTGCTCCAAGTGATTTGCTCTGGTTTCTATTCCAAGGCTTCTTTCGGCTTTTCCTTGACTCGTTGGAAAGAAGGGCTGGATGTATCTTCATTCGTTCGTTCGTTCCTTTCCTCGTTCGAGTTGACTGATGAATAATTTAACCGATTTATTCCCTCGTTGGGTTTCCGAACTGATCTCAACACTCCCAAGCAAATACTTTCCTGCTTGAGTCACTCGAGACTCTTTAAGAGGATTTCTCTTTTGGCTGCACATTTTTGTGGGATGCATTTCAGTCAGTCTAATTTCCGACCCTTTTGTGAGTTAATGACCCATGGACAATCCATGGCTTTAAGGGGGGCAGATGAAGTTATTCTTGCGAAATTTAAGCCTCTGTCACTTACAAATCATGTTTGAGACACATTAAGGGACTGTTTATACATGGCTATGTAAAGGGAATGTCCGCCTTTGAAGGCAGTAATGGTCCGACTATTCTGTAGGGAGGGCGTGAAGAAAGTTCTCTTTGAGTCTTAATGTATGCAGACGGAAGGAACTTTTGCCATTGAAGTAGTAGGACTGACGAAGGCCTCAAGGTTGGAGTGCTCTGTCCTTGCCCCCTTGTCATGTTAATTGTAATGTCTTTTTGTCTGGGCCTTGTGTTGTTCTTTTGATCTTTAGAAATTGAAGCAAACTCTTTTTTCCTTCTATGATACTCAACGAACTTTAGTTACACCAAGTTTGACGAAAGAACTTGAGAAAGGGTACACATTCATTTGTCAAGTTGATTCACAGGAGAACTGTCGACAAAGTTCCACTTTTCAATTGGAACCGAAATTAGGATTGGACTCTGAATGGTCAAAAAAGGAAGGTGGAACGATAAACTGGAATTTCAACCGGTGTTCCCAATATCGATAGGCTTCATGGGGGTTCGAAAATCAATGATTCTGAGTTTGGTCCTATTCTTTTAATCAATATTACATTGGGCAGGTCATTTTGGAATTTGAGTGCCTCGTGGATCATTTTCTATTCCTAAACTTTGATTGAACGCCATTTTTTCTCGATAAAAGAATGCTTGGAGATTCTCAGGACTCAACCGTTAAATATTGGAGATTGCTCATATCAGGTTGTAGAAGAAATGAGATGGTTTAATGGAAATATGGGAACACTTACATTCCCATAGCTTAAGGCAGAACCAATCTCAAAGCACGCTTGACGTTCGTGAGCGGCGCCTAAATCTCGTTGTTGAAGTTTTCCAATTTGTGAACTTCTCATAAAAAGGTGAGAGATAAACGTATCTTAACTAAAACAGACACGGGCGACGGAAGTTAGCCTTTGAGTAGGTTCCCACCTTTTTGGTCTTGTTCCTCTTTTTTGTTTGCGTTTGATCTTTGTTCCTCAATTCTTGAGGGAGATTGGCAAGTTGACTTAGGCCGAGTCATCAGTTTTGCCAAGGGACTACCAATATTTTCCTGGGTTATTCAGAAAATATGTGAATACTTAGTTCTAGAAGGCTTAGCCACAAGAAGGAAGTAGGGATAGGTGCGGAACTTATCTGGACTCGGTACCGATTCCGATAGGCAAGATTGATAAATTCGAGCTTTTTAAGAAAAACGAATTGGAAAATATTTAGTATTTTCCTTCTACTGCTTACTATCCTTAGGCTTGGATCAAAGGAATACAAATCGAGTACTGATCCGGAATCAAAAAATCCTTGTCGACCAATCTCTAGTATGTCGTCACCATAGACTTTGAGGCGAAAGTAGGGGTAGGTGCGGAACTTATCCGGACTCGGTACCGATTCCGATAGCCAAGATTTATAAATTCGAGCGAATCATTAGCTTTTTAAGAAAAATGAATTGAAAAATATTTAGTATTTTCCCGCTACTAGTCTACTCACTTTCACTTTCTAGTCAACTCACTGTGATATCACGATTAAACTATTTTTCGCTTTTTTCATCCATTTGACTTGTGTCTGTCTTTGTTTGAATGATCTTACATACATTTTTACATATATTCCTTTTTATACGCGTTGACATGACCAAAGGTCGCAATAAAATATACAATCAATACGTACGCACACTCTGCTTACTATCCTTGGGCTTGGATCAAAGGGTCACAAGTCGAGTATTGATCCGGAATCGAAAAATCCTTGTCGACCTTTCTCTAGTATGTCGTCACTGTAGATTTTAAGGCGAAATCGTTTTAATTGTAGTAATTTTGGTCTGTGAAGGTCAACAATGCAATTCTTCAAGGTTGCAAAACACTGCACTCCCAAAAATAAATGATCCTCTTTAAATTTTGCAATTGAATGATGTGCTGATGAGTTTTTCGTAACATTACTTTCAACCTTAAAGGTATTTAACTGCATTTGTCTGCTATCTTTTTTTACCTTTCACACTTTTGGACAAAGGTTTCTTCAGGTTTTCTTTACAAATATACTTGTCTACGTCACTGTTTTTTAGAACTTAATTCCTTGTGCTTTTTCTGCTATCATCTAAAATACTTTCGTGTTACAAGATCTCTTATTGGGGTGGAACATGTTCCGTTTGCCTTCATGCTCCAAATATTCAAGATCCTCCCCTTGTGTCTTAAAAAAGGAAATATTTGGTTCTCTAGTTTTTTTCAGATCATGGAAGGGACTTTGGAACAAGAGAATTTTGGAACTTGGAACACTTTCTATGGTCGTTTACGACAACTGAACGATGTCCACGTGTCGTAAAGTTTGACGAAGCCCAATTCTTTATTTACCTACGAACGGATCAAAAGCGTGTAAAGCTAACCTTTTGTGGCTTTATCGCGCTCTTTCGGTCCATCACTGCATTTTTGGCACCACCATCTTTTGGCACCCAAGCTCCGATTTACTATGTTGTAAAGAGATGATTATTCAAGTACTTGTTACATACGAAATCATATCAGGTTGGAAACGAGATTCATCCAGATATCGATATCAGGTATTCATAATTTTGTGTCTAGGTTAGAGTTCTCAATGAAGAGTGCATTTGGATTCATGTTGATTAAGTCTTTGCGAGGAAAAGTAGAAAATTATAGGGAGGATATTCAGTTTTAAGAGTGGAACAAATAGTATTTTTTAAAACTATTTTGATGTTTGAGAACAACTCTTTTTAGAGGCGGAACATGGAACAACATACTTAAACGTCGTAATTCCTCCGTTCAAAATAATCCGATTCATTGTATTAGGAGACACGAAAATTGACAGGCATGAGAAATTCACATCAGGATTAAACAATTATTCGAGAACCTTGGAATCATCTGCATTCTCGGATCCTAAACTTGGCCACAATAGTTCACATGGATTTATTTAAAGAGATTTTAAGAGGTTTGAGTTGTTTTCAAAATGATTGAAAACGAAAAAACTTTGCAATGAGTGTGTTATGAAGTAGGTAACACATTTTAGAACCAAATGCATTTTGAAAGAGTCCCATTAAGAAACGATGATCAAAATGATTGCTTCAAATTAAAATTCTTCCATTCGGTTCGCTCATTAACGAGGCTAAAAATGCATTTCTTGCCTCGCCAGGAATCGATAATGTGGCCTGATATATCAAAAAAAAACTTTTGCGCATTGGCCTTGACGAGCTGTTTATTCATATTCCGATTGATTGGCATTCCTGGAGGATTCAAAGTTCCGAGCTGTTCCATATTGAGGAACGGGAAAAGCGAAGGCGGTCGAAATTGCAATTCCATTGAGTTTTTTTTATCCAAAAACCTTGAAAACGTGTCAAGACATAGAAGACTTGAAAAATGTTAAGCTTTTTGGGGGGCTGCAAAGGTCCTTGTGCAGATACATTTTCGTGTTTAACTGATTCTAAGGGGAGTGGAACGGACCAAATCAAATGATATTCTTTGACAAGCTTATATTTGTGAAGAGCGGTGACTTTTGAGCCCGGGGTTGTCAGGTCAAATATGGCGCAACATTGCTAAAACTGCTGGTGTCCATGATATTGGATATTGCAAGGAGGAATGCTGAGACATCAAAAGTGAATACATAGAAAGTTTGAGGACCTTCAGAGAGACAGCCATTCTCTGTCCAAATTGCGCCTCCAATCGCAAACACAGAAGGGACGATCTCTAACGCAATATAATTGAGTCCAAAAGTAGTTGTGAACTCTGACAATAATTAAATCTTGTCCTGATTCCTTCTCATTTATACTTCTTATCAAATAGAGGGATGGAGAGGTTGTAAGAAATAAATAAGGGAATTAGTTAAAGTAGGAAAGTTTAAGTCACATGTTTTGTGATTGGGAATGCATGCTTCGAGCATACTTACTTGAGACTCCTACCCTTCATGACACTTTCTAACACTTTAAGTTTCCCAAAATGACGTTATAGGAATGTTTCCCTTTACATAGTAGATAATTAATTAAGAAATAGTGAAGGAATGCCCTAACAGGCTTAAGATATGATTGAAGTCAATATTGGAAGCATGCTTGTAGTGTGCCTTGGCGCAGACAAAACATACGAGCTACATATGTTCGTCTGTGCCAAGACATGTTACAAGCATGCTTCAACTAATGAGCCTATCAAAATACTTTTTGCCTCGGGTTTTAGTTTACAAGTCAGCTTATTAAGATAAACATGCAAAAACTGTTATTTCAGAAACCCTAAATGATTTTAAGAGGCCAGAAAACCATTGAACGTCAGTAGACTTCAAAGTATCCTTGAGTTATGCATCTGTAGACAAAAATATGAATCTATTGTTTAATCCTCCCTAAATATTCAGTAATTTTAATGACTATGCATACTGCTCTTCATTTTCCTCCTCTAGTCCATAAAAGTTCATTTACTTTTAAAAGAGAAATATTTAAATTAAGAAAACATTTGCCAACTTTTAAGAAGGAAAAAGTTTGGTTGCTCTGTGATTTTCATACTAGTGTTAATGTAAGAGCAATTTTCATCAAAGAAAAAATGAATCAAAGCGTAAAAACATGCTCTCAAAAATTTATACACAAAAGGGAAGTTTGACGCAAAAATATGATTTTCTTGTTATACAAAATTGGGGTCAAGGGACCTGATATATTGATCTTGATCTTGATTCTCCATCATTTACAACTTTAAGCTTGATTTCTGACCCAATAGTAGTTCTTTAGCGCCAGAAATTCATGAGAATAAATACTTGTCTTTCCTCTCTCTTCAACGTCAAATTTCGAAGTGTGGAAAACTTTCTCAAATTGATATCCTTACTTTTGCAGCCAACTGTGTGTGTTGTTCTTGCCATCAAACACCGCTCATGCTCGTGGTTGGTTGGATGGATGGAACATCTGTTTGGCATCAGAGGTCTTCTCGTTGCATGTCTAATGGCTTGTTCCAATACGTTCCTTTCATGAATTTTGGATGCTATTGACCAAGTCAAGCCCGACTCTATTTGGCGTACATCATGTAGCTCTCTATAGCCGAGTTCAAAAGGTCTTCATTGATGAGGAACAATCTCTTTCTATCGCTTTGTGGCGAAACATTATCTTCAAGGTCTTTATCTGATACTGAATAAATTTGGGCGAAGGGCATAACCGATAGCAGGTATTATTGATCCGTAAAGATAAATTCCACCAATGGTTTTGCATTATTCAATAGAGGTTAATCTTTCACTTGTTCCCTCAAATCTTTGAATCCTCTCTTTTGAAGTGATAGTTCAAGGGGAAAAATTTCAGTCGTACAATTTTTGGTTCGAGGGTGAAATTCCCATAAATTGTATTGAATTTTATGAATCCTTGAAGAGTCTTATGTAGCAATGGAAAGAGTCGAAGAAGTGTGACCATGCCGACAAATTCCTGGGATTTCTGGAGGAAGATGTCAAAAAAATAGTGAAAAAAGTCAAGTTTCAATTTACGCCAGGCTCGCCCAAAATTGGATCACGAGAGAATCCTAGATTAAAAAATGGACAGAAAAAAACACGCTCACATTGAGCTTTCCATTTTCTTCTTTAATCGATAGCCCCGCTCTTTGTCTTAGTTTTTAGCGCTAATTCCACAGACAACTTTCGTCCTTTCTTCATTTTTATTGATTTTCTAGAAGGGTGCAAGCTCGAAAATTGTCAAGTTGCTTTCAAAATTGGTCCACTTTGGGACACAAATTGTCTTTGCTTTCAGATCCAAAGACCACACGAAAGTTGTCCTAGTTAGATTGGGGCCTTTTGGAACACTCTCCGTATTTATGATTTCGATCACGGTCCTCTTTGGAACCAAAAGGTGTCTCTCAATTGTTCCCTAAAGAGCATTCTTTGCATTTCCTTTGAGAGTTAGCCAACAGCCATGAGCACGAGTGCTCCAATCATTGTTGTGTCCTATTTCCAGAATGTTTCGAGTTTCTACAGGCAAGAAACATGTTAAAACTACCCGCAGACATGCTAGTCAAACTTTTGTTTTGAAGACAGATGTCTTCCTCGGGACAGTTTTGATACCTGCTTCGATATTTGTCTCGACTGGTCATTTATTTTCTGTCAGTTTGAAGAAAAATGGGAGTTTCTTGAGACTGATTTAAGAATACCATTTTATTGGACTCGCGGTCTCCAAAATGGCAACCCTGCTTATTTGTGTTTCCCTTCCTAAAGGTGCCGTTACACAACACGTTTTGTATCGAACTAAAGACGAACTTCGACATCACAGATGTACGACCTCGCAACCTCTTGCAGGGACATCCGTACAAGCCAAAGAGCAAAAATATGACTTCAAAGTTTGTCTCGAAATTCGATGTAAAACTTGTCTTGTAACTGCACCTTTAAAGACGTTTCAGACCCTGTACATCAAATAAAAAAGACTTTAGTAAGAAGTACGTATTCTAAAATCTTGTCTTCCATGGTTTGGCAACGATTCGTTTTAGTGTAATAGTGCATACTTTGTGCCGCCAAAGTTTCATGTTTTTGGAGACGAGGGTTGCAAATCTCGAGAGATCCTTTGGTGAGATCTGAGGCTTTGCCAAAACACACTGTCCTTTATCCTTGATTTATTCATACCATGATGAATAGGTAAACTTCCAAGAGAATCCCTCATGAGATAGCTTGGCTTAGTACTACACAGACTTGGCTTGGCTGAAGTGGGTGAAAGCCTGCCATTTCTATGCAACGACACGCTATTTGTATGCCTGATTGATTACTCAATGGTAGAGTAGGGTTCCAAAACTAATGCATTCGCCGCTTCACTTCGAACTTGAGGTCGGAAAGCGGCCAGGTCTAATTCGTCCTACAAAGCATGTCTCTTTTTGAAGTTCCAAAAGACTCTTTTAGGCAACAGCTGCCCTTTTTAGTTTGTTGACGTCAGAGTGCTTTTTGGGAGGTTGGGTGCGTAAAGTCTGATCATTGGTTTCTCAAGATCAGTAAGAAAAAGTGCTACCAACTTTTTGGCGCGAAAACTAACAAAAAGTAGAAGGTTGGGTCAACAAAGCATGTTTTTGTTGCAACCAGAGTGTAAATATCTTTTACTATCAACTGGCCACCTAACAATTATGTGTCAAAATCATTGAAAATATAATCTCAAATGTTGATTGGAAGCAATTCCATGTTAAGTCAAGCTGAATTGGCTAAATCATTTCAATAAAACTAGATTAAGGTCGCGCAACCTATCATGTTTTTCCAGTCATAATGAATAACAATAAATGCGTTCTTAAAAGAGCAAAGAAAAGCTAGAATGCAATGTGTTTATGTGAAATTCGAAGATAGTAACAAGTCTTGCATCTTCTTGCAAAGTTTAACTTTTCTTTTACGTTCTTTGGTCTTTAACACCATCAAACTAAAAAAATGCAGAGCAAAAAGTCTCGAAGAGTCAAAACTTTGACTCTACATACTATTTTCCCTTTAAACAAGCCTTAATGAAGATTCAATTTTTCTTTTAATCTTTTAGCAAGAGAATCGAGTTGATTTGAAAATTATTGGTTAAAGTTTAATTCATCAATCAAGGGCGTGGTTATTCTTGGGACGGTAACACGCAATTAAAAAGGCATGATGACTTTTCAAGTCCAAGAACGCAAATAAGCCTGAAGACCGGGGCCACTTTTGCCCTTTCACTGAGGCAATCAATCTAAAGGGGTCCTAAGGTCATGACTTCAGGTCCATTTTTGTTCGCTTTCTGACTGGACTTGATAGATTTTTTATGTTCAATCCTACTGACCCGGTGGTAGTCATTGTTATCCATTGTAACAGATCTTGGATTAACTTGAATTATTGACCGGCTTTGGATAAAAACGTTCTCTCACGATGAAAACTGACGTCAATCGTTGGCCAGAATCTAAACGATGTTAATGACAATTTTGTACTGTATGAAACGTACCATTGGTCTATCAATTAAGCGACCGCATGGAATATTTGATCAAACATGCAATCAATCTCGTCCACGTACATTTTGACTTCCTGTCAGGTGGATTTAATCATGGCATCCACCAACTTCCTTTGGATTTAGTGTCAGAACTAAAAAAGTTATTTGAAGTGTGGAAATAACTGGTGAAAAAATGTCTGACCTTTTCAAACTAGACACATTGATTATCAATGAAAAGCCGAGAAATCTAATTGAATCATTCGCATTTTCGTTCACATGAATATGCTTTATGAACTCTGAATGCAGAGCTGATGTTCTCTCTTTTCGTTCAACCAAGAAGCACGGAAATCATGGAGTGGGAGGCTAGCAATGAGAATTATGATTTCCAGTAGAAACAGACCATTTGCGTTCTTCTGCTAATGAGACCTGGCTTGCATTGAGAAGAACACGTATTTCAAATTTCAGCCCAATCGAATGCTGGAGTGAAAAGTTATGCCTTCTCAAACTTATGTACTGAAGAGAGCATAGAATGAATGAACTCGCCCTTTTGTGGTAAAAGGATTACCACAAAAGGGCGAGTTCATTCATTCTCGGTAGGATTTGCACTGAACTTTGAGTGAGCATAACTTTTGTCTCCGACGTTCGATTGAGCTGAAAATCAAAATACGTGTTCTTGTCAACATATGCAAGGTCTCATTTGCGGAAGAACGTAATTGAATTGTTCTTACTGGAAATCATTATTCTCATTGCCAGCCTCCCACTCCATGATTCCAGTGCTTCTTGGTTCAACTTAGTGCACTTGTTCAGCCTAGCGCCCTGCTATGTAAATAGAGTACAGTCATAAACAACACCATCTACTGTTGTTTGTCTTTGTTTATTTGGCTAACATAGTTTCTTTCTGGACTACCTTTAATGCAATACGATTACTCATAATTTGATACAACATCCTGGCCGTCCTATTTTGGGAATCAGTTGTGTTAGGAATTAAGTCAGACTTATTTCTTGCAGATTTCTTAATTGTAACGCGCCCAAAGTTGTCCACTAGAAGGGATTGCCTACAACAGGGGTCGGCAACACAGACCATATAATAGCTAGACCTCGCTTTGTGCGAGAAAAAGGTGGACAACTTTGCTTCATCAGCTGGTACATAACACTACACACTAAAATGGTGGGAATTTCGAACTTTTCAAAATTTTGCCAGCGTAGCCAAATCCTGAACAAACTCAACGTACCGTACGTACTTTGTTCTCGACGCGAGCGAGTGTCATTACTTCTGAGCACGTGGTCGCCCTGAGATTTCGAAGCTAGCGCAGTTGGGCCAAGTGGTGTCACTGTTCTCTCGCCGACGGAACGGGCGAACTAGTCATTATATGATCTGTGGTCGGCAACCACTTTTGGGTCAAGGCCCACCAAATTAATAATCAAAGAGCTCTGGGCCCACTATTTTGGACATTCCTCATAGCTCCTAGACCCACCAAAGACCACTCTTGGGCCAAAATGTGGGCTGCGGCCCACGGGTTTCTTTCCCCTAGCCCATAAGTTTGCTCAAGGACGGCTGAAAAATTAAGATGTCCTTGGTTATTCTGCAATAAAGTGCTTCATCATGAAGCTCATAGAGGACACTTTCTTTTGCCTTGATTACCACACAATATGCTGATTGTTTGTTACAAAATATGCAAGCCAAACTAAAATGAATGAAATAGATTGTGCTCTTTATGCCTCTTCTTTATTATGAAGGGGCACTAGTTTTTCCAAATTTCATTGTAGTGTCAAGAGCGCAACCATAAACAACGCCATCTACTTGTTTGCTGTTGTTCACTACCTGATGTCAATATGGCCAGAAATTAGCAAGCCAAAAAATATGCAAAATAGATGACGTTGTTTAAGATTGCATACTTTATTTATAGAGCCCTAGTTTTACCCACTGTGCATCCTTATCCTTTCAATTAGCTGCGCGATCATGTACCAAAAGCTCTCTACTTTTCAACTTTCAAGTCTTTACTCTTCCTTTGTGCAAACTTCTACGAAATGAGAGGCCTTACACAATAGGAAAAGCAAGTTTGAACTTGAAAGTAAAGACCCTATGGAAGAAAGATTGATCCTAACACTAATTTTTCTTACACCAACAACTCAAAATTGACATTTTGCCTGGCCTTAATGAGAAGGAATATGATTTATTCAAATCATTCATTAGTGTTCAATTACAGCACAACGGGATTTTAAATGACAAAAGTTTTGCGAGAAACAAAAGCATTTTGACTAAATTTATTTCGGATTTGTTAGAACTACATTTCGCACCGCTAAACATATTTTAAGTTAAACGAACTTTAGCGCCTCGAAACAAAATTTAAGTGAGTTTGGCACCAACAATCAATAGTTTGTCATATTCGAGGAAATTTGTAATTTTAAGAAAAGTTTTTTTGTCGGCCAAAGTTTTCTCACATGCGATCATGTCGTTTTTCGAAATAGGTGCCATTTTGAGACCATTTTTTGCCATGTTGCAAACCCAAGCCATCGGTTACAGTTTTCTCTTCAAAGAGTAGACAAATGAAAAAAATGTCAGCTTCTCCTTAGAAGTAATTTTACCACTTCATCACTTGTTTATCTTTTAATAAGTGTCTCTACTGGCGAAAATCAGGATACCCAGCTCTACTTTGAGTAGAGTCCGCAACACAAAAGTACTCTTTTTCAAGAGTGTGTGAATAAAAAGCATGGAAAAGCTTTACAAAGGGGCTTCATCCTAGTTTTCTCTCACCCCTTGGCCATCAATAAATCATCTAGTTTTTCTCTCGTCAAACTCGGCTGATTTCTCAGACGACAAGATTCGAGTCTTGACCTCACAAATCCGGAGGACCTTTCGTCAAAGTTGGATCCCTGAAGCCAAAGCAATGTCAAACTTGGCGGGGCTTCAAGGACATCCAAATTTGCGACATAGAAATGAGGAACCTCATTCGGAAATGGATCGTCTGTCATGAACTCGGGACGGGGTGCCAAACCCCCAGACCTCGAGTGACATCTTCCTCGGAACGGATTCATTTTTCCACGTAGTACATGATGTCATTAAAACCGGGCCAAGGTTGGTGATGTTTTCGTCTCTACAAGCGTGCGTACATATTTCGGATAGGGATTTCTAGTTCCTATTGTAGGTGGTATTTGGGCTAACGAGCCATTTCCATCTCCAAGACTGCCAAAGTTTGATGGATTTTGAAAATCGTGGCCCTGAAAGATGCTAGGATAAACTCCATTATCTCGTGGGAACCGGCACAGACATTTTTGATGGAGTGAATGCTGGCCTCAAGGTGGCTCGTTAAATTTGGCAAATTGACATGTTTTGGGAGGTTTTGAACGTTGTTAATAATTTCATCAATATTGCTCATATGTCCTTTAAGTCTGTACAATATGTCATGGCCTCTCGTCGAAGGATGAGGGAGACAAAGACCCGAAATTCCGGCCGAGAAAAAGTCTTTCATGACTGAAGATAAAAAAGAAGAATGAGATCTTCATTGATAGAACAGGGCTCTCCAAAAGTATTAGTGAGCTTCAAAATTCAAGATACATCAAGATGTTCAAAGCGATTTTTTTGGAGGATGGTTACATGATAGAATAAAAAACCAAAATAAAAAAAGACTCGTGTGGCCTATCTTATAACTATATTCTTTAAAAGGTAAATCTGCTTCAGTTATTTCACCTGAATTAATAAGTGTCCTGTTGTTTTGAACCTGGAAAGAAATCTTTAAAACTGCATTTTTTTCTTGTAAGCACAATTCAGAAGCTATATTTAGGAATTGAATTTCCATACCTGAAAAGATTCTTTTCGGATTTGAATGTCATCTTTCTATTAAATACATAGGCTTGACTTTCCATCAAAACAGAGCTTTTACTTAGTTCTCCCAAAACTGTAAAAAACTTGTTATATTATTTTATCACATTCAACTTGATAATGAAAAATGTTGATTAACGTTTAAGAGTTGAATAAATTTGTTCACTCAACTTCAATTTATTGTGAGATCAAATTTAAAAGCAATGAACATCTGACCGTTATTTCCAAGATTTCCCTTTCAAATTTCAATCCCTTGAGTTGATATTATTAAATCTTCAAAAAACACAAATCTTGTATTGCTTAAAAATAAATTCACTGACCATCAGAACATATTGCGCACCCTGTGTACGCTCAGAAAGAAGTGAAGTCGAAGAAGCGCTTTAAGCGAAACCTGCCTGCTAGCTTAAGGATCGTTTAAATAGCATCAATCACTTTGGTGGGTGGATGGATCTTTTCTTGGGGTACAGAGTTTGGGAGTATATCACTCTTTATTTGGCTGCTAACCAATTGGAGCGGAAGTGGGGCACGACAGAGGAAGAAGAATGACGAAAAATTCAACGTGGAACACTGTTCCAACTCAATCTAGTTTTTGATCGATTTTATGTTCCTTTACAAGAGTGTAAATCTTGTGGGGTTGAAAAGACTTTACTTAAGAGAGATGACGAGCTTCCATAGAAGAGACGGGAATAATAAGTTATAAAGAAAAAAGGTTCTGGGAAAGCCTGGCCGTGAAAAAGTTTCATGCATCTTGCAAGTTCTTGGAATATTCGGTAATATTAATTGCTCTCGAGCGTTTATCAAGGGTGTTCTTGACATCAATGAATGAGATGTTAAGCTCGAGTATTTTTCCCTTGGCTGGAAAAGCAGACCTTCATTTTGTGTCTTTCTTACCTTAAGGCGTCTCTAAGTGAATGACAAACTTCCTTCTAAAGTGGTATTCGCATAGAAAAGACAGTCATTGACATTAGTAGTCTCTGAATATGGATCCAAGTTCTAGATTATCAACCACCAGAACAATGCATGACAGTGATACTGAGATCTTTGCTTTTATGATAAAAATACCCCGCATACCTTTTCCTTTTTGTCATCACAAGGAATCAAAACCCTTTCAGTGTAATAATAAATCACTATCAGATATGCCAGTATTGTAAAACTAGATTTTTTTTCCACCAAGACTTTGTTTCTGTGATAGATTTGCAAGAATTTCCTTCTCATTTCTGGGATCTGGATGCTTGTAATCAGTAAGACCCTGTGAAAATGATTAATAATGAGGGAACCTTTTTCCCTTTTTTGAGGACTCATCACTCTTCTACCCACCAATATAAGGGCATTAGACACGTACATAGAAAGATCATTTAATAACCACAGGAGAGCACTTTTCACCCAGAAAGAAATATCTATCTATCCTCGAAGGACTCTCATAGACTTAAGTTCCCCCTTTCACGACACAAAGAGCAAGAAAGAAGAAATAATTACCTTCAGAATGTATGTGTTATCACGATGAAGCACTTGGCGTCCTGAAGGTCTGAAAAAAATCCTGCACTAATCAATCTTGCACTGAGTTTTTTTTTCTTCCTGGAATGTGTTTTTGTCTTCTCCCCCTGGGTTATCTCATGATGGAAGACGACAAGACCACCTGGGGCTTAAAGAAGGCCATCATCTCCATTCTGAATCGGACAAGAACGATGATAATCCAGGATCTCTTCAAGACTGCCATGTTCACGGGCGACAAGCTCTGATTTGGTCAGGTGAATCAGGCCTTGATCATGAAGGCCAAGTCGCCCAGTCCAGTTGTCTGTGGTATTGGGACTGCTGGTCTTCGGTCTTGGTTCACAGACAAGGCCAGGTCAGAACGAAGCGTGGATCTTGTCGACCGAGAGTGGGCCTTCAAAAGGCCCATGAACTTCAGTGAAAGTGAACGGAGACGAGAGAGCGTTGGAGTGAGAGCGAGCAAAGGCCGGATTGGACGCAACCTTTAAAGGACATGAAAGGCGAAAGACTCAAATAGAATGAACCAGGTTCACCTGGGGAAAAAAGGAAGAAGGAGAGAGAGAAATGGAGAAGCGATTACCTGCCGGATGGATGGAAGTCTCTTGGGAGGTCACTGGTAACGATTTCGCAATGGCTAGGAACAAAGGGGGGGTCTGCAGGAAACACTTGCGTTGATTTTGGAAAGTCGATGATGAGTTTGAGATCGAACTTGGATCGCCATGTCCAGGTCTTTGTTAGAAAGTCTTGGTCGATTTTCTAGACTTGGAAAGAGATCATTTCATATTCCATTTGATAGTATGAAATGCGCATTTCTCTTACTTGAGTCATCTCCATGATGCACTGTGACACATAAATCTTTGCCGCCTCAGAAACAAGACAAAATCTTACATGTCTTTGCTATTCCAAAATTGAAGAACAAAGTCTATAAATTGCTTTTGTTGTTTATCTTTCAATCAGCTACTTTTAGCTTCTACACTTTAACATACGAGTGATCAAAAGTGCCAAAGTAACTTGATCCCCTCGGCTAGTTTCTGACCATATTTGGCATGTCTGTGATCCCAGATTGTTTTCAAAAAAGTATGGTTCAAGAGCTGTATTGATATCTTTTTTTTCGAAATGATACCCAAATCAGTTGCTTAATATATGGAGGTTGTCTGTGAGCATGATTAAAGCTGGATCAATTGAATGCAAGATAAGTTAGAGTTGCAGTAACTAGCTTTGAAATGGAAGACGTTTCATTTTGGCGTGGAGAAGGAAGGTAATGGTTCCAGAACAGATTGGATGGCTTCATAAACTAATAGAAGAGTGTCTCAAATTTTAACAGAACCAAGAGATATCGACCTGGACCCTGATAATGGCAGTGTTTAACAAAATTACATACTTGGTGCAAATGTCTTCTAACGGTCCCAAAAGCCTAAATTGCATCCAGACAACCGAAAACCTCCCTTGGATTTTCCCAACTCTCATACGAACTGACTCCAACAGATTTTGCATCAAGTTATAAAACTTGATTTGTTCTTTTGACGATCATTGAACCATCATAAAAATTTGAATTCACTGAATCCAAGTATAAAGGGGCAATTATATATCGTCCTTTGGGTACTTCTCAAATCATGCACTCATCAAATTTTACCAAAATAGAGCCTAAAAGAATCAATTCATTCTGATGTTTTCCTATATGCTGACAAAAATGTGTAAATTATAAAAGTAGTTTATAAATGACTGATAAACATATCTAATTTTGTGAACCTTCTTCGTTTGCAATTAGTAAGGCAAAAAAATGATTTTATGATGGATGCCAACAGGCAAAGATTTAGGTGTCATACTGTACATGCGAAAAAGATAAACGTGTAGCAAACCTTAGTTTTAAAATAGAAATCACTGGAGTACATAACCCATTGAATTGCAATAAAACAATCCAAAGTAGAGCATTTCATAATGGTATCGTGAACGCTACGAGTCGTTTTTTCCAAAAAAATAAATGTATTTGAGTCTGTTACTAAACATACAGTCAACACTATTTGATTTGTAGAAGATGTATTCATAAAGCTAATTAGACCTTCAAGCTGAAATGCCGACATTTTGAACATTAGAATGCTAAAATTATTACCTTGAATGAGAAAATAGGGTCTCAAAATTGCTTAAAACTGATTGTTTATAAAAAGTTTCCTCCTGAAATGGAAACATACTTTCCAACGTACAAACATTATTTCCTTCATTTGACACAAAGAAGTTTTCAGTAAATAAATCCTTTTCGTTTCATTTCAACTTCCGAAATTTTGGCTTCAAAAACCCTCGATTAAAGAGGCAAAATAGAAAAAAATGAAGCGTGTAATTTCATTTGCAACTTTTTTCAGTTGATAGCATGACATGATGAGTGTGAGGAGCCAATGACGTCATAGACCGTTCTTAATAGATAGGAAAACAAAGCATTGCGTGCCTAAAGCCGAGTTTCTAATCCAATAGAATATCATTTTCCAACGAGAAGAAGCCAAATAGTGCAGTGTTTTTAAGAACATTAGAGACAATACAAGGTGTACACCACTTGACCAGGAAAATGTTCCAATTTGGTTTGGACCCACGTAGCTACACTTTGTCGATAAACAATGATGATTAAGGGGATACCTTGTGGTATAAATCGAATTACCAACAAGCGGAAGGTTCGCTTACGACATTGATCCCCCTCATTGGAAAAACGCATCCCACGTGCTTTCATTATCATTTCTTGCAATCGACCAATTGGTTCCACACCTACCTACAAACTGTACAAGCTTCTTGTTTGCTCGACCATCACATTAAAATACGGCCAAGCTGTCAAGCCAAAAAGCTAATATGTAAATTGAACGTCCAAATCCATTTAATGCGATTTGTGGATCAATATGTTTTTGGTTTTAAGCCAACGAGGTTTGACATGAATCAGTTTAAAGAACGTGAGATTTCCGTTGTTTTGGGAGTTGAAACGGGTTTTCACAACTAGAGATGAAAGAAAATGCAAAACGTCAAATTTGTATTTTGGCACTTTTTTGCACTTTCCAAGATAAAATTTATGTTTTTCAAATTTTGACTCCCCGCTTTTGAATTACAATGTTTTGGTCATTTGTGTTCATTTTTTTTCACTTTTCATATCTTTAATAATATTTTAAGGCGTTTTAGTAGCAATGTTGAACATTTTTCCAACATTGTGGTTTATTTTTTACAATCTTTTTATTCAAAATTTATTTTCTCCTGTAGCTGCCACCAATAGTGTTTTAAACTAATGGATCTTCATTTTATCCTCAAGCAAGATGAAAACCACAAAATAATCCTCTTTTGAAAAATCACCATTGGCTATATTTTTGGGGTAAACTTTTGAATCACTATTGTCTTAGCAAATAATAACATTTTTGTTTCTTAAAACAAGCCCTTCAAATTGTGGGCAGGGAACGCCTTTACAAATAATTTGCAATGGTACCAATAAACTACTTGATAGTGAAAAAATGCTTTCCAAATCATGATCATTAGGGCTGAATATTTTAGGTTAACTTTTTGGGCAAATTATGACATAATTAGGTTGCCCAAAATTACGTTTTAGGTTTTTTTTAGGTTGAATAGATTACACCTTTTACAGAGGCTTTTCAGACCCAATTTTGCCTTTTATGTATTGTTCTACAGTAGTTTACTCTTGGCAAGAGGCAAGAGTAAAAGCAGTTGAGCAGAGACAAAGGCAATAAATAATTTATTTGGCAGTGGGGAAAAATGCAGTATAGAACAGTTTGTGCCAGTGAAATTTGTTCAGTGGCAGAATATGGTAGAAAGTGGCAAATAATTCGACCAAAAAACCCAGATCAAAAAGTGTCGACCTAAAAAAGGAGATCGGATTTTTGACCTTAAAACGAGTTCGGAAATTTTTGACCTAAAAACGAGATCAAAAATTTTCGACTTAAAAAGAGATCGAAAATTTGCGCCCTAAAGACAAGATGAAATGACTGAAAACGAGAAAAAATTTGCTCAAAAGGCAGAATGTGGCGGTATATGACTTCAAAAAATGACAGTGAGCGCCCTTAATTAGCAGTATTTCAAACAACTTTTGGCAATGTCGGCCTGAAACCACCTCGTAACACTAATTCGGTATATTGATGGGATGAAAAGCATTGTGGCTAACCTTGTTCCTTCT
The DNA here is from genome assembly GCA_010645155.1 of Tigriopus japonicus. Classification (NCBI taxonomy): domain Eukaryota; kingdom Metazoa; phylum Arthropoda; class Copepoda; order Harpacticoida; family Harpacticidae; genus Tigriopus; species Tigriopus japonicus. Next base: position 119,898 of record JAAGOF010000081.1, read on the forward strand.
TTTGTTTTGTTGTTTTAACGACACGGGTAATTTTCAAGAGGGCGAAGTCATTGTCAAATGACTTTAGGATAAGAAAAAAAGTTCATTTTAGGTTGAAAACTTAGTTTTAGGTAAAAATTTCCCAAAAAAGGCGAGAAAAAAGTTGATTTAGGGTTGGAAACTTACTTTTAGGTAAAAATTGCCCAAAAAAGGCGTTTTAGGTTAAAACCTAGGTTTTTATGTAAAACCTAAAATATTCAGCCCTAATGATCATCTAAAGCAGACGTCGGCATTGCTTTTGGGTCAAGACCCGTTTAATACGATGTCTTTTACGTGTAATTAGGGACCCCACCAAGCTGAAGGTCGTGGGTAAAAGGGCCCACAAATAAACGCCGTGGTTCCACCAATTCAGTATCATGGATCACTATTGGGTAGTGATGGACCGAAAGGGCTCATAACCGAAACCGAAAGTTTCGGCCGAAAGAGGGCTTAACCGAAACCGAAACCGAAACCGAAAGCAGCTGATTACAAAATTGTTCAAATGCAAAATCTGCCTTAAAAATAAGAATGTTCATGTGTTCGATGTTGGGTAGTCGCAAATTTTGAAAAATCGGAAAACTTAAATTTCAGAGGTTTTTGGACCATTTTTTTTGATTTTGTTGTCAAACTCCATTTTACATAGTGCTTGTCTGCTTTCGGTTTCGGTAGGCATAACCGAAACCGAAACCGAAATTTCGGCCGAAATTTCGGCCGTAATTCCGGCCGAAAGCGCTTTCGGTCCATCACTACTATTGGGCCTACTATTTTAGACCATCCCCGTAGATTCTAGGTCCTCCAAAAATTCCCATTGGATGTCAAATGTGGCCCGCGGCCCAGTGGCTGCCAACCCTGATCTACAATGCATGAAAATTTGTACCAAAAGAGAAACCTAAAAACATATTTATTGGATATAAAAAGTATACTGGTAATTGTACCAAAAAGATTTATTTTTTCAAAAACGAGGATTATTTTCGAAAAAAGTGAAATAAGGGACAGTATTTGTTAACATTGTTCTTTAGAAACTAGTTACTCATTAAAAAATATCGGATTTTGAATAAAGTAAATAATGAGAAAAAAATATTTATAATTTTTTTGCTTTGGGGGAGAACTCCCAGACTTTTCTCAGCGCTGTGTCAGCTGACCGTACTCCTTGAAACGTGTGGAATTTACGCTCCAAAACAAAAAAAAAACATTTATCCGGGCCCTTTTAATTACTTACCTTCTAAGCAATGGGTTGGCAACCACTGAGCATCGGCCCACATGTAAGCCCAATGGTGATTCTTTAGTGGCCCTAGCAGCTATGCAGAAAGATCATACTAGTAGAAACTAAAGGCTTTAGTAGAAACCATAAATAAACGATTCCAGCTCTGTGATCGTTTAATTACAGGCCCTTATATCCACCACCAACAGTTTCTGCCTTGTCTAGGCTGATGAGTAGGGGTGCAGATTTCAAGCAAAAAGATTTTATCCCCAAAAACATGTTTATTTGCTCTTTGTTAGCATCTAAAGTTAAATTATCATTTTTCATCTTATTTGCCATTTTTGGGCAAATAAATGCAAAAATTGGCAGTTTTTGGGCAATTAAATGCAAAAATTGGCAGTTTTTGGGCAATTAAATGCAAAAATTGGCAGTTTTTGGGCAATTAAATGCAAAAATTGGCAGTTTTTGGGCAATTAAATGCAAAAATTGGCAGTTTTTGGGCAATTAAATGCAAAAATTGGCAGTTTTTGGGCAATTAAATGCAAAAATTGGCAGTTTTTGGGCAATTAAATGCAAAAATTGGCAGTTTTTGGGCAATTAAATACAAAAATTGGCAGTTTTTGGGCAATTAAATGCAAAAATTGGCAGTTTTTGGGCAATTAAATGCAAAAATTGGCAGTGTTTGGGCAATTAAATGCAAAAATTGGCAGTTTTTGGGCAATTAAATGCAAAAATTGGCAGTGCTTGGGCAATTAAATGCAAAAATTATCTTTCGATGTACAAAAATAGGGAGAAAAAAATGCCCAAAATGTTTTGTTAAAAGGATATATTGATTATTCAACGGAAAAAAAGTCTCTTAATTTAATGTTCATATACTTGCATTCCACTTTATTGTTGGTGAAACATAATGCTCATTTTCAAAATTTAGTGGCCAATTTTGCTATATTTTGGTACATTTTCATGTCTATTTGCCATTTTCTTTGCCAATTTGGACGCTTTTACTTGCCATTTTTTGGGCCTGGAAGGCATCTTTTATTTGCCAGAAATCTGCACCACTACAAATGAGAAATTTTCGATACAAAAACGACCGATACTATTTCGGCAAATAAGTGAAAGAAGCTTTACTCAAAAAGAAAGAAATTGATACTAAAAATGCGAACAAATACATAACTTTTGGGAACCATTGCACTACTCATGTTTTAAAAAGAAACCTAAATCCATAATATTTCCACGATAAAAAAGGGAAATGAACGGAAATCTATCGATTCATTGCTGACAAAGTTTCAATTTGGCGTATGTTTGTGTTTGAAATCTGGAAAATTGTATTTATGAAAATTGAATCTGGAAAATTATCTACAAATTTGGAATCGTTCGGAAAACTTTGAAAAAAATGACTGAAACTTTTGGTCCGTGAGTTAGTCAAATTCCTTTTCAAAGTAAAATTTTGAAAACTTAGTTCTGTGTGAAAAAAGTTACCCATCGCATTTTTAATGAAAATTAACCTTTAATGTCAAGGAATATCCCATGAAGAAATGTGTCTAGTCTCGAGTTGGGCGATAAGTGAATAAATTATAAATGGATTGAAGTCGATAATTGGATTTGATCTTTTTAGCATGAAGGAATTAGAAAGGTTTTGATCAGAATGATGGTTCTTTCAAAATTGATGGAACACTTTTTCACGTTGGTTTTTTGTTAGTTCTGTCCCATTTGGTTGCAACATACTTTCTATTGAGTACCAATGGTTTAAATTTCAAATAGGAATTTGAAATGTGTGTGAACTCTTATCAACTCTGAGTTGAACATTTCCTTCATAAGTGAAGGGCTTTTGCTTCAAAGTTTCATAAAAATGACTTTTCACCAACTTTATCGACTTACTTACGATTAGGGCCCGGAAAAATATTTACATAAAAGTGTCAAAATATCCAATATATTTTTTATTCAAAAGCCCTAAATATTTTCTATTTTTTTTTAAAGCCGCATATTTAAGGAATGGTATTTTGACAACGCCACTATTTGTTTTTTTTTGTCTGTGTGCACTGATTTTCCAAATTTGTTTTTTGGCGAATTTAATGCATTTGACCGTGGATGGAGGCATACTAGACATGCAATTTTATTTAAAATACAATTTTCAATTTGCCTCAATAGATGGCGCAGGTTTTTTTTCGTGTTTGACAATAGTTTTAGTTGGGAATGTCTAATCTCGGTATAAATGTCATTTTGTGGAGATTTTTGTTTTTTTTGGGTTCATTTTGGGTTAGCCCTCTTGAGCATTGGTCAATCATTTAAATTCCTCAATTTTGCCTGAAATATTTTTTCTGACTCAAATATTCAAGAAAATATTTATTTTTTCCTTGAAACAGTCAAAATATTTAAAAAATCAAGGAAATGCGGAGAAATATTTCTAAAATATTCTATATTAAAAGAATGATTCTGGGCCCTACTTATGATATTCCAAACAAATGTATATTGTACAGAATCCCGTCAGGGCCGTTCCAACTGAGGAGGTTTGGGGTTTATTTATCACAATCTTCCGCTTTTGAGCTATTTTTCTGCTGGATTTGTTTATTGATTTTAAAAATTACATTTCAGTTTGATAATTTCCAACAGGAATCATTATTTAGACGAATATGAGACAAGAACTATCATTGAAAGCTTTTAAGTTGTGTGAATGACGAAAACAAGGAGATAAAATGGCTAATAGAAGCGACTGGAATGTGCGGAAATGGCAAATAAATTGTTAAGCAAACTCAGGAAGCATGTTTTGGGTCTTCTCTTTTTTCCAGTCTTGAAATAATTGGTGTCCTTTGTAAGTAAAAAATTTTTAGGCTCATTTCGTTTAGAAATGGCCTTTATAACAAGAAAATTGAAAATGAAGCTTAATGAAAAAAGTCTATTGAAAAATACGATTCAAATTTGGTGCTTGAGCACCTTTTACGATATTTTCATTCAAGGACAAATGCATGAAGAATGCATAATTTTCCACTTTTTCAATTGAAAACATTTGTTGACAAGAATCTAAACATATCCTAACTCTAAAAATATGGTTCTAGAAGACAAAAATGTTTTAGAGCAGAGAGACTAATATAAAAAAATGCTTAAAAGATTTTTCACAGTGATCTATTGCAATCACACGTATCCTTCAAATCTTGCACATACATTTTGAAAACTATATAAATAATTATCAACACATTGCAAATCTTTTTAGCCAAATTGTATTAGATGAATGTTAGCTCTTTTTTATTATATTTTGGTGGATCACCGTTCAAAATATCCTTTAGTCACAATAATATCCAGCATTTGTACAAAATTCATTGTTGTATTGAATCTCAGGCAACGTCAATGGTTCAGGTTTCATTTCGTTTGACTTCCGTAAGGTCGATATCGTCATCCAATTTGGCTTCCTCCATTCTCGGTAAGAGATTCTCGCTTTCAGGGATCTTATTCGGGTTTTCATGGGACCCATTGAGAGCATGGAAACCGTTCAACTCGATTTCCTGGGTATTTGTCAATGATGCTTGTATCGCTGAAAAAGGAATAGTTTCGTCACGTACCCGTCATCAATTAAATGGAGGTGATTTGATATTCGAACCTCGCTCTCCTGAGGGTGGTCGCAATGTGGACGGGGATTTGATCTTAAAGCTCTGGAATTTGGTCTGGAGTGGCCCCAAAATGGTTGATGCCCTCCTGGGAGGTCTGGCCATACCCTCGTCCTTATTAAGAGCGATTGTGTTGTTATGGTAGAAAGACGAAGTTCTTTGATTGATGGCTCGCTCTTCACGGCGACGATCGAGATATTTCCCAACCACTGTTCGGACCTGCAAAGAAAAACCAGACAATGAAGACGTCGTGATGGACTTCTGGACTGCAGGACCAGTTTCAAGGCCAAGACAAACAGCTGCTAGTTGTGAACAGTTTTGTTTTGTTTTGATTTTAAGAAGCTGACCGCTTCGTAAACATTGAGTTCTATTAATACTAGAGGGAGTGTGAGCCTAAAAATGTGTCTCTGGTCGCCAACTATTGAGCAGACAAAAGTGCGGGAACATTTGAAATGTGTGACCAGGAAAATGTCAATCATGAAATTGATGAATCAAAGGTGGAATTGAGTAATGATTTTGGGTCATTTTTTGTTATTGCTAGTGGTCACTTTCTTGAAAGAACGAAGACGTCACTAGGTGACCATGCCTTGGATTTGAATACAACTAGGAACTTTTTTCATATATTGAATAAGTCACTAGTAAGAAGAATACAAATTTAAGCTTTTGCGTTATGTAGGGTCAATCTAATACATTTATGGACCAAAAATAACTTGTGGCTTTAAGAACGAGTTTAAAAAAGTGGGCCTTGATTTGCATGTTTGGTCACACTAACTGTCTGCTCAACAGTTGTGAGGGCGACATTTTCTTCCTAAATTCAACGCATTTGCTTGCCAAATCAGCCAAACTAAAGCTTGCACGCTATCTAGTGATTAATAAATGATTTAAGTTCGTAAATCAACATTTTTGTTCTTTTTACAACAAAACACGGAATGTAAAATGCAACATTTATAAATGAATTAAGTTGGCAGTTATGTGATATTTGGTATGGCATTAAATTACATTCAACAGGTGGTGAAGACTTTTCTATTCATGGAACCAATTTAAAAGTAAGACTGAATTTAAAAAGGATGTTTTAAGATGCACTTCCAAATAACTCATAAACGTAAAGAAATTGAAGCATTTTGTGGGGTTAAAGTGCTGGGAACGCATTTTTTTCGCTGACGGCATTGAAATACGAAGACTTTTACAAACAATGTGAGTAGAGGGTATGCACTCAAATATGTAATTGGTGTGAGATGTATCACTCTCAAAAGATACTTGTACAGACAACTTCCGTTGTTCTTTTTGCAAATAACAATATACCATCAAAGAGAAGTTCTCAACCCTAGAAATCATAGGTAGAAAAACGACGACGTTAACCACATGTTTTTCACGTCTGGGCATTCAACCACCAATCATTACTTCCTTCGGTTACCAAAAGGAACAATTGCTTGTTTTTGATAGCAATCACAGTTCTATTTGAGGGCAGGTATTTTATTCAGAAGAAAAGTCTTAACCTGTTTTGTTATGTGTCTTTGGGTGAACTCTTTAGGTATTGCGTTGTTCACTCCATGACAAACATACTGTATGTAAACAACTTTTGCATATTCCTATTGCATTCATTCAATTACAATTTTGGTCAAGACCAACAAGGATAATGGATGTTCTATTTGCATATGGGCATGAGAAAACTTGGTCTCTGTGCTGTAAATAAGGACGTCGTTGCCTTTTTTGTGTGTCTTTGCAAGGCAAATTGAAAAAAAGTGTGCGTCAAATATATTTTCATGATTCATTTTTCCTCCTCAAGCTCAGCTTCAAATATTGTTTTAAATTAATAATTCTCAACCATAGGTGGCCAATTTGGCTCCCAAATCCCCAGCTGAATTCGTTTGACTACACTTATCCGATGGAAATATTTTTTCTTACCTTTTCTTATTTTCTGTTAGAGAATATCCATTGCACATTCTATCATTTGTGTAGTAACAATATATTTCAGATGATTTTTTGCCAATTTTTAGTTGCATGAAAGATTTGTGGATTATTTTCAAAAAAATGAACATATATTTTTTCCCAAAAGTGTTCCAAGGCCAAACAGATGACAATCCTTCTTGAGAGAGTTGATTTCCTCTCCTTTCTATGTACCCAAAAAAAGTTATCATGGTCGGAAAAAGAGACATGTTTCTACAAGGAGCAAAAGACATTTCGTCTACTCAGCAAGAGATAAGAGTAAAGGGTCTTGCTTGGCGTTCATTTAGGCCTTTTTTTATCGAACTAATGCCTTTATGCGTAATCCGAGATGACGTCGCACCAATTGCCTTTTGGCTTTGGACCAGAGTCAAAAAATACATAAAATGTTTTATCGTAACGAGATTCTTTAAAGCAACAACTGAACATTGATATCACTTTTTTTGGAGGGAAGATGGGGGGGGGTCGTTCTTTATGTAAGTTTTTAAAAAAATCCCTAAAAAGGTGTCATAACACGACATCACATGTGAACAACTTTACAAAATCTTGTGGAGACCTCCTTACAAGCCAAGGGAATAATTGTATTCGTGACTTTGAGGTCTGTTACGTAAGTAATTCTAGTGATGGACCAAAAGGGTTCTTAACTGAAGCCGAAAGTTTCAGCCGGAAGAGGGCTTAATTGGCACAGGTCTGGTGACTTCAGAGTTTGTCTAGAAGTTCGTTTGAAACGTGCCGCGTAACTGCGCCTTCAGCAGAGGGTTATGCTCACTTAACATCTTCCATAGACCCCTAGAGAAGTGGACAAATGACAAAGTTTTTCTCATGACTAATCTTGGTCACAGCCTCATTTGAACTCAGCAAATTCAGAAATTCAGAAGTATTTTCTGACAGTCTGAAAGGACTAATTTGTGATGTTTTGGAAACAGATGGCAGGCAGCTAACAAGCTGCTCCTCATATTAGGTTGATCAACAATGAGCTAGGATCAAGAAAGACAAGTATTTTTGATTAAGGTTGGAGGAAATGCTAGTTCACAATTTGATGTCTTATTCAAAATTTAATGTTTGAATTTATTGTTTTTGGGACCTTCATATGTGAAATATGATTGGCAAGTTCTGGCAAATGAAAACCATTTTAAGCACTGAACACTATTTTAAGCTCCCTTAATCATAATCATGAGTGACCAAGACGAGTCATGACAAAACTTAGTCCGGGATCCACAACTATTTTTAGTAGTCCCCGCTACTTTAATTGAGCCCTAAAAAGGATTGTGACGTCATTGAAATATCCTCGTGCAGCTTTGCATCAAGGACTCATTTTAATAGATGTTTGTTTTTGTGGGTAGGTAATTGTTTGTCCAAAGATCTAAAACCTAGTTCATATTGGTATTGCACGAGGGATTGTTAGTATTGAAGCGCATACTCTACCCTAAAGATCCTGTTTTTTCTTTGTTTCCATGCAATGAGCTCACCTCTCCATTGAGAAAACAGTAGAATAAGGCTGCAAAGAAACCTTGGAATGAGACCAAAAATGTGGTGAGGAATGACCAAATCGCGAAGTATGTCACGCTCTGATCGTAGGGAGTCGAGATCATTTGAAGGCTATTGGTGATGCCCAACAAGGGCTGAAGCACAATGGCGGCCTTCACAGCCTTTCTGAAACCCACAAGAGATGAATTGAAATCATATCCGTCTTGATATCCCCTCCCTCCCGAAAAAAACAGTCTGGGAATGCATCAATTAGATTTGATAATGCTTCCATTTTTTTCTTTGCTTACCGAACTTGCTCAGTCTCACTGGAATTGTTGTTCCGAAGCTTTGTCAAGAGAACTCGGAGAATGTTGAGGAGGAAAAGGAAATTGATCTGGAATTAAAACGAGGAAAATTATTCCACCAATGAAAATTCGAAGCAAAGTACGTGTCCGTTCATGATAGTACAAGGAAATGTGATATGTGTTCCTCGAAAAAGCCCGTTTTCGCAAAAGAGTAATCAACGGAGAGTTATTGTATGTTGATCCCAAAATGACTTGCAGGACTCGGATCGATTGAAATTTTTTTTTGAAGTTTGAGGGATAGTAACGTAAATTTCAGTAATGAGGAGGAACCATGGCATATGTTTTTAAAAGAAAGAAAAAAAGGATTTTTTTCCACTTTTTCTCAAGTGTGAAAGGGGAAGTAAATACAGGGCGTGCAGTTAAATTGAGACAAAGCCCAACTTCGTCCAGATGAATTAGAAGTCGAAGAAGACAACAATTTATTAAGTAGCAATCAAAGGAAACACAATCAACCACACAAAGAAGTATGAACTTAGCCATTTCTCCGTATCTAAATGGAATTTAGCAAGACTAGCTTCAGCACACAAGGCCAAAACAACAATGGACTAGGTGAAGTCAGAACAGGTCATTTTTTGCAAACCACAGACCTGAAACTCCATCTTGCCTCCTTTTAGGGAGAGTTGGAGAGGAAAGTCTGCAGGACCCACCACAACAGCCTTAATACCCTCAAGGTCTCCATCAGCAAAGCGTGGGACAAGCCCCCCCCCCCCCCAGACATACAGGGTGACCCATATGTTTTAGGACACTTTCAGAAGTAATTATCTAATCAGTGGTAATTAAAAATGAAAATTTTATTTATAGAGAATAATTTAGAATCAATATTCATAGAACATATCAAAATTTCATTCGAAATGGCCACCATCCGCTTGAATTACGGAATCCAATCGTCTCCTTACCGCAGAACAAGATTTACGTATGAGATCTTCATCAAGTTCATCCCAAGCCTTCACCAATGCAGTCTTGAGCTGATCCAAATTTTTGTAGGACTTGATTCCCACCTTCCTCTCTAGGATTGACCAAATAGCAAAGTCCATAACATTCAAATCTGGGGAAGAAGGTGGCCAGAAATCCTTGGGCCAAAAATTGTCAAAATTGGCATTGCACCAGGCTTGAACGTCCCTGGCGGAATGCGATGGTGCTTCGTCCTGCTGAAAGCAATACGAGTGTTCCCACTCCTGGGAAAGGATCCACGGAAGCACCTCATTCTTTAGCATATCCAAATAAGCCGTTTTATTGACCTTCACACCTTCTGGAATGAAAATCAATGGAGTTTTCCTTCCACAAGAGGTAACTCCGGCCCAAACCATCACTGAGGCAGGATGCTGTCTTCTAAAGATCATTTTCTGGCTCATTGGAACCTTGGAAAGATCTTTGGCCAAAATCCTGTCATTGTGTTGATTGTGACATCCCTCAATTGTAAAAATCTTTTCATCTGTCCAGATCATTGAAATTTGCGTACGGGACTTGAGCCAATTTCGAAGCTTCTTGGCTCTGGCCAGTCTCTTGATCTTAGTGGCTGAGCTGAGCAATTGGCGCTTTTGGAGATGATAGGGCTTCATTTTCAGGTCATCTTTGACAATTCTTCTCATGGATTCGCGACTAACTCCAGCCTCCACGGCCATAGTCCTGATGGACCTCCTCTTGTTCCTAAAGATCTTCACCCTTGTGCTCTCAACCAGCTTTTTGGTCCGGACAGATCTTGGACGGCCTGGTTTTGGACGGCCTGGTTTTGGACGATTTTCCAAAGTTTTGATGTCTTTGAATCGTTTAATAGTATAGGCAACCATACTCTTGCTCACTTTCATGTCGGAAAGTTTTTGGGCAATGGTGCGAATGCTGTGGCCAGCACGGTGGAGCTTGAGAATGGCTCCACGTTTTTCCATTTTGAAGACAAGATTCCCATCCAAGTGAATTGTTTTTGTATTCAATGTTTAGTAACGAGTCAGAAAAAGGTAAACAAAAAACTTCAGGGTCACCATTTGCATAATATTCGCAAAATTAATCAAAAAATTCGTGTCCTAATACATATGGGTCACCCTGTACATCAACATCAACATCATCAAAGCTCACAAGGCATTCCGCAGCCGTATCGAGGCCATGCTGGCCGCCCACAGGGAGTCATATTGAAGGATTGTGTGGCCGATTGTATTCCCTCTGAGTGCTACTTATAAAGTTTTGTCTATTTATTCTCGTTTTTGATCTGGACGAAGTTGAAGTTTGTCTCAATTTAAGTGCACGACCCTGTATATCACCCATTCAATGTTTAGTCACATTTATGGGAAATAATGACTGGGAAGTCCAAATCAAAAGAAAAAAAGTGCTTCAAGTTCGCAAGGATTTTACTTTATTCATCATTTTTTGACGAAGCGCTTCAACTCGCGACTGAGATGTATGTTATGTTTTGTATAGATGATATGTATGTAAAGATGTTATGTATATGCATGTGTTAGAAGTGATATACGGCATGTGAGTCATTTCAAAATTATGCTTTTTTAACAACATTTTTTGACTGTTTTGAGACCCCAATTATAATAATGAAACAGTCGGGGGTTCGCTTTCAAAATTACTTTTGATTAAAATCGGAAGTCTCTTTTAAATGGCTCGTTATTAGGGTTAGTTTGTAAAGACTCCTTGTCTCATTGCTACATGATTATAAAATCAAAGAAATTTGCACATGTACAAGTCTTAAAGAGAGGCCTCCAGGCCTAAGTTATTAAAAGGCGTTGATAGTACGCTTAAGCTTTTTTGTATTTCTTTTAAGTACTGACTTTCCTTTTTAGAAGTAATTTGACATTGCTAATCAAAATTTTATTTACATTTCATATGTTCGCCACTTTCAAAGATATTACTTTGAAAGTATTTTTCAACGATTCAATTTAGCCACTATTGAGTCATGATTGCTCTTCAGAAGACTTGCTCGTAATCTCCTACTTAAAGTGTCATCACATAGGATTACATTGGCCCCATGAGAGTCGTTTGGGTTCGATCAGATCGGCCTCAATGTGTATTTTCTAGTTAACTGACCATTCTTGGACAAATTACGGCGAACCCAATTTAATGGAAGACGCAATTTTAATCAAAGAAGCAGGTAAGCTCCAACAATTAAGCAGGAAAAATGTCACAAAATGCAAACTGGAAATCTGAAAGATGATGTCGAGTGCATCCGCTTCAAGATTGATGGTGACAAGAATTTCCCACGTGTTTTCTCTTTTCCTTGCGGGGTTCCTCAGGAGCACAAAAAGCAAACTCCGACGAAATATTTAGGCCAATAATGGAACAAGATGTTCATGAAGGCCTCAACTTAGTGTTACTGAAGAAGAAAGTCTAACCAACACCATCTGGGGTGCAATGTTAATAACCCTGATCGATGGCTGTTAAGTGGCAGCTTCTCGTTATCGTCTATACATATCAGGCGTAGTTAGGGATTTCTGCCTTGGCTCATGGATCACAGGGACCTTCCTGTTTCACGCTTGAATGTCATTCCTAAGAGATTGAGTGCATTACCACGATGACGGCCAACCGGGGTCCCTCCATGATGTAGTAGTAATTGGTATGGTTATACCCATACCAACAGTCTGCATCGACGCTGAAACCAGTGGTGATGGCCCACAGTATGGTGAAGATCACTGGCAAGCCCCAACCAATGAGATAGTAGATTCTGAAAGTTGATGAATTTTCATTTTTCAAAACATTGTAAAAAGTGATTAGGTTTGGTGAGCCAGCATTCGGCTGTTTCGGAACAAAGATTTCTTATCTCAAAACCTCGTCAGTTATGAAAATGATTTTGCTTTTGGAGATAATAGATTAATGAAGGAAGAGCCACATTAGCTAGAAGAGAAGACGCATGACAATGATTGGTCTCATTTTGAGCCCAGTGTCACATGAATCGAGAAGGCCAAGAAAAGAACGCCAAAAAAGTGCAATTGAAAACACATTTTCAATTGCAGTTCTACTGTTGCAAAAATGTGTGCTTTTCTGGATATCGTGTGCTTGTTTTGCATTTTCTGGTTATCACAAACTTTTGGCAATCTCCTTGTGTTAATCTAACAGGTAAAAAAGCACTTGTGCGTACTCTTTTACTGTTGTGGCTCTACATGAAAGACGAGAGATTTTGTTAGTTGAGCTTGTACCTACCTCATATTCCCATGGGCTGGAAATACATTTATGGTAAGTACATTGTGTAGGTGAAGCCCTTCAATAAAGAACCAATGGAACATGGCTGAGCGAGCATATTCCAATAAGACATAGAAGCCTTCACACAAATATGGCTGAAAAGAACAAAAATGGAAAGACGTCAAAAAGTGTTTGCAAATGAATGTACTTCACCCTTTCTATCCCTTTTAAAACTTCTAGCGACCATTTCTCGTATAAACTTTCCATTTAAACATATAATTAGTAAAAGCTTCATCAACTCGGCTTTTGAAAGTGCCATCAACCTTTAGATGTGGTGGGACAATTTTCGTGGTATAAGAAACCGGAACAGAACTCGCAAAATTGGCACCCGTTTTGTACGGCATGTTCCTTACTCACGTCTCTCTGAAGTAGTCTTGTTCTCGTATGAAGTCTACACGTCAAGAGGGACCAGATGTTAGGATTCTGGGCTTGGCACTTAACCAAGTACGTCTATGCAAATGAAGCGTTATGTAAATGAGCAAATCAAGTTTCAGGATTTTCAGCCCAAGGCTCATTGCCAACTCAACCATGAGAAAGAACATACCCATATTGGTCAGGATCTAATTTCGATTGCTTACTCACTAACACCTAAGCCAAAAACTGGTCATCCTGAACAAGGGGATGTTTTGAATTTCCAATTTTGTTCCATTTAGAAAGATTATTACTCGGAGGAATAACAAACCGATTTTTAGAATGAACACAAGCGTTGTTGATAGAAGGGAACACACAAGTTAGCGTCTTGGGCGTGTCCAAAGTTACTTGAATTATCATTCTTTCTCAGAAAATGGACAAACACAATAGAACCCAAGAAATGAAGTAAAACTTTTTTTGTTGTTCAGAGAAGTCCTTGAGGAGTTTGGTTTCTTTTTCTAATTTTGCTATGAATATCAAGTCCTGCATTTCACTTTGGGTAAATTGATCATTATTCATAAAAGAATGAAGCGACTGATTTGTTGACGATCAATGTGATGCATTTCATTTGCATTTTCAAATGCTTCGCTGAATTCGATTTTGATTGAATTTTCTATTCATATCTTTGAATTCAATGTCATGCTTTAGCCCCCGTTCCTTTTAAAGACCTTCTTAAAATGGACTACAAGATTTTGGGCTAATTCGACAACAAAGATACAAGCCAAAATTTTGTTTACCCGTATGAAAAATGCTCTTGTAGTCTCCACTTGAAATGTATCAATTTAATGAGTTGAAAATTATATAATTAATAAATTGTATCCAGTTATCTTTAATCTGAGTTCAAAATAACTCTACACATACCATAATTTTGAGTATCATTGTTTAGTGATCTCAAGTTAGATGGGCACAACTTCCTTTTAAAGTGAACAAAACTGGTCTGTCCAAGGTCGCGTGTTACCGTCAATAATTCAAACAACTCAATATTTCAGTACTAAAATCAAGCGAATCAAACATTTCTTGAGCACAAACTATTTCAATTTTGACAAGTTGGCACAACTGCATTCTTTTTTGGAGGTCACCTGTCTTATGAATGACCTCCCAATAAATGTGCCATCGTAAAAAGGCGATTAGTTGCTACTAAAATGAGTTCATGCAACAACTGACTGTGAGGTCGCAATTTAGTACTGATGGGATTAAATCTGATTTGATTTTTTAAAATCTTTTAGGATTGCCATCAATGCCAATTGGCCTTTCCCAATTATTGTTCAAAAAATCTTTGCTAGTTTTGTTAATACCCCAATTGTAAAGTCTCCAAAAACAGGATCACTTTTGGATATTCTCTATGACCAAACATTTTTTCTTAGCAGTGACAAATGTACAATTAGGATGAGTTGGAGTCACAATGAAGTAGCGCGCGCAAGAATGATTGATTGAGCAGAATAAAAACCAGATTGAACTCCATCAATGCAATGTAGGCCTTTAAGTAACACGTGACAGGCAGGTCAAAATGAAAAATAAACCCAAAAGTTGTACTACGACACAAAATTCTGTCCCATGCTTCAACTTGCACAAAAGGCATTGGACGTGATACTGCAACTAAAGTTTTGATTTGCAATGCTTTGAAGTTAACTGATTTTTCTGAATCATTCCAAATTACATTTACTGTTTAAAGAAATCCATCCATAAGATTGGGAAGTCACTGTACACTATGTACACAGTCGCAGTCCCTATGTCATATTGTTTAGAGGTTGCTCATATCTCTACTTTGCTGGTTCCGCTTAACCGACTCCTCAATTGAGCATTGTTCAACAGCCTTGATTAGCATACTCGAGTTACTTGAATTGTTGGCGTTAACATGCAATCTAACAACCTTGTCATACAAAGAGTTTACCATTAACGATCTGTCTCATTTCCTACCGTGTTGTCAATGCCCTGAATGGGTGAGCTACTGCCCAATGCCGATGGCACCACAACTTGAGTCCCGTTTCTGGAGGAATTTCGATTGGCCAAGATGACGGTTTGCTGATGGTCACTCATGGCTCCACTTTGACGTGACACAAATTGGTCAGTGTACAGGATTAAACGAATCACCACCTGGATCAGCATGGCCCAATACAGGTGTCGATGGATTCGTTTCTCCTTGGTGCGCAGACTTCTGAGGAGAAACGTAGAATGAGATGGGTTTCTGATTAGCCAGATCCTGTCATCGAGCTTTGCCCAATGCTGAAAAGGGGTACTTTGAGATCAATTGGGTCAAAGTGAGCTTTTACGTATTTGTATTTTGAAAGAGCCCTCTTGCATTTTTGCTCTCAGTCTCTCAATTTCCGAGACGTGCGAAGGGACTGGATTGAGTTTCAAAGCAAGTCTTTGAACCGTAATGGGCCTTTCAAGAAAGAAGGCCCTAATGTAGGAAAAGAGCTCACACTCTAAAACTCAAGTCGAAAATTCCTTGACGGAGAAGATTTGCAAAACATGAGATACACTACTAGATTACTAGATCTTTGGCGGTAAAAAAACATCGGTGAAACTTTGGCATTGTAAGTTACGAGATAAACGTAATTTTTCACATCTAAAATGGCTAGATAATCGCATACTCTGAAACCGTTTCAAAGGGTACTCTTATTTCATACTTCGTGGATATCCGATTAATAATTCTTTTGATATCCAATTTCAGTTTTAGTTTCACTATCACGTTTGATCTCAACAAATTAAATTTTCATTGTATTATATTTCAAAAAATAATTTAAAATCTAATTTATAAGGTTTTTTATCGATCTCTAACTCAACCATTCATTGGATTTGTCTTTCAAATTTTTGCTTGGTATTTTTTAAAACTTGTTAATAAAAATGAAAACCATAATTGCTATTCTGTTGGCATGTATATAAAACTCGTATAAGATTTTACGAAAAAATCTCTGGAATTGGCTCAATTGAACCAAAATCTAAAAACATCATCTCTCTCAAACCAGTTTCTTTTTCTCTGCAACAGAATCTAAGTACATAAAAATTACAAAAAAATGGTATTCTAAGCACGACTAAAGGACATATACTCGTATTCCTCCACTTTACAACTGAAATGGGTACAATTTTCTCTTTATAGTCGTTGAACAAAGATATAAAAAGGCTCGAAATTTGATTTGCCCAAAATTTACCCATTTCTATCAGTTCTCATATATGTGATTATGAAATGTTGGAGAACTTGAGTTCGCCGTCTGTCTCTCGCTAAACTTTTGCAAGCCAAAGCTTAATGCTTCAACACCTCTAAATTGACACGTTGAAATTGCCAAATAGAATTGCTTCATTCAGCCAAATCTCAATCAGCTCAAAAAGAAAGATTATCGCATTCTTTAGCTTTTGCCATGGACAAGTCTGAACCCAAAGACAATTTTCAATTACGTACGCTTGTCTGGCCGTCTTCATTCACATTCAGTGACAATTCGAGACATAAATCTAAAGTCGCATTTATCGGTCGGTTATTTTGATTCTAACGATCTTGATCGTTGTCAAACGTGGCCAAAGCATGGCCACCTCTGCAATATCTGATTCCACAAATGGAGACGGTCAAAATTGACTGACTTGTGATGGGCGAGTGTATTGAACCCTCTTCAAATTTACGGTATGTGCAGAGAAGTGACACTTTTTTGAGCACATTTGAGATGTAAGTGCTTTCAAACGTAATTGAAAGAGACTTTTTTCATATCTATTTGAA
This sequence comes from Tigriopus japonicus, assembly GCA_010645155.1. Lineage (NCBI taxonomy): Eukaryota > Metazoa > Arthropoda > Copepoda > Harpacticoida > Harpacticidae > Tigriopus > Tigriopus japonicus. The sequence goes on from JAAGOF010000081.1 coordinate 136,782, forward strand.
TTTGATTTTATATTATTAAGGTGCAATTACACGGCACGTGTTTTGTTGCATTTTAACGGCATTTATGTGAGTCACATCGCATTTGAGCTACAAATGTGTCACACTTCTGACTTGGAACATGTTCTAATTTTGTGTGATGTGAAGCACATTTTGTGACTTTTTTTCCTTGCTCGTTCACGGGTTTTTAACCGATGCAAAGGAATGATTTCCTTGCCATGTTAGGTGTTAGTTTTTATAAAATATTTGGTCATGCAACGAATTTGAATTTGCCGCTTTTGGGCAACTAGCTAGTGTCTCTTGTAGAATTTAAAAATAGTTGGTTGATCTAATTTGTAGATTGTGATCACATCAAGGTTGAATTAAGAAAAGACGCTTTGGTCAACTTTGCTTTTCGAAAGACATCGAGCAGTGTTGCCATATAGGTTGAAAATCAGAGGTTATGAGCCCTGTAAATTAAAATTTCAATGACTGAAAAAGTGAAAAAGAATGCACGAGAATGAAAGCCAAGCAAAATAAAAATTAGAATATGTCTTTCAACAATAATTAACTTAAAACTTGACTCTCAAGTGAAAGGAAACATAATTATCATTTCAAATTCTTTACTGGAAAGGTTTGTCTATTTATAAAAGAAACGCCACAAAAGCATAATGAAGTCATATCATTTGGAGTTGATAAGTATAGCTCATTGATTAACCAATGTTGCAACTTTCAACAGGTTTCCGTGCGTCAATAAAATTTCATTATATGGAAGCCCTGATGGTGAGCTCTAGGATGCAAAAAACACGCTCCAAGTTGGAAATGTGATACATTTGTTGCTCAAATGCGATGTGACTCACATAAGTGCCCTTAAAATGCGACAAAACACGTGTCCTGTAATTGCAGCATTAGCAATTATTTAATCAAAATCACGCAACTTTTATCATTGATATGTTGAATAATAAGTGTACTTTAACCTCAAATTTGGTTAAAACAAGATGAAATATCAAAAGAATACGCAAAAACTTCAATCAGAGAAGCAAATATCCCAGCCAAAAAAAGAGTTACACTTTAAAATTCCTCATAGATCATGAAAGTGCAACTTTGAGGCGTTTTTTGTGTCATCTTTGGATCATAGTTAGCGTTAATGGACAATTTGCAGGTCAGTTTACTCTTAAGAGCTCTACATAAAAAAGGCGAAAAGGATCAAGTGGCTTTAAATTCTGAGCTTAATCTTTCCTCTTCGCGTCTTTTTCAAAGGGTGCGGTAAAAGCTTGGCCAACATTTCGTGATTTTGTCATGGAATGCTTTCATCTGTACACTTGAGGCGACACACGTGTTGACCATTAAATTTCTAAGAGCCACACATTTCAATGCACTTTTGCCAAGCTAACATATTTCAAGGCTTAACACCAAAAGATACTAAAAAGGGTAACTACAATTGGCTTTTGGCCAAATATTGAAAGCATAACATGTGTTCCCGACCTGACATCAAAATTGGATCTAACCATATCGAGAGGAGGGAATAAAATATTTTTTGTTTGTTTGCCTCTTCTGATTTGAAGGTGACAGGCAATGCATTGCATACCATCCAATCATATTTGGAAGATGCCTAGTCATTTCTACGCTTTGGCGTCTCGTCTTCAATGAATCTTAGTTTTGCCACAGAAACGGAATGTTAAGGCCACGCATACCAATACAAATTATAATATTGAATATATGCCTCTTTTCTTCCACAAAATGATCTTTATTGCCAAGAGGGAAACTAAGATAAAGGAAAATGTTCGTACTTTTTATTTTTAACTCATTTAAAAATATAGATTTCTCTATTTTTTGGTCAAACAGCATTTCTGATTTCCTGTTCAGGATTACTTGTTCTTGGAGTTCTATGAAAAATTTAAGCCTTTAAAAATAGAAAATTAAACCCTTTAAAACCAGAATTGAATTTGTAACCGATCCGATGAACGTGTCTTTTAATCAAAAAATGCATGTCATATCTTATCGATAAAGAATGATTCAAAACGATGATACATTTAGTCTATTAGTGAATTTGCAGTCTTATAGAGTCCCAAAATGGAGGTTTAGTCAAAGACTTTGGTTAAGAATATATGTACACCTAATCCCACTCTGTGAATGTATAAAAAACTTTAAGCTTAAACTTGGGATATTATACCCTTTTTGCAATTTCATGCACCTCCCTCTGATTTGTACAAACATTCACTGATTTATGTTTTTATCATATTAGCTTCATGATGTACAGTACAGTCCCAATTTTACAGTACAGGAACGCAAATAAATGAAACTACCCTAAACTATATTCACACATGGCATCCAAGATCAATACATGAAAATGCATTTCAAAAGGCCTCTCTAATAAGTTTTAGTGGCTTTTTGTTTGCCGAATTTCCCGGCCTTTCATCGTTTATCGTCTCGCATCGATGACTCACCGAAATGAACCCAGAATGACGAGTGATGCCAGAATAGAGAGAAATGACACGCTATAGCCGACCATCTCGAACAGTCTGGCATTGTAAAGGATACTGGCTTTCTGCTCGGCCTCGGTTTCTGAAAAGACCCATCATTATATCTACATATGCCTTTCACTTCATTCATAGTTTCAGGGTTGGTAGTATTCACCTGAAATATTCGCATAAAAGCCTTCGATGACCTTGGTGAGCTCGGGGGTGAAGCAACCCGTGAAATCCGTCCAGGATGGATCCAACGACTCTTGACCTTCACCATCCAACCAAAATCCATTTTCAGAGCACTTTCTGTGAGCTAATTCTGGAAAAGACAATAGAAGTTGCACATCAAAGGGCGTGGGTGTCAATGATTGTAAGTTTTTGTTCTATTTGACGCAGAGATGTAATTAGTGATGTGCCGAACCCGGACTCGAGACCCCATTGTTCCGACTCTTTTTATTTAAGATAATTTTTTGAAAGATAGTCATGCCAATGACTTACATTTTTTCCCAACTTGACAATTGTTAATATCTCTTGTCGTCGAGGCAGATATGTAGGCACATTTCTTAACGCAATCATAGTTAGATACTAGAATATTGTTCATCAAGAGCATAAAATTATATTTAAAAAAAAGAGTTTTTTTCTTATCCTGAGTATTCATAAGTCCAGGTTTGACTGTATCCAACAATATTTTCAATCGACCTCTTGCTTTAGGTCGAAAATTTTCGATCTCTTTATTAAGTCGAAAATTTTTCACTCTTGTTTTTTTGTCGAAAATGCTTGATCTCGCTGTTTGTATCGAAATTTCATCATCTCGTTTCTAAGGTCAAAGTTTTAGTTTCCGCTGTGTTTTTTGACATATTCTTCCACTTCAACAGTGCCTCTGCCACAAACTTTTTTAGTATCACTTTTGCAAAAAGTATCAGCAAAAACTGCCAACTGGCATTGCTTTGGTTTTGTCCAATCACTTAAAACAAAGAGACTCGAGCTTTGCGGACTCGATCCAACTCTACGTGGCGCCAAAAGGAATGCATTTCGATTTCTTACTTGTTCCATTGCAAGAATGGCAACAATAGAGGCCCACAATTACAAATGGAATGGGTTTCTCTTTGAGAGTTTCTTATAACTGGAATCTTTGTGAAAGGGTCTCGAAGAAAATTCCAAAACTCGAATTGGACCCAAAAATGGAACAAGGCTCTAAACTCACCATTCCATAAAGTAAAGAAGCTTTCAAAGCAAAACAGATTGGAGAAGAAAAACAACGAGTGTAGGAGTTAATTATCCTTTTTGTTAGACGAGTTTTAGGCTCGGAAAGCTCAGGAATCCTCAGCTTGGCACAACACCACCTCTCCTGGGATTCTTGGCCACGTTGAGTATGTTCCGGTAAACTGAGCTGAGGTCTTGTAGTATAACCATTAATAAAAGATGAAGAACGTGTTTCCATGTGATAAGAGGCATGAAAGATTCTCAATGGGCTCCCAACTAATGTGAAGCAAGAAATCGCTCGCTAGGGCTCCTTTCTTTCTTTAAAAGTATTGTTTTGGCGTACTGATGTACAATACAAAGAATGAATGAATGCTTTGTCTTTGTCAGTGTTTGGTTACAAATGTGATTAGAGAACTCTAATTAATCAATGTCAACAGTCATTAATGGGTGAATATTGAGCAGAGATACGAATGACAAATAGACAATTGAGGCTCTTGGAAATTTAGAACAAGAGTCACTTATTTATGAATGTGAGCGAAAAGACTTTTTTGGCAACTAAAACAACTTGAAATAAATCATATAATGAGGGAGCAAACGGGTTCTAAGATAACGGCTAGTTTTTGTACCGGAAAGGGGTTCTAAAACTCCCCCATGAATAAAAATGATAATCAAATCGTTTGAAAGGATTTAAATATCATTACGTTGTTGGTACTTTTCAAAGTTTTGAGTACGTTTGAACTTGAATGAAAAAAATTGGGGGGAGTTTGTCATGGCAATATGAAGTGGACTAAAACATAGAGAAATATAGAAAGGGCCCTTTACTATGTCAGTGTTATTTACCTGCCTGACAGACAGGAGAAGAAATGCACTCTAATTGGGATAAATTTTGTTTTATTCACATAACTTGGCATAAAAAGCATAAAAATATTTTTTAAGCAATCATTCAATACCATAGTGATGTATCTCTGAATAGAAAATGTTTGGTTTGATTGTGTTAAGTAAATTATGTTCCAACTGACTTGCTTTGTGAAAATGATTGGCCCTCTTTTGTTGGAGGCAATATGTTTTTTATCTTTGGGGTTCTTACAGGGCATTCTTCCCTCTGTAGAATAGTTTCACTTTTCTTCTGTCTCTATTTTCAACAATCAATTGGGGCTCTCAAGACAAAAGACGACAGGCCTTCTCTAAAATCTCTCCTCTATGGAACTCTAGGGATAAAATGAGGTGTTATTGATCTCACATGGTAAACATATTAATTGAAGATTTGATAGGTCAACAAGACCAAAATCAGAAGATCAAAGTTCTAGTCAATAGAGAATTACCTTTCTTAGGCGGTTTAAAGCGAAATTTTCACAAAGAGATGAATCTTTGGCATAAAAAGTCCTTTCAAATTAGCCAATAACCCGATTGATTTCTCTTGCGACGCCACCTGGTGACTTTGTCCGTTCTTTAAACTACCTGAAAATTTAGTAAGCGCGGCTATTCTGGCTTCGTTTGGCTGAATAGGATGCCTAATCACGAGGGCTGCACATTTCATGAAAATGCATTTTATTTCATTTTTTCCGATTTTTTGCATTTTTTCATTAATTTGGTTGAAATGTATTTTTTGCATTTTTGGCGTTTTTATCGAAATTCGGTGCATTTTTTGTCATTTTTCTCTTTCATTTGCATTTTTGACCTTGTCGAAATTTGGTGTTTTCCAAATTCTTAAAGAACACTAATATTTTCTTGCCTTTCACATTTTTTACCAAATTAAACATATTAACAATAGTTTTTCAGTTAAAGAATGAAAGTGTGAGAGCAAATTTGTTCTTAGTGTAAATCATTCAGATCCAAAACGCTAAGTTCTACTACACTAATAACGATTAAATTTACAACTTTTTTTTGAATTTGATATTTATATATAAAAAACTAAGAACTATGAATGTTTTTAATGATTTTGATGGGATAAATGTAGATTTATTCAACAAATGATAATAAATTTAGTCCAAAGGTTCCTCATCATCTGTGCGCTCTTTTTCATTTTTCTTTTGCGCTTTGTTGCATTTTTGATGCATTTTTTGGCGTTTTTATTTGCATTATTTGTGCAGCCCTACTAATCACTGAGTAGTGATGAGCCTTAAACATTGGGTTTGTAAGGAATGGCTGTTAAAAACTTGTCAGGGTGGAATTTTTAACGCTTTTTGTTGATTGCTGAACATGATTGTTGAACTTGAGATCCAATAACTTTAAAGTTGTATATAACACTTAGTTTTTGTCCTCAAAAGCCAAGCAAGTAAAAAAATAGGATGTTTCCAAATGTGATAGCATTGACAGTCGACAAATTTTCAAATTGAATTGAATCTTATATTTCATTATAACAAAACATCAAACCTCAAAGATATACTTAATATCGAAACACGTGAAGCTATACATACTTTGGGAGTAAATCGTGAAAATTCAATATGACGACATTGCACTTTGCCATGACACCTATTTAGAAGCCCTACGTCTCCATTTCATTAAAAAATCCTTTTTCCAGACTCATTCGCGTGTACTTCAAAGTGGCAAATCTTATAAACCCCCGAAATAGTTTTCCAAAAGCCAAATGAAATACCTCAGCTTGTTTTGTCCTTCTTCGGTAAATCTTTTTTTACTAGTTCCATTAACCTTGTCTGATTTCAAAGACCAACATTGTTCGTTCACTCGATAAGCATCTTTCAAACCCCCAAAATTGCCTTTCTTTAAAATTCAAATATTGTACATGATGGAAGATATCTAAGAACAGCTTGAAGCTCCCTTTTCTTTCTGTTATTTTGACTTCTGGACTGAATTTATCAAGACTGTCTCAACAAAAGAATATTTTTCTTTGCTCAATTTCACACTTTTCATGCTTGCCAAGGACCTTGAAATTTGCATCTTTTGGGAACAAACTATAAATGTTCTTGAAGTCCCTCACACTCAGAAGGAATGGCTTTCTTTTTTTCTCCAAAGTGAAAAATGGCAAAAATGGCACTTATGCATATTTTGCTGATCTTCAAAGGTTCCGAGAAATGCCAATATACGCTTTGATGAATATGATAAATCATGATTCCAAGAACAAGCATGGCAATCGTAAAGAACTATTGTGTTGGGTTTCATTGATTTGGATCAAAGGTGAGGAACAACGTAATATATAGTCGGCCCTTTTGGCCTTTTCATGGCCCACATTCTATTTCACAAGTGTGCTTCAAGTTAGAAAAAAACTTAATGGAATTCTTATGCAAATGCTCCACTGGTTTTTGTTGTGAGCTCGCTCTTATCATAATTGTGAATGTGAAAATAGTGGTTCAAAAGGCAAAAATATTAAGAATAAAGGTGACCGTTGATATAAAAACTGGTTTTGTTCATTAATGCTATCTGGCCTTAAAATATTTTCTAAAATCTGTTTCATGTTTGTGTGCAAATAACATTCGACATTTGATAACGTTGGGTACTCTATTTATTCACAAAATGGCTGACTGATGACAAAACTGATAAAAATGTTAATTTCTTTTTTTATATTATGCACTAACGTAAATGATTACCTTTCTTTACAGGGAATCCCATTCTTTGTAGCGGTAATAAGTAATCCGTAACCCACCAAAAAAAAGTAAAACAGGTTTTCTTAGCCACAATTCTTTGTTTCACAAATTTAAAGACAATCGGTCAAATATTTTGCAAAAAAAAAAAAAAATCTGAAAGTTTTTTTTCAGTTGTCTTCATCAATCTTTCAAATATTAAATTACAAATTTTAAGCCATGAGTTTACAGTAATTGAATTTTTTTTAATATGACAGATTTGACAGAGTCACCATCGCTTAGTGTCTCCTTTCAGCCAAAATCCCCCTTTTTTAGTCCACTTTATAACTTTAGAGAATACATTTCCAGTTTTAATCTGCCTGAAACATGTTTTAACGTAACGTCGACGTACGACTCAAATGCTGAACTATTTCATTCTTTGCAAATTACGTTAGATTTTCCTGTTTAAAACCTTTCTGTTTTTGAGGAAGGCAATGTGAGTAACTTTGATCTTTCATTTGTGTGCAGTTTTAATTTCGTCTAGTAATGCAAAAGTTTTCCAATTTGCGTCGATAAAATCAATTGCAATGCCGTCGGTTTGATCATTTGAGAGGGAGGGACTTATCAAATACTGGACCATTCTAAGCTAATTTTAAAATTGATGATCAAAACAATATTCCTTCCTCTTAGACTCTTAGACCTAATGTTATAGATTTTTGAAATATTTTTTGGTTGTTAGGGTGCAAAATGGTGAACATATCACTTACGTGAAGTACAAATGAATAAATAGTTTAGTTAAAAATTACAATACAAGGCTTTAGGTACAAAAAATGTGACCTAATTTCATTTATGCATTACTCTTTGCTGAATGACAATAAAATACAGGTTGACACTTCCGAGTTTGGGACTTTATGGGTCATTCTGGTTCATAAACCACCACAAAAGTAGACCTTGGGGGTCATAAATGGTATTGTTGTCATATTTTATGCTGGGGAAACCTTTATAGCCCTTCGTTTTGAGGTCTGTTTTTGGCTATTTCATTTCTAATATCGGCACAAGTGAGCAAGTTGTGTTGGAAGGTAATCAAAATTGTCTGGAAGCGATGGAATTTCTTGGAGTACAAAGGACAAAGTCACCGCAAACAATCATATTACTTGTGGTTGAATGAACGCCATTCAAAGAGCAATGTTTATTTCCCAGAGAGGAGAGTTTTCCCCAAAAAAGTCATTCCATAAAAACATCTGCAAAGTGAAAGTGTTCCATGACACAACCAGAAAACTTTGGTTACATCAGGTTGATGATTATAATAAAAAATACTTGTTAAAGCAGGTAAAGTCAATTGAATGACTCGTGAACCTCAGATTTTTCATCTGCAAATGACGTTTCATTCTTTAAAAATCTTTTCTTGAGCACACATTAAAGGAATAATATTGTTGTATCATTGTATTTGTTAGTCTAATATTGTTAAGACATTTTTATTTCACCGTCTCGTTTTATCACAATTTCCCATCAAGGTTTTGGAAACTCTAATTCATTATGCAATTAAAAATATCGAAAAAAGCGTCATTTCAAATTAACCGATCTTTTATCAACATTTAAGGCAGAACTGGACAATTTTAATGCAAGGCTAAACAGCTTTTAAGTGTTAATTTATGCTGTAACGTGAATGATTAACTTTCTTTACAGGGAATCCCATTCTTTGTAACACTAATAAAAAGTCCGCAACCAAAACAAAGTAGCTTTTAGTATCTACTAGTGATGGACCGAAAGGGCTCATAACCGAATCCGAAAGAGGGCGCAACCGAAACCGAACCTTAAAAAATCAAATTGCTTATGTGTTTGATATTGGGTTGTCGCAAATTCTGAAAAATCGGAAAACTTAAATTCAGGCTTTTGAACCAAATTTTGTTTCCAAATTCATCTTTTATAGTGCATGTGTGCTTTCGGTTTCGGTAGGCATAACCGAAACCGAAACCAAAATTTCGGCCGCAAGCGCGTTCAGTCCATGACTAGTATTTACATCCATGATGATAGATGTCCCTTTTGGCAAAACTTCCGTACGTTGAACTTGACCCTAAATTCGAACTAGATCACCTCATTTTGATTGACAGGTGAACCGCTGAGAACTGGACATCTTTATTGAAGATAAACGAAACGGAAGGTTTTTGACCCAATCAATGGCTTAATCCCCTTACCGTTTCCAAAGTAACTATCTATATCAAAGCCTGGACTTGACAATAGCCAAGTCAAGAAGATTGGAACATGATCACGATTGAAAGATATGAGAAAAATATTAATTTGGAAAAATGAAAGGATATATCTTTATAAATTAAATTTGTAGCATAGATTGATGAGGGTCTAGATATCCGGGAATCACAATTTTGTTGATGGTGGAATTAGGGAAAGTCTTGCAATTGCAGAAGAGAACCCGTAACGACAAGTGGGATGAAGTATCAGGTAAGAAAAGCTTCATTAATCTTTTCCATATTTTTGCTTCAATCTTTGAAAACTTGTGCAGAAATGTCAATCCTTCACGCAAAAATGTCAGAAGCATTCCTACTTTCATTAAAACATGGCAAATGAGGATTTGCGGGAAGTGTGTGCCCAAAGGCCAATTCTTGACCTTTGTATCATTTCCAGATTCTTTTTGGGGCATCTAAATCATGAGTAATGTTAGGTTATTGCTCAAAATCTGGTCTTACTTGACATGCGTACTTTTACACACCATTTTTGGTTTTTCGTAGGAATTGGACCCTCATTGGGTTATTTTTTACGAATGATTGAGGAATAATGTTTGCGTTTGTTACGAACATGACGACGAAAATTTCTTATATCATGTGTTGTTATTATTAAACATTTTTGATCTTGTTCAGATTCTACACTATTCGAACCCATTTGGAATGTTTTCTTGACAATATGAGAAAGAAGTATGAGTTGAAAAATCAAGAAAATGCAAACATTCTATTGATGTGATCAATTAAAGTGTGTTTTGACATGTTTTGGTCAGTAAGAAAGAAAAGACAAAAGACCCACTTCAAAATTTTTTTTTCTCATCAGGAAGATACAGTCTCAATGCTCACCTTTTCTGTTTTTGTGCACTTCAATTCTTTTTTACGGAGTTGCACATTTTACAAGAGGTGAAAAATGAATCAAGTTGAACAAAACCTAAAATGAATGGTCAGAATCACAGATATTAATAGATATGACGTACTAAGTTGGACCATTGTTTCATTTAGAAGGACAAATTACTTATTGCTGGTTCAGAGTGTTCAGTCAAAGCTGACGATTGAGTATGTCCAAACAAGAATTTGTTTTATAGTTCAATTGTTTTTAGACATACTGAGCCAATAAATACTCTACGGCAATCCAACGACTTTTCACGCAAACTTTTCTAGTCTACAACTGCTAGTTGCCCTTCAAAACACAGCAGTATGTCATATCTGTTAATATCTGTGGTCCGAACAGACTTTCCCAACAATGTTTCTATCATTTGTCAAAGGATCCATTTCTATCAGGACGTCTGTATTCTTTTTTGTAATGAAACATATATTATTTCAAGATATTATTGTAAAAGAAAGGTCTGTAGGAATAACTCGTATGTAAAAAAAATCACGAAATCACAATTAGAACGTAATCTTTTCTTTCGTGGCACTTGATTGTTTCTTGATGGGGGCAAATTGATCAGATTGGACTAAGAAGGCGCAACTTTATTGCAGGAAGGGTTCAAAATCCCAGAACCTAATTTTGAAATCTCATTTTTGAGAGCGATCGGATTGAATGACCAGGAAAGTGTCCAATCTCAAGTAGATCTCTTTGGCATCTCAATTTATATTTGGTAAGCCTTTGAGACTTTGAAAAAGAACCGTTTGAAGGTAGTTTAGAAACCTTGTGGGAAGTGTTATTCTAAAACGGATTAACTTTGCACCAAGAAGCCTAAAATATTATTTGTCAGAAGGCTTTAGTTAACAATTGATAAACAAAACAAGCATTTGTTATGAACCCCTAAACCTTGGGGGGATAATGAGTTAAAATTCCATTTTAATCTTCACCAAGTTTATTTTAGTGACTTTCTTTGAGTAAATTCAAGAATGAAATCGCTTGCAAAGAAGGAAATTCATCTCTATCTTATCTTTTCGTTTAAGATACAAAACGTATCCTCTCATGCCAAAAATATTTTTGCATAACCTAAAAAGGTGTAAGTGTACTTTTCTCAATTCCTTTTTTGCTTTTCGTGGCATCTTCATCATACGGTTTCATTTCCTCCAGTTTGTTGGCCGAGAAAGTGGCTTCCAGAGTCGCCAAAGACGCGGCCTTCATATCATGATGGATCGGCCTTATCTCACTAAGGCTCAAGTCAGTTGTGCACACTAGTACGTAGATGGCTAGTCAGTTGTCACCAAGAGGGTGACTGTTTGCTCTCGAAAAAACGAGTCTCAGAACAAAATTTTGGCCTTTGGACCGAAAAAAGCTCTCGCTAAGTTTGTCATGGATATCAAACTGAACTTTTAAAGCGAATGAAAGAAACGGCCCATGGCATTTTTTACCGCATTTCACATGAGCAATGACAAGAAACGTCACGCACATGAATGAATGCTGAGACAAAAACAACATTCGGGATCAATATGTCCCTTTCCCACTTTATTATGTCGTTTGCAAGGCTTAGAAATTGTGGCTTTTTCCAGCAATCCTTACTTATTGGTATGAAATATGCATTTTGGAGGGAAAAGAAGTTACAAAAGTAATACAGGGTGTGTCACATAAAATTGGGCAGCCGCTAAAGTGATTTGAAAAAAAGACTTTGAAGACACTGTTCCATTGATAATTTCGTCAATGCATGACTTTTCCCTTTGAAAAAGTGTTTTTTCATTTTAACTTCGACTTGTTTAGTGATTCCAAAGTAAAGCAAAAAACCGGCTATTTTGTGGCAATTTTAATGGTTGGATGCTGCAAAAGATATGATTAAAATGTTGTCTAATGTTTTTTTGAAGTTGTTTGAAAGCTAGTGAACTTGCTTGTAAAAATGGGGGGACGACATGTAATATTTTTTAAACGCAGGGGCCTTCGGTACGTGTATGGTTAGAAATATTTGGCTAAATTATTTTTTGTTTCAAGAGCAAAATCAGTAGGAATTTGTCGTTTTCGTTGTCCGGTTTAAAGCGGCTCACCCTGTAGAGAACTGTAACATTCCGTAAAGCTCCTTGAAATTAAATATTAAAGCAGATCTGAGCAAGTTCTCGACGGTAAAATGTTGGAACACAGTACGTAACGCTAAGTTGTTCCTTTTTCCCCGTCTTAAAGATTTATTTGTGCCCTCTTTTTCCAGGTTCGAGTGTTTTCTTCGTTCCCTATGGGACTTTGCCTCCTTCTGATTGTGTCTGGCCTTCTAACTGAGGCCAGGCAGTCCCATGGACGAAGATTTGGCCAAGGTCGATCAAGGCCGTCAGGAGGATCCACTCGAGGAAAAAGATACTTGTCTCAACAGCAGAGCCATGGTTCCAACTACAATCGCCATTGGAACAACCCGTTCCGAACGATCCAAGTGGCGAATGCCGCCAATGAAAAACTGTTCCAATACCGAGGATTGCGCGATATCACGTGTGTTCCGGCTCAGATGTGTCAAACCATGTATGGAACCTCTCCGGAACATTTCACCCAATATGGATATGTAAGCCCCGAGCAATATAACTGTCTCTCATTGGACGGGGTCACTCTTTGCATCACAGATTCGAATACCAATCCTACTACCACGCCTGTTCCCACCACAACCACAACCACAACCACCACAATCTCATCTAGCACCTATCAACTACCTTGTGTAGAAGCATATTTGTGCCAAGTCGTCTTTGGAACACAATCCGAACATTGGCAGCTCTTTGGGTACCAAAAACCATGTCCCAAACCCAGCCAAAAACGGTGCGTTGTGTTCCAGCAAACCGGAAGTACGACTCCTAGCACGACCACAACCACAACCACCACTGTCAATCCTTGGTGGACCCCTTCAACAACCAATTCCAACCCTTGGTGGACCCCTTCAACAACCACTTCCAACCCTTGGTGGACCCCTTCAAGTACCACCTCTAACCCTTGGTGGACCCCTTCGACAACCACAACCAATCCTTGGTGGACCCCTACAAGTACAACCAGTAACCCTTGGTGGAAACCCAATCCATCTCAACATGCTTCATTTGGCAATGTCCAGCTGATTGGAAGTAAACCAATGTACGTAGCTTTGAGTCACGTGGTTGGTCCACAAGTGACGAACCATCACCCTGGTTCCATTGTGAACAACTATGGGATAGGGTTTCGAAATCAAACGCGATCTCAAGGCCGATATTCCGAGTATTACCGGAACATTGCTCGAGGCTTGATCTCCCAACATGGCCTTTATGAGGATCAAGAAGACCAGGATCTGTCTGAGAATTCCTTGTCCAAATGGTGGAAAAAGAAAAAGTAGCGTTCCCATGTTGGTTTGGCCGCGAGGGAATGCCTAAAGCAAATAAACATTGCGTCGAAGGGTTAGTAATAAAATATAAGACTCTTCTCTCCGTGTCCGAATTGAAAATGAAATTGAATTTGACGTGAAAGGTTAAGATAGATTTCTCGTTTCAAAGCAAGATTGATGGAACAAGCCCAAAGAAGGGGATGGGTTCCCGTTTTTTGGAGCACCTTTTTCAAATAGAAGGTTGATGACCTTGCGCATTTTCTTCGTACGATTCTAAGTAGGTCCAGAGCAATTGGTTCGAAGAAATGGGTAACTAGTAATCAATAGACAACATGGAATTGGAATAGAACGAGAGAAAAAAGAGCCTAAGTGGGTCGCGTTCAATTATTCAAAACAACAAGCCATTTTCTTGACGTTCATCCGAGTTACCGAGTAACAAATGGTCTCGAAAACATTGGATTCCAATATCAGAACAGACCAAGAGTACCCGAGGGTCTCAAACGAGATTGAGAGAGTTGCTCTGTTCCATTGGCTATGTGCTTTGTTAGAGGGAGAAAGAAACGGGCTTGTTGGGACAAATTGTTAATTGAAGAGGGAACAAGTTCCAACTTCGATTGTCATGACGTCTTTCGAGGAACATTGACAGCGGATCCTTTTTTATGAAGTGACGCATTTTGAGGTTTGTATGTTCTATAAAGTTTCTTTGTCGGTGATCATTGGGGACAATAAATCGGAACTATTCTGAGATCCAGTATTGGGACAAGTGCAAGGTGTTTAAAAAGAATTGGAGCACTTTTAGGTACATGCATGTCACAACTAAGCAAATATGGAAAAACTAGGGGTAAAGGTGAGATGTTGATGCTGTTGAAAGTATACTACAAGGTCCTATGTTCGATAGTTAAGACGAAGACGTTAAGAAAGCAACACTTCAATTTTTTTAAACCACGTGTTACTCCACTAAAGACACCTCAGTTTTTTTAAATATCAAGTCAAATTTTGAATCACATTGAGGGTCTTGGCTTAGTTTGAAGGATGGTTATTTAACCTAATGTATGGATAATCCGCTAAAGTTTTTGGAGCCTTAAAGAACTCATGACTCAATAAAATAATATACAAAAAAAACAAGTGTTGGACTGAGAATATTCGTTAAGACCGGCAATTTGATTTGATTTGATTTTGGGATACTGCTTTTCTCTTAAATACTTTAACATACGACCTATTGTCACTTTCCAAAAAGACGCCTTTGTGTGAAGTCCCTTCTGAAGGATCGTATGCAAGAGTGCATTTTTGAGTTTGTCTTTGATAACTGAGCTCGTTTGAAAACTATTTGCTGTAATTACAACTTTAGTTCAAACATTGTAATTGGTGGTAATTACCACTACTACTTGTTTCAAATTTGTTAAGAGGGCAAATATGTACATTTAAATAGATGGAAAAGGGCTCGCTTGTAATGCTAAAGTGTTTCACGATGTATGAATGAGTCTTGTCAAAATCCCCTCAAAATGCATCATGGCCAGTCTACTTTTCCTAGTCTTCATTATTCTATTCTTTTTCTCGAAGAAAGTGATGCACAAATGGAACAAGGACACGTGATTAACTGCTCAGAGTCTTCGCAAGGCTCTTTGGTTCTCTTCATTATCCCTCACTTCCAAACCGATGTTCCACTTCTCGTCCCACCAATCCAACCAGTACGAACATTCAGTTATACAACAGACTTCTTCTCATTGGCGTGGATGGAATACTCAATTAGTGGAAGAACATCAACTCGGACGTCAGCACCCTCTTCACGATTTCTCACTTTGCCTGGCACTCACTAATTCACTCAGACAAAAAGTGAGAACGAGATTAGGCCAGCCAAATTGCTTTCCGTTCCTTTGCCATTCCTGTTCCTACCATACAGGGTGGTCTAAAATTAACGTACCCTCGATTTTAGCACTAATTTATGACAAAACAAAAAGTCAAAGCGAAATTTTGGGCAAAATAACAAGAAAAGTAAAGACGTTCTACATCTATACAATCAATCCACTATTAGACTTTGTAATGTGCGGTCAAAGGTAGGACGATATTTAAGAATAGAGCGGGCGTAATTTGAGTGGGACAGGCCCCACAAAATCATAGTTTCATTTTAGCCAAGACTTGCTATGAGTGTACCTAAAGATGATTCCTTTAACATATATTTCTTCAACATTTATGTGCTGCAATTTTGTTTTGAGTTATTCTTTGTTTGGTATGGGACGATACATACGGATGACCCTGTACAGTATCGTACTTGTTTCCAAAGCAAAGACATACCGGTACATGATTTGAGGTTCTCTTACTTTCTTTGAGGATTCCTTTGACGTTGGCCGGACAAGGTTGGCTGGCTTGAGTGCCTGGCTGGGTTAAAGGCCAGCATAGGAACCCATCCCATGTAGAGTTACAGTGTCCTGAAAGTAGATAACTGGATCGTGACCCGTTCTTTAGAACCGATGGCAGAGATAGAGAGAAGTCTTCAATCTCGCTTCATACATGTAATCCCGTCAAACGTGATCAAAAATAGGCGGTAAAATCGGTGACGATCCATTTCTTTTTTTTTTTGTTTTTAGTGGAGTTTTTGCCTCAAAAGAAATTGTGTTACCTGACATTGTAAGATGTTGCAATATGAAGGATTGAGTTTACGGGGGTTCTGTAATCAGATTTCGGGATTAAATTGCATTGGCAATCAATCCATTTACACTGATAATGTATAATGTTTGAACTGTATAACGTTGTTACTATTAAAACATAATTAAATACCCCTGAACCTTTTTAGACTTTTGTTTACTTTTACTGAAAAAATTGATATAGTTCAAAAAAGCAAGGTTGTGAAAGGAATGGGCTTAAAACTGGCAATCGACAGATTTCAAATTTCAATGTCTACTTTAAGAATCAAGAACAGTGTTGCCTGACATTTCCGAAAACATGTGCTAAATAGATTAATGACAAATCCGTGATAAATGCTTATGCATTTACAACTCTTACAACTAAATTTTGTCTCACATTTGACCTCGAAATAGAAGAAAATCCTTGGTATCAACAAGCACAAAGTTTCAGCTACACCCTTGGTTTCATACAAATTACTAATCGAATACGTCTTGAGTGTAAAAGAAATAGTCCAAAAGAACCCAAATGAATGATTTTAGGCTTCAGATTTTCCAATTAAAAGTGGCAAAGCATGGCTGTTACAAATAACAATATCTATAAATGCATTTGTAACGGCTGCTCAAATTTCTGGCAACACTGTTACACTTTTTTTGAGAATAACTTTCGATTACCAAAATTCCAGCGGCATTTCTTATCTTTGATTGTAGTCAGAAAAAAGACCTCATATATCATTGAATTTGATAAAACGGAAAACTTCTCTCATGATAAGTGAAAGTACGTTAACCAATAACGTCGCTTGTTCCAATATCAGTCTCAGATCTTCCTTTCATTTTACCTGGAAATGAGTGATTGGCTGCATGGTAAGCTCGACAATCATTGACATCTGTAAAGTCCCAACCAGGTCGATCAGCATACATGATGGTCTCGGATGGAGGAGGAAGTGGAACCAAAGGTCTAGATCAGGGTGTGGATCTGGAAAATGAAAAGGTCAATGTGATTTAGATTGATCGTGAAGGCGTCAAAGGGATCACAATCATGAATGGGAGGGGCTGAAACGGAGTCTGAAACGCAATGACGAGGCCAGAAACTTATCGCCAAACGAGGACAGTTATGGACCATTAAGGAACAGGTGGAACTGGGGTGATGCACTCGCAAAAATGACTCTAATTTTCCGCACGAAGAAGCTCATTTGCCAAGTCTTGCGGTAAATTCCCCAACTTGAAACTAGATTAGAATGTCAATCCCCTGATTCAAACCTGGTCTGATTTGGAAGGCAGACAGGTACTAGAGCCATTTCTCAACAACCTTGTTAAATTGGTTTAAAGGAGGTGGAAAGGGAAGTTAGGTGATTATGAATGAACTCTATAGAGACGGGTAAAGATTACACGATATATACATTAACGTCCTCTGCAATAAGTGTTTCCTGATAAGGGTGAGCGAGAAGCCGGTGTGAGTGTCGAGGTGTCGACACCGACACCGGCTTTTCCAAATTTTTGTGTCGGAGTCGACACCAACCTTTTGTGTCGACACCTACAAGGTCTCGTGATTTTTTTCAAAAATACGAAACATTTATTACATAACACATTCACAATCGGTTTCGGTATCAGTCTCGGCTTTGACAATTTAACCGGTGTCGGTGTTGGCGTCGATGCCGAAAATGCTAGTGTCACCCATCCCTATGTTTCCATATTTCAAGCAACTGCGTTCCGTTTTGCTTACAAATACGATGCAAATTTCAAGCAAACAAGGCTTCGTCACAAATATCAATTTTCACTTAATTTGTCATTGTTTAGTTTTACCGGCCATTTTTGAGCTTAGAACATATTTTTTACCTTGAAAATGATATCGAAACTCATTCGATTGGGAAAACTGTCATTGATAACACGAGACAATTGTTCGTTTTTTCGTAATTTCTAGCTTTTTTGACAACCCATGCCATTTTTGGACCCTGAGAGGCTGAGATAATTTCCAGGAAATCCATAACTCTTCTTTTAAAGCATTGTTGCATATTTTTTCCCTTTGATTTGCACTATCAGAATCATATCACATCGTTTATATTGTCTGTCAAGTTAATTCAAGAAAATGAAAGTATCGATTTCATTTTAATCATGCTTATTCGTTTTTTGTCGACTTGTGTCAGTTTTGGTCAACTAACGTGAAAAATATGAGTCAAAACTCAATTGAAATTTGAACGTGACGAATGACAGAATTTCAAGCTTATATTTGTTGACATTTTGGAAATGAATTTTAACTAGAGACCAGTTCATGCAAAGATAAATAATTGTTTATTGAGGAAGATGAAAAGCAAACAACTTAAGAATGGGATGTTTATGAATGCTTCTGATAAAAGAACTGGGTGCTTCAAAAGAAATGGAAGAGATTACTTCATCACGATTAAAACCACGTGTGACCCTCCTCTTCATTGTAAGTGATTGTCAAAACACTTGGCTCGAAGTGTCATAAAGGGCAATATCCCACTGGTTCAATGATTTTTCGCGTGAAGGGTCATTTTTTGAAAACAGCGTTCATGATTACGATTGTTTTCTCTCTGCCGAAATTTGCCTGAAAACAAAAACATGGCGACGGAATGGAACTAATAACAAATGTTTCTTACCAATTATTATCCTTATGAGCTTTGTAGATTTTTGTGACATCACCACTTCATGATTTATGTTCATAGTTTGGTGTTCCGTTCTTATAAATCCCACGGTAAAGTTTCTTTCTTGTTATTGTTTAGTTTGATGAAAATTCCCAAGTCATGTTTTGGAATTTCATTTACTTGCCAAACTTCAGCTACAGGAAAGTGGATCCGTATTTTCAGGGAGGAAAAAATCTGAAACTTTGATTCTGGTTTCGCAAAGCAAGCGTAATCTACATATTTTTCCCTTGAAGTGACAGAAAGGATGGCCTTAAAAGTTCAAAGCCTCTTTTTCCTGAGGCACTTTTGTGCACTCTCAAAAACCAAAATGAAGCCAACAATGAAAATGTAATGAAACACAAAAAGGTTACACTGCATGAAAAAAACGGTTACAAATCAAATTGCAATGTCGTTGGTAATAAATAAATTCACTGACCAAATGACTACATTTCCCCTTTGAGGATAAGCTTTTTTATCAAACATTGTATAACGGCAAAGTCGACCACCATGAACAAGTAAGGCTTGTCTTTGAATGGAGTCATCATAACATACAAATATCAATGTGACAAAACTGTTAAAGGCATTTTCATGCCCTCTCTTATTGTTTCTCTTATTTTGATTTGCTTCCCCTTTAGCGGAATGCAATTCATTTTTAGTGTAATTTATGGTATTATTTGCAACGAAACGAATGTACTGTTAAGACAAGAATAAAGCGTTCTTCGTTGAGGAACTCTAAAAAGCCTCTCTTTTTGTTCTTTTGCAAATGAGACCTTGCTTATGTTGATAAGAATATGTATTTCACTTTTCAGCTTAATCGAACGTCGGAGTCAAAAGTTATGCTCTCTCAAAGTTCAGTGAAAATCGTAGAACTAACCCTTTTCTGGTAATCGCTTTACCACAAAAGGGCAAGCTGATTCATTCTATGCCCTCTTCAGTACATAAGTTTGAGAAGGCATAACTTTTCACTCCGGCAATCGATTGAACTGAGATTTGAAAAACGCAGTCGTCTGAAGAAGAACGCAATTGAATCAGTCCTTCTGGAAATCATAATTCTCACCGCTAGCCTCCCACTCCAGATTTCAGTGCTTCTTGTACTTATGAACCGTTTCCTTCCGATATCTCGACTGTACGAGACTCGAGAAAGCACCAACGATTTGCCGCTAACACGGTTCGTTAGCCCGCCGACCATTCTAGCTTCATTTAGGCACTATGATAAAGATAAAAAGAACATTTGCACTACGTGCGAATTTGTAAGTCTAACTCGCCCACATTTTAATCTATCTAATATCTATCTAATAGAGTGGCAAATGAAAAAAAAGTGAGACCTATCGTTTATGCTTTCAATGTCGCTTGTATGTTGATAAAACCTTGAAAAAGCACAATTTACCCATGTTTCCCGAAATACATAAAGCGTAATCTCACAATCTAATCCAGACATAATTCCAGGTATCGTGAGCTGACTTTCTCCTTCAGATTGTCAATTGTCATTCCGCGTACCCAAGTATTCTATGATCTTGATGTCGTTGACTGATATGAGTGCTTTTCGAGAAACGACTTGAAAGTGGATACTTAGGTGATTTTAAAGTTGAAAGCTTTTGACCGTCTAGATATTTCATATATTTTTATTTTCGATTCCAATTCTTCACACACTCTAGGTACATTAGACATTGTTTTACATAGAGAATAAACATTTATTGAAAACCTGGCAAAGCTTGTCAGTTAAAAGGGTTTAGTAAATCAGAGAGGGTCACCAAAACCTCAATTCTTTTGCAGGCATTGGGGCAAGCTCAAGTTTTGGAACCTTGTCATTTCAGGGAAAATGTGTGTCAGATTGGGTGTATCACGCACGTTGTTGGATATTGGATCCAACTTTTGCTCTTGTTTCTTGTTTTAAAGTTGCTTCTTCTGAATCAAATGTATTGGTTTTGAGAACCTCCAGTCACCCTTCCAAACACTCGCGCCCCCTACAATAAATAAAATCTGGAAGACTTTCAGATCAGAGTTTAGGAGAAACAAACACATCTTAATGATCCGTGATAGTGACGTCTTGAAAACGGTTTTAAAATCAAGATATAATTACTAGATACCTTATAGATGCCCAGAGATGAGTGGGGTTGAGACCAATTGTGATATTTGGCAAATCTGATCGGCTGGGACCACTTTATCTTATTCCAAATAAGCTCAATGCTTAATCAGGGCTTGCTTAAGTTGGTGCCTTCAAATCTTATTCTCAACCTCAAATCAATTTTTCATGGTGAAATGTTTTTATCTTGCAATTTTCAGCTTACAAACGTAAAGAAATTATGCAAATGTAGCATCATGTCATGGAGCAAAGTTAAAAAAAGATAATTTCATCCCCAGTTAAAATGACTCTTTTTAGTCATTATAGAGTGTCTATTTATGTTGAAAATGTGGCGTTCCCTATTGAATCTAAAGGTAAAGGTACCTTTACTTTCGCGTGTTTCGGGATTACCTTGGCACTAGGATCTCTAATTTTAGTGTACACTTTTTGCCTTGTACTATTGTGTCTTGTAGGCTAGAATTTTAAAGGACAGGAAGGGATGCTCTTTCTGAGTGTCATGAATATTAGAAAACAAGGGTTGTTTGTGCTACGTGCGTACAAACAAAGTTCCCAATAAAGCATCCGTTTTATTTTGACTAGGAAACTTTCAAAAGCGGATGTTTCTTTTTGGAATCAGGTTTCCTCTCGATCAGAACGATTGAGCTAATGAGTTTTTGAGCTCGATATCCAGTAGCCTTTGGTGATAGATGAGAAACAACTGGACACCTCTGATGACAGATCATGAAATTAGGCATCCGATCTTTGTTTACATGGCAGCACATTGAGCTAATCAGATCGGTCTCCAATGTTAAAGAACCTCATGGGAAAGAAGCGTCAACTTCGTTGTTGTTTGACTTTTTTGCCGCTGTTCTCGTCACCGTCAGTCAGGAAGTTCAAGTTAAAACGAAATTTGATTTTGCCATCAATTCATGTAGATCATGTCAAAAAGAATTGATCCAGTCATGGTATGGTAAAATAAGATGTGTTCAAACCCTTGCATGGATAATTTATCGGTTAAAGGCTCCCATTGGCTGCATTTTTTCTCTTTCACTTCTTGGTTTGTTTGGCAGTATTAAAGCTTCACGTTAAAGCCACTGTCTCTAGTGTTTTTTGTACTGATGTGTTTCGAGTTGGATTTTTGACAGAGTTTTGCCATTTTGGTTTTTAGGGTCAAAAATCTGAACACAACTAAACTTTTCAACAACCAATAGACCTTACCTACCATAAAATATGGCAGCACTGCCAACTCGAAATCCATTTTTATAACTATGGATGGAACTCGAAATTGAACTAGTTTGAGTGTTGCCAAATTGGTCCCTGTTTAGGTCTTTTCAAAAAATTTAATACAACCCGCCTTTTTTAATTGCGATTCCAAGTCAAAACTGGCAGCACTCCTGGTTTGAAGCACATCACTAGTGTTTTGATGACGCTTCTTTCCCATGAGCTTCTGTATCCAATGTTTTGTGGCTTCTTGCCTCATTCGCTCTTTTTACGCACTTTGCACCGCCCAATCCAGTTTGGGCAGAAATTCTTTTGTGTGTAGACAAGTCTCTTGTCTTCCATTTAAGGGATGCATTTTCTTGAGACGGATTATTACATTAGCATTGATTTTGGAAGTCACAAATAAATAATTGCGGTACTTGACTGGACGATTACGGTCCTCCCAAAAAGGCAAGATTTGTGGCGTAACAATGCCATTTGAGTCGAATCTGCATCGAAATTGATAATCTACAATGAAACTGCCTTTGCTCAAAAAAGTTGCTATGAGTTTTATTGTCAATGTTCATGACATGCATTTTTTAGTGCCCGAAAAAAATATTTATTTTGACAAACAAGTGAATATGAAACAACTTCTTACTGAATTCCATTTACATGCATTGGGGTTGAAGATATTAATTAACTACGGTAATGAGAAACAATTGGAAAGTAAGTTTACACATCATAAAATTCAAGGTAACAATAATGTATGATTCTGTTTCAATTTTTCCTATAGTTTTTTACATCCTATTAATGTCAGAATCTACTGTTAGTTTACATAATTCTTTAATTTTTTAGTTTGTCATGTTTCTTCTCAAAATCTAAAAGTAATGTAAAACAATAAATATTACCTCCGATTTGCAACAATTTTAAAGGTTCCATGATTTGTGCACCGTTACGGAAACAGATGTTTTAAATCGTGTGCAAAAGTCACATTCGTAAGTTTTACGTATTTTGTTGGGAATTTGCGTTTTTTCATGATTAATGAAAACTATTTTTGGGAACGGGAATATTCTGAATAACTGCAGTTTTAGGTCAAATGAATTTGCTTTTATCTAGAAAATGAGTGGCGTGGACGATTGGGAAACGTTGTAAATAATATATAAATAAAATAATATAATAATGATAATGTTTATTGCGAGTCTTGGTCTTGTCATGGCGTATTTAAAAAAGTTTTTATTATATAAAGAAATATTTAAAAAAAAATATTTTTAATAGTATTATCATAAATATCACACCCATCTCTTTATCTCTTTAATCTTTCAAACATGTTCATTCAGATGAAGAAATTGCTCAAAAAAACTACGCATGAAACAAAAAAGTAAAGCGACAGGAAATCGTTTGCTCGTCACATCCTTATACCGCATTGTCTGAAGGAAGTTAGGAATACTTAAGAGCACAATGACATTTAGTCGCTCTCTATTCTCACCTTCAGTGGCAGCATTTTCTTGGGAGGATTTCTTGGACAAGTTTCAGTTTCAGTGCTCTCACATGACTTCCAAAGTTTCTTGGCACTTAAAGCACTCACTGGGACAAACACTCAAATACAATAGCACAAGTTTGGATGCGTAAGATAAGGAATGCCGTGTAGTATATTGTTGAGAACAATCCGGGAGACTGACGAAAAAGACTCACATGCACGTTTGCTCCTTTCTCTCTTGCTCTGGGTTTCATTCGTTCTGCGGTCTTTTCAATGCCCGGGGTTTCATGGCCCGATTCTCCAATGAGAAAGACGCTTGCCGAGCTAAAAGGTCGGATTGAACGGGTCCTTCGTCAACGATCTCGATTTCTTCAAGCCTCCAGAAAAAGGGCAAACTAGACTGAAGAGATTTTGTATGACGGTAAAATGATTCGACGATTTCTTGGGTAGGAGTTTGAGGTAAGTGTTGGAATGTTCAGATACAGTACTTTAAGCTAATTGTTGATAATTTACTTAAAAGAGACCTAAGTGCTATGTTGATATTTAGGAAGGCAGACTCGGTCCTTGGTGCTATAGGAAAAGGAAAGAATAAGTTAAGTCGAAGATACACTGTGACCGTAAAGTTCTTAACCCTTGAGAAAGATGACATAGCTCTAAAATGGTGGTACCATTATCTATGATAGACCATATTTTCCTGGACGATTTGTAAGATAGTTTTGTTAATCAACACGTACCCATAGATCATTTTAGACCTTTATACAGCCTATGCTTGTCCCTACAGAGTATATGATGCTTCAATTCAACGAACAGCTGACTGGGAGGTCAATACATAAGATTGGGAGGCCACTGTATTATTACAGCTCACAAAATTGCACCCTGACACAAAGGTTTGACCTGTATTTGAACTTCTGTATATAATAGAATGTGATCGACAAGTAAAACCGATATTTTGTGTAATGAAGCTCAGAGGTTGCAGTTTTTTCAATTTCACTGGTTGCGCTCAAAAGCTTCAAATGCTCAAATAATAATCACATTTGACTTTCATTCTGAATGATTGCGTGCTCATTTCCTTTTCACTCAGCATCATTTAAATATTATTAGTAAACACTTTTCAGTGTTTCTGGTAGCTTTAGGTTTGGAGGCAAAATTTACAGGTAAGATGATTTATAAACTTTTCAGTAAAGGAAGCTGAAAACGCCACATCTGGTGTATTTCTTCTTAAGGAGGCGTTAAGAATGGGAACATATTTTTGACCTTCATAACCTAATCAGGCTGCACCACAATTGTTGCATAACCTACCATGATCAATGCTAATCCAGTCTCTCCAAAAAATTGAAAGCAAAAGTACTTGTAATCAACATATAATATTCTTGTATGTCTTTTTATCACACAGTTTTGCAAAGAATCAATCACTTGCAAAAATACTCTGCCTATAAGTGTTTTTCTTCAATGGGTATTAATACCATTGAATCACAAACGTAGTGCATCACGAATGATTCTTAATTTGGTAGGAGACTTGAATTTGTGGCAACCCTGTACATAGGACGATCAAAGCTTTCCGCACATATGATTGCGACACAATTGGTCGTTTGTTGATGTCTTCATAACTGAATCAATCTCATCTAACTAGAGGAAAAAGAGTTTGGTTTAGCTTTCGAGGTGTCATTTATAGGACATGAAAATCTTACATGTTGATTTTTCGTCAATCATTTCCTCAAGGTCTTAAGCCGAATCCTGGAAAATGAAAAACAACGTTTCCTTCTCCTCAAGGTGGAATATGCGATGCATAATTGGATAAATTTCGTTCCACTTTTTGTCATGTTATACTTGACATTTTTTCTCAAGTTGACAGAGACTAAAGTTGTTCCTACTTCCAAGATTTGAGGTCAAGTGATCGTTGTATAAACTGACCAACATGAACAATTATTATGTTCAAGAGCTCTTTGATCGGAAGGAGGTCCCCGACAATCATGTTGAAATATTGGCTTATTTCAGCTGAGTTCGATTTGTTTGAGCCAGCCGAAGAAAATGAAAAATACGTACTAAAAGGTACCTTCTCCGCGTCTTGTTATTTTATATCAATTGTGGCAATTTTGAGCCCAGTATTATGTCTTCAGTTCTAACGTGCTTCGAGTATTCGAGTTGGCAGTGCTGCCATTTTTGTCTCGGAGTTTAGGTCTCTTACCTTTCGAAAGACTGTCTTTTATAAGCTTTCTGACCTAGAAACCTTGAGCCAAAATGGCAACACTAAGTCCAAAATCGAACCAAAATCATGTGAGCAGTTTTCAGTTTGTTGTAAATTATTTCAAGCATTAATAGTTACATCGTCACCAGGGATTTTGATTGAATAAAAAAGTAGCATTTTCCAAGTTTGTTTAAGAACTGTAGATTAAACTGGAAACAAAAATAGGTTTGGTCAGCAGCAACAATAGTCAAATGTTAAAAGGCTTTTTACGCTGAACGGGTCTCTTAATAAGGGGAAAAAGTAATGTTACATTAAGAAATATTCTTTTAATGACTATTCTTAGATCCAGATATGAATGTGTTCACGAAAACAATACATTCATGATACTAATTTTTGAGGCAAAGGATCTGAAGCGCTGATCCAATCTTTATGTCATGATTAGAGCGAGGATCATTAAGCCTTTATTTAAAGTTATATTTCTTTTAGAGATTCAATTTAGAGAAAAAACTCTCCTCTGTTTTCTTGACCAAAAACTTTTTTGTAGTTTGAATCTGACCCAAGAAAAGGTTTACAAAAAAATCAAATGGAAAAAGGGAAAGAACGAGCAATTTCAAATTTGATAACTTTCTTCCTCAAAAGTCAAAATCATAGTATATTCTGTCCAACAAATACTTAGGAGAGAGGGATGAAAATCTAAAATATCTAGCCTCAAAATATTACTTAATTTTTGGGTCTGGGTTGTTCATAGTTCTAGTAAATATAGGTGCCAAGAAAAGATTTTTTCATTGCCAACGACTCAGATAAAGGCATGATCAGGATGTTTTATAAGAATAATGTTTTGAAAAAAAACCTCTAAATGGTCTGAAATTTGCAGGCTGGGTTTTTATGTCGCACCCTGTAGAGGAAGAGGATCAAGACAGCCTTGAAACAAATGAAGATATATAGAAATTTGATTTGACAAGTGGCTCTTTCAGATTTACTTTATGATTCGTCTTCTTTTTATGAGCATGACAACCATCTTGTACGTGAGGTATTTAGACATACGTACTAAAATAATGTCTAGACTTCGTAGTCTCATCTAGAGCACTATAATGAAAGAGTACGGTCATTAAGTGCGCCATCTAATGGATTTCATGCGGCAACAGCTCGCATTTCCAATAATACACATATTTTTGAAGATTGCAAAGGTCACACATCAGTTTTGGACAAACTAAAGTGCCTTACATGTTGGCTGAGTATTTTTAATGGACCTGTGGTGGTTTTTGGTTGAAATTATTGGTAAAATCCCTTTCAAATTGGCATGGAAATCTGACTGCTGAAAAGGTAAATCAGGCATGATCTATGCCAAAATTCATCCAAAAACACTTAAATTTATATTTGTGGTTCTGCCATAAACATTTTAGGCACTTTAGTTTGTCCAAACTGGTGAATGACCGTTGCAATCTTCAAAAATATGTCTATCATGGGAACCGCGAGCTGTTGCCACATGAAATTCACTAGATGACGCACTTTATGATCATATTCTTTCATAATAGTGCTCTAGTCTCATCGGTCTTTTCACTTTGTTTTTGTACGACACACAGTTCTTCTCCTTGTTCAAACCCATAGTTTGATCTACGATTTGGAGTTTTGTAAGCGATTAACAATTTATTTTTCTTTTATATTGAGGTGTTGACTCAAATATCAAATCCATTAAAGAAGTGCTTGACCCCAAATATGAAACACTTTTCCGCACTTGACATAATGACCCTTTTGAGATCGATTTCAAAGAATTCATTTTCCGGGAGTTTAAGTCTTTAACTCAAAAGTACGAAACATGAAGAAGCCCTCTTTAAGTGGATTTTTCTAAAATGTTTCAATGGGTTCATGATTGGAACTGAAGCTATTTGAACTTTATTGAAACATCAAATGAAACCCAAAATGCGCCACATTTTCAGCTTGGAACAATCACCGCACAATTGGGATTGTTGAGATTATTCAGTCATTTCGGATTAGAAGACCTTGCCAAGTTTATGGCTTGTCATCAAGGTCACTTTTACAAAGCTTAAGCTTAACCATCGTTGTGCCAAAGTTCATCCAATAACATCCAACTCATTTCGTCAGTGTGGGTAATAAATCCCGATTTAATGCATAGTAGTAGCACCATTTGAAACGTGTTCTGTGCTCGTTGCAAGAGTCGTTCATTTGAACTTGGTGGTTTTAGTTTAATGCAATTCGTGCGACATTGTTTCTTACTCCTAACATTAATCAAATTGGAGGAACATGCATCTGAGAAATGACGACGAAAGCTTATTGCGCAATAAAGACAGAAACGAGTGCAGTTTGTCCCAAAATATGAAACTCAAAATAGAATAATATTATTCAGACCCTGTTATTGATTGATGATTTTTGCTGATTGGTGAAGGCATTTTACTAGTAAGTTCCTTTGAGATTACTCAAGGTACGTTAGGGGTCCTTTGTAAAACAGTAAATTGAAAAAAAATGTTATTTTTTGTTAATTGAATATTGTATAATTTCCTTCATGTATGAAATAATTCAATTAATTGTCTTTGTCACTGTTAAATGTGCCTTCTTCGTCCTCACTATCCTCCAGAGATTCGTTCTTGATCGATTTAGGGTCGCACTTTTCGATGACAGTATTTTCTTTGAAAATGATTTTTTGTTATTTTGTTCATTAATTCATGAGAACTAGTCATAACTATATATTACTTAAACGCCAAGGCATCTCCCAACCACACCGAAGAATACATTTGTTTCATAACTTGTACAAAATCCAAAAAGTTTTTTTATCAGCGAGTTCTTTACGAAGCCTCATTATTGTTTGGAGACTCCTCGTATATCAAAAACAAATGACAAATTGTTAGTCAACTAACTTTCGCCGAAAATAGCATTTCCACGCCTTATTGACCCTTCAATAGTAGGATTTCCCATGGGAGTCGACGAGAACAAACTTTCAATGTTATTGCTCCCTTTGGTCTCAGTCTGAAGTACAGTATGGACAGTACGCACGTATGTTGAGGCCCATTGGTTAATTCCCAACTTGTCGGAGGGTCTAATAGAACGATGTGCCGTCCTAAATTACATTCGTTCTCCAATATGCAAATGAATGAGTCATTGGTGGACATGGGAAATAGACCACTGAGGTCGTTCCATGACCATTTGGACGCATTTGGTCTCTATTGTCTACAAGAAACGACATGCACGTTATAAGACTTGTGCCTTACACCTTAGTTACCTATTTGATAAGCAATTAGTTGGATGATCAAGTGTACTATGAGTTTTTAGTTGGCGACTGTGCTTTGCTAAGAGCCGTAATCTTTACCCCCTATGAACGACGTCATTTGTATATTCAAGTATTGTTTATTCTCTTAAGATTACTCTTATGATAGTATAACAAGGGCAAAATCCTCATTTGTCTTCTCAGAGAATTCGAAGCGTGACAGCTAAGACCTCTCGGTAAGTTGAACAATCATTGGAAAAGCAATTACTGTCCACCCGTTTCCACATGGCCTCGAATTGAGTGCCAACAACCATTTTTTCATACAATGAACCGAGAAAAATATCAGCGGAGACCTTGCTTTGCTAGACCCACTTTGCGCTGATTTCCAACATGGTTGCCAGGACATAATTCTTGATGCCACTTTTAGGCCTCATGTCAACTCAGTTTCTTCAAAGGCTATCATTTTTTCGAAAAGGATCATTTCTCAAAAATGGGTACCATTTAAGCTAAATGAAGCCACTCAAAAGAAGATAATCGTCAAAGAAAAGGACTTAAGAGTTTGTAAAATACTAGCATTGTATATCTCGCCCTGGCAACCGTGATGGAAATCAACGTTAGATGGGTCTGGCGACGCAAGATCTTTACTTACTAATGTTTTTCTCGGTTCATTTATTCAACACGTTGAATCGTTGCTCAAAAAAGGTCCAATGCTCTCATGGGCTGTTTCAAAAATTACCCTTTTCCGTCTCACTAATTCAAGGATAACCGTAGTCAGGATCACTTTTTTGTACTATTTAGTACTGATGTGTTTCGAGTTGGAATTTCGGGAGAGTTTTGCCATTTTGGTTTTTAGGGTCAAAAATCTGACCACAACTAAACCATCAACAGGTTAGAGACCTTATCTACCAGAAAATATGGCAGCACTGCCAACTCGAAATCCATTTTTATACCTTTCCATGGAACTCGAAATCGAACTAGTTCGAGTGCTGGCAAATTAGTCCATGTTTAGGTCTTTTCAAAAATTTCTATACAACCTGCCGTTTATAACAGCGATAAACTTCCGAGTCAAAACTGGCAGCACTCCTGGTTCGAAACACATCACTATTATTCAGGTCCAATCAGAACACAGGAAATTGGACGGAACAATGTTTTTGGTCGTACAAACCTCTCATTTTTGTACAATAATAAGCCCCAATGTGTCTGCTTCATCTTCATGGCTAATATCGATTATTTTACCATAGACAAAAATGGCGTTCGCTTCACGTGCTTTTGCTATTGCCTTATTGGCTTGTGTGGCCTCTGTCCATTGTCAAAATGACCCATGGCTTCCTAGGGAATTGGGAAGGTTTAAATTGCCTCATGCTGGATTCGTGGAGGTCTACCAGAATTCCGACGAGGACGGAGAGTACATGGATAGACTCACCCTCTACATCACGACCTTCAATGCAGGTTTGAAATTGTCATTTATCGTTGTCGACAATTGTTTGTCTGGAATTTGCCCTCGATATTGGCAAAGCAATCGAAGTAAAATTGAAAGACTTGCAGAGCTCTACAGAGAGAGATGATAATTGATCATGCCTGCAGCTGTTTGTTGTGTAAATTAAAAAAAAAGATCATTTTCAGTGTGGCTGAAAATTACGTAATACCTTAGTAGTGAAATACTTATTTAATATCCTTTACAATAGCGAAAAAAAATCCTATCATGGAAGGTCTAAGTTTACGTGGGTTTTATGTTTTCACAATTGTCTAACAAATATTTAAAATTACATGCTTTGGAGTCATAGATGTCAACTTTTGAAATGAATACCTGCTGTCACGATATAAAAGTTAATACGATTCTAGGTAGGGAGACATTTTTATGAAAATCTTCAAACCATTGATCAATTTGAGTAATCATAGTTATATTGCTATATTCTTTGATGTACAAGTGATAGGCAGGAAGGTTCTTGCTCCTCCAAAAAGACGACTCATTTCTATTTTTCTTAGAGAAGGTAGAATAGTTCAACTTTGTGCAAAAAATATTTTTTCTATTTTTGTCATAAAGGTCAATCACCTTCCCAAAAACGTGAATATATGCTCCTCTTTGAATATAATATGAAGTGTTTCTCTTTTAATGACTCTAAACAGATTTTTACACCAATGTTTTAGCGCAGTTTATAGATGAACAGAGGAATCCTTTTTTAGACCACACCTTGCATTTTCAATATCATCCTAAATCAGAACTGGGATTAGATTCAGTAAAATTTCAAAAAACGCCTCATGCCATTGTTCTGAATAATTGTCAAGAAAAAGGTCCAGAAAAGATCGGAACATAAATACCGCATGAGTTCTGAAGAAGAAAACTTTAGATACAATCCGAAGATTTTGCAACATCAGGACAAGATTTATCCAATGGCAAACTGTCTAGATCCCAAATCTTGCTTGGCAATTGACAAATGGCCACGATACTTTTCGTGTTCGAAAACAATGGGCAATGCCCACGGTCTCACCCTTGTCTAAATTGGTGTTATATCTTAGCCTAGTGCGTAGACAAAAAAAATCTTGATTAGAAGAAACAGGTGCCAAGAAACTGAATTTGCCTTGAACTTTCTGGAAATGGAGTAATTTTTTGCCACAAGGAAATGAAATCAGGAATTTAAAGGGGGACAATTAAGCTTCGGGAAAGCTTTATCTATGAAGGCAAATAAAAATGGCCAACTCTCCATTTGATTGAATTTGTTTACAAAGGTGCTAGAATCTTGATACTTTTCCCACTACCCTATTTTGATTGCATCGAGATTTTCTCTGTATTGCAATAGCTGCGGTTGCAAGAACGGGATTTGAATAAATCAACTCTGGATCAGAAATGTTGTCGTTGATTGGGAAAAAGAAACCTTGATTCGGTGGCTAGAAAATGTCCTCCAAGAAAGTTTTCTTGCACAGTTTGTTCTTCCACTTCCCATTTCCTAACCAAAAGATAAAGCTGTGGGAACTCTAGCTGACACATTGGCCTCAAGTTGGTAAAAGAATGCATAACTTCATTGATGCACCCTTTCATGTGGCACTCGACTTATTGGAGGACAGCTCACATGGGACCCTCAATGCAAAATATGAGGACATTAAGCCGATCCCAAATGTAAAGCAAGCTTCTCAGTTGCCCTGTTTTGAGAACAGCCGCAATTTTTGGAACACGAGAGGTGATTTTGTGCCCGATGGAGAAAGTTTTCAAGCTTGAGAGGCTTTTTGGAACGAATGTTGCTTGTCCCGAAAACTTGGAAAGAGTTGTAATGGATCAAATGTAAGATAAGAAATGTTTCCTCAGGCAGATGGCGCCACCAACTTTTGTGGTCATTTGTCAGGGTGATTGAACAAAGTTTGTCACAGCCAATGAAACATAGGATACTCGAATTGATATAAAGTTGGTTTGTTAAAACAGCTTAAACAATAGTGATTTACCACGAAATAATATTATTATATGGTTTTTGCAAGGTTTGTGACAACACAATAAAAGTAGTTTTAGACTCAAATCAAGAATTTTAAAAATTGGTTCGAAACAATACGTGAATTTCCAAATACTTTCCCATGTTAAAAACAAGGCGTGATGGTTCTTTCTAAGAAGCAAGTTTTGGGATTTTACTTCTTCTATTGAATGCATCGAGATTTATTCATTCCCCTTCCGGTTTTGTTGAATCAAAGAATAAGAGAGTAACACCATAAAGAATGAATTTTCAATAGTGACTTTCATCGCCGTTAGAAAATGGAAAATATTTACGTTATTCAAAAGAAAACCTTTTCAAATAGCGAAAAACATGCGAACACTTTGGCAAAACAACACATTTTTAATTCACTAACTGAATCCGTTCACAAAAATACTTATTGAACAAAAGAGCAAAGCAAAAATCGGTCATGGTGATTCTTCACAATAAAACAGCCTAACTGTTTAACAAATGCGTGCCTAAAACACCTGTTTGAAGACATTCGCACAACGATTTGAACTCTTTTACACATGAGCTCTCCGACCCTTTTCAAAAGTTTTATAGAATGAATCGTTTTTCATTCCGTAAAAAGAATGAAATTGCTAATCAAGCTCAACTTGATGCGGGTTCGAAACTGCCAAAGCAATTTTAAAAAAGCTCGCCGGAAGAACCTGACTGTGGCTTGAAAATACAATCTAAATTTGTTCTTTTCCAAGTTCAAATAAGGGGATACCCTTCAAACCTTTTTTGCCAAGTGATCGAAATCCCATCAATACAAAATTTGTTTGGGTGTTTGTACTGTAGTTCCATAAGGCCTTCAAATATCTGCATTCCAGAATTTGGATAGTGGATTTGAGAAAACAAATGAATTTGTAGTGTAGGAATGGGCTAAGGCAAAAAATGTCCCTGGTGGTTATAGAGCATCACTTCCACCTTAGAGTACTGTACGTAATTGAAAGAGGGCGCCCTAATTAGTGTCTCCAGTTTATTCTTAGTAGTTCCAAAGGGAAAATTAATGAAAGGAGTGAATGACATCAATAAGGCTATTTTTATTTTGTCCATTTATAAATTGGTATGGACTTCAGAAAATAACAATGCATTTTCTGTCAAAATGAAAATTGAATGAATGAGATAAAACAGGTTTGAAGAAAAAAAATGAAATTTGATTTTGACAAATAAATTGTGTTATTCTTACAAGGTGCACAGGTGTGTCAATCATTATTTATCTCCTTGAATTGTAAGTTCAATCACAAGACCACAAGGTCAAAATTTATGGGTTAGTGAAACTTGGACCAGACTGCGAATACTAGAGCACCATAATAAAAGAGTTTGGTCATGAAAGGCGCCATCTAGTGCATTTATTTTGGTAACAGCGCGCACATCCCATGATTCCAATGAATTAGAAGATATAATACACCATCATACATCACATTTGAACAAACTGACAAGCCTCAAATATTGATGGAGAGACTCCAAATGGAGCTTTAAGTCTTTTCAGCTGAGTTTTGGCATGGATCATACCTAAAATTGATTTTCTATTGTCAAGCTTTACATGTCATATAGGTACATATTTTGCTTACTAATCCAACCAAAAACCAACACACATCTAATATAATTACATAATCAACCTTTAAGTTACTTCGCTATTTTGAAATATATGTGTATCATGGGAAGTGTCCTGTTGCCCCCATGAAATTTCCTGGATGCTGCACTTCATGACCGTACCCTTTTATTATAGTGCCCTAGCACATCCACAAAGTGGATGATTTCCACATCTTCTCGTAAGACCTTAAAACAAGAGGGCCAAGTGTTTCATTTTGCACCTCCTCAGGTCAAAGCAAAAATCTATTTGAGTCATTATTGAGTCGAGATAGGTTGGAAGACAAATTCTCTCATACACAGACAAACTCAAACAAATGAGTACACATTCTGATTACTGTAATACAAACCGCCAAAAAATCTGTCCAGTTAAGTGTTCAATTGTGGAGTCGTCTATTAAATTGGCAAATTGATCAATCGAGAACAAAGCGGATGACGTTGTTCATGACTGAACTCTTAAAGTTACAAATCAATAATCCAACCCTTTTTGCCAAATTGTGTCATTGATGGACCCATCATCAAATTTATCAAGATTGCAAATCAGAAAAACATGCCGATTGTAGCTATTGTATTGTATTGATAGGTTTAAGCTTATGAAGGCTTTTTGTTTTAAATGCGGGTAGTGATCATTGAAAAGATAAGGTGCTAACGAATATGTTGGGTGGCGAAAGAGCATGACAAAGGAATGGATGTTTTTTTTAAACAAGCCAATTGATGAGAGATCGCGGATTTCTGGGGGAAGGTCATTTCACAATTTTTTGGAGTGCTCGAGGAAGGATATTTCCGAAACCAGGCTGAAACGAATTTCCTGTCTTGTGGCACTTCTTGTTGTTCTTTGGCCGGGTTGTGGGGCC
This sequence comes from Tigriopus japonicus, assembly GCA_010645155.1. NCBI lineage: Eukaryota > Metazoa > Arthropoda > Copepoda > Harpacticoida > Harpacticidae > Tigriopus > Tigriopus japonicus. The sequence continues at coordinate 171,698 of JAAGOF010000081.1, forward strand.
GTGGGTAGCATAAGGTCATGTAAAGGATGGTCCCGTAAATTCACTGCCTTCCAAGTTTCCAATAGAAAATATATTCGTATTCATACTATGTATTCGAATTCAGTTTAGGACTGATATTTTTCCACCATTCAGATGCCAAAGTTCGCCAAGAAAATGTCCGAAATTTGGTTTGTTGCTTTTGAAAAGACAAGCGGACGTCTCGTTCTCGTCTACGTATAAACGAAGTTTGTAGATAATGTGGTTCCATTTAGAATGAATAGATTTTATGAGGAGGCCGGAAATCAGAAGATTCTCGGATACGAACGAAGATTCACCATTGTGAATGTGGCTTTCAAACTCTCGTATAATTTCAGCTGCCCTTTTCATCGAAGACCCCGTGTTTAAACTTCATGCTCCCGGAAAATATATGAATTACATTGACCAATGGAATGAGATCATGCAGCAAATGGGTGGAGAAGATGCCAGTACAGCCCTTTGGCCCAATTACCCTGTCAGGCTTCCCAAAGAGGTGAGTCATTCTGTTTCAAAATACGATCTTGTTGGATCTTCTGAAATGTCCCGACGTTATTGAGGCCCTAAGCTTGAGAATATAAGTTTATTGTGGTGATGCAGGCTCTGGAATCACGACATCAAAGGTAAATTTGGAAGGGTTTGCCAGAGTTGTTTCAAAAGGAAAGGGCTGAATCAGAGCTGGAAAGGATTCATAACTAAAACATAAAGTGGAGATGGAAATGGAAGTTTGCCTTCGGTTTGGGGTTTCACAGTTTCAGCCTTATTGACAGTGAAAATATTTCCCAGCCAATTTCGTCAGGAGGTAGAGGACTCAGCCAACCCACGTTGAGCATACCTGATCATATCTTTGATGCAATAAATTTGCAAGTCATTTATTCAAAGGCAAAAACATTCCTCCGTCAAAGCCAGTAGTTATCACAGGGTTAGGACAGACGCGACGTACCATTCCAACTCTGCCCATGATTTTGTACAACGATTCTGAGCTAAATCTAGGCAGACTTTTCTCATCCAACAATCTTCCCTGAAGCCCTGTCATAATGCGCAAACTTATCTTTAGTCATATTTATAGTGTACATAGTGTGGCAATAATCCTCTGAAATCTTGACAAAGCTTGTGTTCATCAACTGGTGTCCACCAAAACACACATTATGTCAGATCTATGGATGTCTATGGTAGATGCATGTAAATCCAAGAGAAAAGGCTAAAAGCTCTTTTTCTTACAAGTTGAACATACGAAGTGGCATTTCATACTTTATTGCAAATGTGAAAAACATAATCTCTTTTGGACAGGCTCAAAAATAAGTTGATTTTTAGTACAATGGCTCATGCTCACACTTTTCCACCTACATCAGGCTATGAAGGATTTTAACCTAAGCTTAAAATAGACGCCAACAGATGGCGGGGAAGGTACGGCAGGTAATGAGAAAAGTCTTATGAGCTTGACGCATATTGCAGGACCCCTATTTCACGCCATCTATAGGCGATTTTTTAAGTTTGCGTTCAATCTTCTTTAAACTAGATCATCCCAAAACATCTATATTATTATGGTACAAACATAAGTATCCAAACGCAATATCTGTGTGTTTGAATATTTTTTCTAAATTCGATGGTACCACTTATTGCACTCTCAGAAACAGCTCATACCACAAGGAGCAAATTGGATAGCAATTCATGGTTCAATTTCCCCCCAAAAAACTACACCTTACGTACATATATGTTGCAGATGGCCGGATTTGATGGGATTTTACAAACCAGTGGCTTCATTCCCCCAGGCAAAACACGTGGTCAACTCGAGATCTACAATGAAGAAACTCGATCAGGTAAGGGGATCAACCTTATGGCCCAATGAGCTTTCATAAATAACAAGAGGCACAACTCTCAGGATGGGAACTCGTGTTTCCAATCAGATCCCAGGCACAACACAAGCAGACCCTAATAGGAATGTGTTGGAAAGGAAAGAGTGATGTTATTGGACTACATTGTCCTTCCATGAATGAATTGGGCATCCACTCAAAGAATGGAACAGAAGGCACTTTCAAGCCTCGAGAGACATCATCAATTCTCGGACTCTAATCTGGAGCTTTACTTCAGGAAGAGTACTGCGTGGCCCAAAAACCGTATTCAGGGTCCACAGAAACAGTGTACATATGGAGGAAGGTTTTCTGTTGACCAACCAAAGAGATTATATGTCTAGAAGGAGGCTTTCCTCAAGTAGCCAATGGTCCAATGAGGGTTGTGTATGCAGATGATGCCATTAAAGGAAATTTAAATTCATCCACTTCCAATAATTCTACCGAAGCTAATGCGTTTTGTAAAACATAACGTGTAAGTTATATATATATTATTTAGAATTCATGCAGGAAAAACTATACTTTCTGGATGGCACGGCTCGGCATAAGCATTGACATTTTTAGAAAAAAAATTAATCAGATCCAATGACGAACTTGCATTGAGTAGAAGATGCAGGTATTTCAATTTTTCAGCTCAAGTGAATATCAGGGTGAAAAGTTATGCCTTCTAAAAGCTATGTAATGAAGAGAGCATAAAATCAAAGCGCTCGCCCTTTTGGTAGTAATAAATACTAGAAAAGGGTTAGTTCATTCACTCTATGTATGATGGGCGTTGAACTTTCAGAGAGCACAAATATTGATTCAAACGTTTAATTTAGTTAGTCTTGAAATCACCATTAATATAACCAGCCTCGTCGTCCTGAGAAATGCATTGGCATACTTTCTTTGAGACCACTCTATTCTTAGGGTAAGCTTTGAATTTACTTGTAAGCATGGATATTAGAATAACCGATGATTTTTTTATTTTTTTATTTTTGAATGATGTAGGTGTTTGTTTAAAATCCCATTATTCAATTTCAACTGTTTGTTGGCTACACTTGGTCTCTATTTTGATGAGGAAACCCCGGTCACGTCGACTTTCCTTGATTTGAGATGAGCTTTAAATCCTCCTCTCATACGGACACGAAGTTGACTTGATCTTCTCGAGCTCAAGAAAAGTTTTCAGTCGATTTTCCTATTCGAAAAACTTTGATATGAGACTTCCATCGCCCTTTGAAGAAAGAAAAAATATGGATTTTGTTTTGATGTAGCTAAATCAAGAACGAGAACATGTTTTTTCTTTGACCAAGAAGGTTCAAGATGGCAATCAAGGGAAAACTTTTCAATAGTGTTGTGGCAAATGACATTTTTTAGGATCAGGAATAAAAAAAGCAAACAGTTTTTGCGATCATCTAATAACATCAAATAAAGAGTATGATGAACCAAAGGCACTTTTTAATCCATTTCAAGGCATGCTGGCTTGTTTCATTAATTTAGGTAAAGTATTGAAAAAAAACACTATTCGCATGAATTCAGTTTCATGGGTTAATTTCCAAAATAATTTGTTCACGTTTTTTAAAGAAGTCAATTTTTTGAGCTCTTTCTTTCATGTGGAAAACTTTCGGCACCTTCTTTTTAGGTTAGGTAGATCTACATTAAAACAAGTTTTTGGGTCGGAGAAGCAATCCCATTTTTGAAAGGGCCCTCCAAAATAACCAAAATTTTTTTTCAAAAAAAATACTTATCTCAAAATCTCTGAGCAAAAAAATAGTCATGTGGTTTCAAATAATCATGGTAGGAAAATAATACCTTAATCCACTCTAACCATTGATTAATTACGTATATCTCGTTTTAAAACTTCCTTCCAGGACCTTGGAACATCGCCAGTGCAGACCCCAAGGACTACTCCTATCATTGGGTTGTCTGGAAAGATGTAGATGGTGACGGTCTCCAAGATGCTATGGTCGCTAGGTAACAGTGGAAAATTAGGGTATATTCAAGTTACCACAACACCCAAAACGGGGATTACCTTATATCTCCACAGATTCCATTCTGGCTTGACGGGAAACACCGAGAGTGAGTTGGTTTGGATGAAGAATCCCGGTAATTTGGGCGCCGATGGAGAAAACTGGGACAATTGGGAACAACATGTTCTGATCACTGAGGGACCCGATGTTTATCTTCAATTCGAGAAATTGGAAGCTGATGGAGTCACTTATGACACCTTTGTCACCGGTGTGTTCCCTTTGACTGAGATGTAGATTTACAATGTTTAAAAGTTTGTTTTGGATTATTAGGTGAACTTTGGAGTGAAAGGATTATGTTGTATTATGTGGAAGACGTCCCTGGAGCTTGGGCTGATCCTGCCAATATCAAAAGCGTGATTATCGACGAGAAGCCCGGTGTTCCATTTGAGGCTCATTTCTATGACTTGAACAATGATGGTAAGAATCAAAGACTTCATTCATTCCAATGCATTCTTAGATTAGTAACTTTTGCACAATTTTTTGGTTTTGATACCGCTGGAGTTTTTGAGGTAAATTCACAAATAAGTTGGAAATCATGAACGATGTCGGCCAATTTAAAAAGACATTTTCCTTTGGGATATTGTTTTGTTTAGTAAAAAATGAATACAAGAGTCCAATTATTACTCCTGTAAAGGGAAAGAATTTCGAAATTTGGGCTCTCAGGCCTCATTTTGGGAAAGATTTAAAGACCTCAAAGGTCTATGGGTATATTTCAAAATGAATTCGTCGGTATTCGAAAGAAACTATCATTACACTAACACTAAAGATCTGAAGAACTAAACTGAATGCTCCAGTACCCTAGTTTTGATTATTACTATTGAATACACGAGTCAACCACGAAAACGGTGTCGGGTTCCGGAAGGAAGCTCCACAAACACACCTCATTCAAAAAGTACGTTAAAAGTACGTTCCATTCATCGTTTGACAGGGAAACTGGAAATCTTGGCTTCTGCCATTGACGAGTCTGTGGAAGACGCTGCTGGAGGTCGACTTTTGGCTTATATGCAACCCGACGACTTCAGGACGCCCAACTGGGAGTTGAAAGTCATCTCGGCGCCTTTTGTGGCCACTTTACCTATTGTGGGCAACCGCATGACCCCGGGCAAACAAAGGATGTTCTATCCATCTCGGTAGGGCCCTTCTTATTTAAATTTGAAATGGTCAAAATGATTGCCGTAACAGAAGGAGCAGTTCTAGCACCATTTACTTGCCATTTTATACAGGGAGTATTCCGAGCAAACCACCGAATTTGGACCCATGAAGCAATGGATCCTTTTATCCGGCGATGACGATGGCAATCACTATGTGGTTTATCCAACTTCTGAGGACAGGGATGATTGGAACTATGAGACACATTTACTCGTGGCAACTGGTAATCTGACGTCTTATATTGAAGGTTTCATGAATCAGAAACATAATATAAATATCTTTGTGGATTTTAGAAAAAGCTACAGCTGGCACCATGGCCGTGGTGGATCTGGATAATGACGGCTATGTCGAGATTATTGCGGCTGGATACTCTGCGGGAGAGGTTTATGTCTTCACGTATGCCCCAGAATAAAATTACCAGTGTGTGAAAAATAAAGAAAACAATATAAGAGGTTTGGTAGTCTTTCGCACCTTTACTTTGCGTAGTACTTGTGGGAGAATGTTTACCGACGATGTTGGCAAATACGAATTTGGAAGAAATCCCGGATTCGAGTTTCCCCAAGTTTAGAAGTTGTTGGAGGAACAAAATGCTTTTTAATCACAGTTGTAAGTTTTAACTACGTTGCCGTGCAATCGGAAATAGTGCTATCACGATTTTAGTATTTTAAGTTAACAAAGCAGTGTTCTTGACACTTTCGAATGACTTTAAAAAGTTAGCCATTAGGTTTACAAATCTAGGAACTTCGTCAATTGATACTCAGGTTTAAACTAAACCGTCAAAAGGTCGCAAGCAGAACCATCCTTCCTTACATGCCCTCGGTATTAAAACAACCTCTCAAAGACTCAACAATTTTTCGGTTTGACGATGCATCTCTAGTTTTCTTTGCTCGGATACTTTCATCGCCTTGCTGTAGTGTTGCCATCTCAATCGAATTGTTACAAGATGATGTTCAGACACAAACCTAGATTTGAAAGTTTCTTCATAGATAAATAATACGTAAGTATATTGAGCATAGGAGCTTATGTCAAAATAGTAATAAAATATCACTTAAAATGCACTTAAACAAGATTTTTGGAAAGCATATTACATAACTCTTTAGAGTACGCTAAGATGCTTGTTCTGCCAAAATTACAAGTAAAAATGTCTAACAGATTCATACTCAAATGTATCATTTCTAGAAGAACCATGTTCAAAATGGACTTAAATCGAAACTTGAAACATCAACTGATTTTTTCAAAACTTTTAAGTGTTACCCAACTTGTGTCTTTGATCCTGCAAAATATTTTTTATCGCAAAATGTATTTTAAGTGCCTTTTAAGTGATATTTTTTATTATTTTGAGGTATTTTGACATAAGCTCCAAAACTCAAAAAATCATTTATTTTGCGATATTGAAAAGTAATATGAAATCTTTAGGAATTTGTTTTTTTTTCTTTCATATAACTAGCGTTTTTCGTCTTTTTGGGGTGAAAAATGGAGCATTCAAAGTCAAATAACTCAGCTGTTGATGAATGAATTTTTATTCAATTTGAATTCAAAGGGTCACTGAATGGCCCTAGATATGGATTAAATAGTTTTTTAAAACATGTTATAATAAATAGGTTTTTAGGTTTATAATTTTTTCCCTGGGCCTAAACTTATATACTTTAATTAAAGTAAAGTTGTTCCCCAATAAATTATGGGTTCAAAAAATGCCATGATGTCTTTGGGTATTTTGATTCAAACCTAAAAAGCCATTTGGAACATCGTGCACCATCATCCAACCTAACTTTTCAAGTTAAAACGGAATTCGGTTGGAAAATTGATTTCTGTACACAATTTATGTCATCTAACATCGGTTAAGTCATTTAATCACAAAATAAGATCAAGTTGGCGCCTCTTTCCATAACCCTAACCAGAAATGAAACTTTGGCCCTTTTCCCCATCCCTTTTTCGCAAACCTGAGCGGAGCATCTAACTCGCTTTCCGCCCCAAATTGCCAACCGGTCTTTAGTTGCGCGGGAGTCGCTCGATCGTCTAGAGGGTCGTACTTAATCGTTATCGTTCGAAATCCGTACCATGAACGTTCAAGCCGAGGTAACGGGTGCGTCTTCGGATACGTCCCTCCGTCCCAATTCCACCTTGAGCAATGAAACTCTCTCGGAAGCTTCCAGCTACTCTTCTTCTTCTTCATCGGATGAACGAGAGAGTTTGGAATTGGAAGGCGAGTTGGAGATGCTCAGGGAGGATGGATTATATCATCAATTCCGAACTCTGTTGTCTTCGGGCAAGGTCCGAAGGCGTGGCCAGCCCGTGGAACCGCCCACATCGGCCGGGTAAGACTAGATTATAGGGATTTTCCGATTTGGGAAACGACTTAGAAGTCGTAATAATAATTTTGATCTTGGAGGAAATTGTGCGAAATGAATCGTTAAAGGGTTGGATAGGGGTGCGGATATGTGGAAAATTGTTTTTTAGTCCGTTTCTTAGGGTTTTACGAGCACTTTGATGTAGAAAGTTGAGGTCAAAGATTACTTTGAGATAATTCAGTAGAAGAATAGTTTGTCGTTATTTGCGAAACTTGATCAACAAATCCGTTTTATTATAATTGTTCGTTTGAGACTGTCAGTCATCGTTTCATGAATCTCACTTGTTTGGATATGAAATGAGTTTGGTGACATTTCTTAAACTTACAATACAGATAGGATTTTCGCCGATTATCAAACTTGCCATAAACCAATCTTGAAATTTATCGTAAAAGGGATGATTCCGGTATTAAAACCCGATCTCGAGCTCCGGTTCAATTAGCGGACCTCTTCAGTTCCGACGAGGACGACGAAGATTTTGTGATCAAGGGCAAAGGTGGAGGTGGATTTGATCCTGAAACAAGTCCAGGCGATCCCGGTTTTGTCGAGGACATGAGTCAAGATCCTTTGGAGCCATTCCTGCCTGAAGACTACGCCACACCCAGTGAGTCTTCTTCATCGGACGAAGATCTGGATGTGGTGGAGGCTGAAGAGTTATCCGATTGTCTCAAAGACGTGGAAGTTCCTTTGGTTATGCGAAATGAAGCCGCCCTCCGGTTTCCGTTTTTGTGGCGCACCCAATTCAAATTGGCGTAGGTCTTCTAAAATAAAAGCATGGGAGGAGTCTTAATCTTTCTATGTCTATTTTATCTCAGTGAAGTAGATGAAGGTGCGAGTAATCACACGGATTCAGATCCGGACTTTGAGATTCCCGAAGAAGCGTCTTCTTCCTCTTCGTCTGATGAGGAATATGACTTAGCTCGTGAGGAGGAAGATATTGCGGATATGATTGCTCACATGAACCTGGGACAGGTACGAATGAACTAAGGTACTTTGAATAAGGGGCAATTACTAATTATTCATAGCTCGTCTGCAGAATGAGGATGAAATGGTGGGAAATGGAATTGACAAGGCCTCTGCCGTGTTTGTCGTTGACAAAAGCCCTCAAAAAGAGGATTCAAAAGAAGAGGAGGAATCTGTTGTAAACATGCCTGAAGGAGCTGTGGTTTTCGAACATGTCAACTTGGCCGAATCCATCATGTAAGTATTTAAATTTTTCTCATTATAGCAAAGCTTGAAAATTAACTTGTTGCTATAAGCCATAGGTGATGAAATGATGTCAATTATTTTTAACTGTCATATTTTGTACGGGTTTGTCCAAGACCTGGACAAACAAAGTTTGAATAGACATTGCTTGCAGCTGAAATTCAACACTTATTGATATTGTATCAACGTAGTAAAACTTCGGATTCCCCCGACCTATATTTTTACGCATTTTTTATGTGTAACTTGTGCCAGTTTTCTTATACTGAGGCCTGATTTTTGGCTCAAATACGCAAGATCTCTTACGAAAGTTGCGAATCGTACTGTGAAATTTGGTTTGAAAAATAAATGTTAATAGAAAGAAACGCAGGCTCCAATTCCACTGAAGGAAGAAGTAGCCATTGTAAGCCGTATTTTTATATATATTATCCATATTTTTTAAGCCATTATCATGTTTATTAAAACATGCTTGGAAAATGTTGGCCTAAATTGAAAAAAGTACCGTGAAAGAACCAGTAGGAACAACTGTGATGATGATTTTATTCGGGGCCTCTCATAGTAGAGAGAGAAAAGTAGAAGTATAGTGTAAATTGAAGGATAAACTGAAAGGATTCATAACTGAAACCGAAAGCAGCTGACTACAAAATAATAAAAATACTAAATGTACGTTCAAAATTTAAATCGTTCAATTTGTTCGATATTGGGAAGTCTCGAATTTTGAAAAATCGGAAAACTTTTCAGTTTTTTGGACCAAAACATTTTCGATTTTTTTTTTTTTTGGTCGAACTCCATGTTTCACAATGATTGTCTGCTTACGGTTTCGGTAGGCATAACCGATATCGAAAGCGCCTTCGGTCCATCACAACTCGTAAGCCATCGGGCTTGTTTTCAGAGCGAGACCGATCGATGCCTAAGCAACCCGGTGTCTCCAACCATTGGAATCGGTTCGGATGGGGTTTTTAAATCCGGACGCCTTTCACTTCGGAAGATTAGCTCTTCTCTTCTAGGTTTCTTTGGAATGGCTGCACTACTTTTACAAACAAAACAATTCTTCAAGTTCCAAACGGTCGAATAGGTGCTAATGATTAGGGCCGTGACTTATTTTTCTTTTTCGGGGGAGGATTTTTTTTATTCCGCTACAAAGAATGGGATTCCCTGTAAAGAGAGTTTGAATATTAATGCAGTTTTAATAATTGCCGTTTATACGAAATTTGATCTACCAATGAGTTACTGTTGGCAGATCTGTATAACCCTTGAAAAGTGGGTTGGTCAGGAAAAATATTAAAAAAATTATCTAACCCTGCTTTAAAAGTTGGTAGAAGATAAGCTCCTACTTATTCCCGACGAAGACTAATGGGCATGGGAAAAGATAGAATAATGAAGGAGCCCGATAAAGAACAGAGGAGGACTTAATTGTTCGAACTAGCCTTGATTCTCTTGGATTTGGAGGTGCTCTCAGAACGCTTGTGAAACCACTACGATCACTACAAATGCTTAAATTTGATTTGATTGCTTGAATTTGGACGCTTTCCCTCAATCTTTAGATCTACTTTCATTTTTTAAATCTTTTTTTTTTAAATTCTTTTCGAAGGTTTGTGTGCAGATAACATGTTTCTTATAAATTTCTGATATTAAAAGTTTGCACAAAATTTTTGAAGATTAAAGGGGGATATTTTTAAATAAAAAGCAAGACGTACGTCAACGTAAAAGATGCACTCTGACGGAAGACTTCCCCAGAGGTTTGCTAGTAAAGCCAAACGAATTCTTTTTGAGACATTAAAGTTTAGGTCAGTCAAGGATTCCGACCAAGATGGAACAGATTTTATTCATTGGAAAAACGGGGTTTGAACAATGTAAAGTGGAGATTTAGTGACCAAGATGCACCTTATTCCGTTGCTTTTCAGCTCGTTCAAAGAGGACTCTTACAAAGATGAAGAGGATCCCGATTTTGAGCCCGACGAATCCGAAATGGATTCAGACACCGAGACTTTGTCTGCTTCAGAGTCAGAATCTCAAACGGAAACCTAGGAATCCTCTAATGACATCGTCCGTTTTTATGAACCCCGATATCTTGTCCTTTTTGTATCTTCGACCTTCTAACGCTCTTAAGAAATAAATTTGCGACCATCTCGTGCATTATTCCATTTATTATTGGTCTAATCGCATTGATTGGATGCTTGCCTATCGCGACGACTTCTCATTGTGGTGACGAATCTGGTCCAATTACCGTCGATGGTCCCCAAGATTGGCCTGGGCCTCTGATGAACCATTCTAGGATCATCTGGCTTCCCTTTCTTGTGTGTGAGAGAGTACCCACAATCCCTGGGACTCGTTGAGCTACCCCTGAATGCAGGCATTAGCACGAGAAGGAAGAGGAGGAGACTGCCAAAAAACCGGGGCCTCGGAAACAACGCAACGTAAAGTTCCACTTCTTTCTTTCTTTGCCCGGGCCACATTTCGTACACTCGATGTGGCAAGCTTTTCTCTTTCGTTTACTCGTTCTTGGACGCCCGACCAAGTAGTGGAAGTGTGCTCGCGTATTCCCGCATTCACGAAGCAGTGATGTACTGAAGGAAGGAGCCTCGAAGCTTCAGCTACAGTTCTACGAAAGAAGCGCGGAGTTAGGGGAGAAAAGGGACTGTGGAACTTGCCTTTCGGGACCTCTGAGTGAAGTTCGTTTCAGAGGAGGTACTGCTTTTTATGAGAAGGTTAGTTTGACGATTGTTACTTGAGTTGGGCTTGCCCATGAGTTCTCAGGGGACATTTTTCTATGCCTTGACGAAAAGTGACCCGAGGGAAGATGGAACGATTTTGCTATAAGAATACATGTACAACTTTGTAAATATACATCCAGTACAAAGAAAAGCCCTGGGACGGTTTTTTCCAATGTTGTTTGTTTGTTAAGGAGTCGGTATATTCTGAAAAAGCATGATCCGTGAAGAAAGATTCCCGCTCCTTGCCACTTTTTGGCTGCTAATGGAATATATTGGTAATTGTTTGCATTGAAAGACGGTTCAACGCTAAATTTTGACTCCAAAGAGTTGAGGTTGGAGGGTAGCAGTCAGCCGGGATCGATTCCAATGTATTTCCAATAAAATTTATTTGAGTTTTGTGCATGTTCTGGAAGTGATTAAAATTAGTTTTGTTTTTCTAAGCTTTGTTTTTTTCTTGTGCCTTGATCCTAAGTGAGACTAAATGATTCATTGCCTTAGATCATTTATTAATCTCTAGAAAGCGTGCCAGCTTTAGTCAGGCTGATTTGGCAAGCGGGACGGAATGCGTTAAATTTATGAGGAAAATGTCGCCATCACAACTGTTGAGCGGACAGTTAGTGTGACCAAACATGCGAATCAAGACCAACTTTTTTAAACTCGTTCTTGAAGCCACAAGTTAGTTTTTGTCCATACATGTATTGGATTAACCCTACATAACGCAAAAGCTTAAATTTGTGTTCTTCCTATCAGTGACTTATTTTATGTATTGGCAAAAAAGTTCCCAGTTGTAGTATTCAAATCCAAGGCATGGTCACCTAGTGATGTCTTCGTTTTTTTTCAAACCCAAAAACATTACTCAATTCCACATTTGATTCATCAATTGCATGGTGTTGACATTTGCCTGGTCACACATTTCAAATGTTCCTGCACTTTTGTCCGCTCAACAGTTGGCGACCGGAGACACATTTTTAGGCTTACACTCCTTCTAGTATTAATAGAACTCAATGTCCCTTGCGGACACCCTTGTAATTATAGAGTCATTAAATCACAACCAGTAAAGAAGGAAACACATGCAACCTTTGAGCTTTTGGAAAAAAAAACCTGTTCTTACGTGTTCGGTATGTATGGTATGTATTGAGAAGTTTGAAAATGGGTCAAACTGTTGAGTCAGGGTTCATTTTTGGGAATTAAATTAGTACGGTCACCTCCTTATCAGCTATTCTTTTAGGAACCGTTTATTCCTTTTGTATTTAGTCAGAGTCCTTGGTTTAGTATAGCGATAGCATAAGTAATGTCCTAATAATTTAAAAGAGCTCCTTGGATAGTTATGTCAAAATGCAACATCGAAACAACCAAGACTATTTTCAGAAATTCTTATGAAATTTCGGAGTTGACGGATCAATGCCCACCTTTGTTTTTGACGTTTGACAACCTCTGAAAAGGTACCCATCCCAACGGAAAGCCCTCTCGTCCATTTGCTCGGGGACGAAAAAGGCTGCAAAGCAAAGAAGGCTTTCACAACGCGTTGTTGTAGTAGTAGGAGTAGTAGTAGTCGTAACCCCAGACTTGAGATAATAACGAGGAACGAGACTGGAAAGGCCGACAGAAGGCTGTGAGCGACGAGTGGAGTAGGAACAAAATAGGACAGACATCCAGGGACAGAAGAACCACATTGCCCAATCACTCCCAATCTAGTGAAGTTTGCTCACTCATCCGTCCATGAGAAAGATCATGTAGACAACCCATCCACCTCATTGGGTTGATTTGACCTCCAGTTCCTACTCCCTCAAAAGGTAAGCAGTACTAACCTTCAGAGCCATACCTGTCTTTTTTAATGGTTCCAAACATTGAACGTTTCAGCTTAGTCATGGCAAAGCTTCAATATCCACCTCAGGGTGGAGAAAAGCGATTGTGTCTCACTCTATTTTGCACGATGATGTTGTCGGTGCTGTCAGCCGTGGCCATCATCTACTCGATTGTGATTGTGTATATTCCATCCTTGGATGTGTTGGGATCGAGCCTTCAAGGTCCCAAAATGTGTACCACCCTCGAATTGAAGGGGAACCTCAGTGGCGACGATGAATGCCAAGGATGGTGGTCTTGTGAAGAGTGGTGCCTTAGCAAGGTTAGAGAACGATGATGATCTTCTTTGTTGTTGTTGTCAATGGAAAGGCCGCCTATTTTGGGGCTTGGACGTATTGCAGATGAAAGGGTTGACGTTGCCAAAGAGCCTCTTTGTTCCTTCTCCAAGTTTGAACTGTAATTCTCTGATGGTTTTGAGCAACTTGGACACTCAGACAAGTAGAGTTATAAACGACGTTAGAAAGTCTTAAAGGGTTAGGTTTTTGTCCATTCTTTGCACTGAATATGCACAGTCAAAGTAAAAGGGTGGAAAATTATCGTTTGTTATTGTAGACAGAGTTATAAAGAAAGAGGTGGTCAATGGAAAAAGCATAGATAAATTTTTGAATACTATACCTAATCAACCCACTATTCAAGGGTTGTACAAATCTGCCAACAATAATTCGTGGGTAGACCAATTTTTTTACAAATATTAAGTGTTTAAATTATTTGATCTATGAGTTATTTTTGAAGGGAATCACATTCCTTGTAGCAATAGTAGAAAATCCGCAACCAACTAAAAAACTAGTAAAGTTTATACAACCATACAAATATTTTTGCTGGTCGGGGATTTTTCTTATTGCTACAAAGTAAATAAATAAATAGATAATTATCATAATGTAAGCATAAAAAGAACAATAATATTCTTAGATCGTTATTCTTACAGCCAAGGACGTCATAAATTTAAGAAAAAACGTTAGCTTGCTGGGCAAATAACATGATAAAGTAATCTAAATCTAACGAAAGATTGTTCCGTGCAAAAATATTTAGGCCAACTTGACCCTTACTTTTGGCAATGTAAAGTTTGAAATTGACATTCTTTCTGGACAATTGTGAATATACCAAACGTTGTATGCCTTTCACGATTGAACTTCAAAACGTAAAACGTTCTCTTATTGCCAAAGAATACGGAGACACAAATGTCTCTTGTTTCTTACTTGGCCGTTTTTATTGGTGATGAACCTATCTTATGGATCATCAAAACACCCAAAATCCCTTTCAAAACCCTTTTGCTTACGTCTTTGCAAGTCAAATTTAATTGGCACGTCATCTTTTCCAAATTATGCAGTTTAATTTACACTCAAAAGTTAAAGCGTAAAAGTATATAGCTGTAGAAATGGCTCCAGAAAACGACTCTTTATGAATGTCTTTGCTAAAGGGGAAGTTTCCGCTTCATGCACAATCTCTCTTCTTTTCTTGTGAGGCTGCTCTAATCCAATTGCCAACTTTGTGCCTTGGAACAGAAATCCTTTGGAGCCCAAGAGTTCCATTTTGAAACAAACCTAGGTACACAAAACTCTAGTATAACGAGAAGAAATGTGAGCCATCGTCATTAATATCATTTCCAGTATGATGGATATTGACACACACATGAGGCCAATGGCTAGCTATCAAAGATCCCTTAGTCTTTTCCTCGATCCAAAAAGGGGTCAGTGTTCCATACTAGCTACAAGGATAATGGAACGGGTTAGCGTAAACTGAACCCATGAATGATGTGACTGAGCAAACGTTACTTTTGTATTTTTGAGGGCAAAAGGAAAGCAAATGTCTTGTGAGAGTATTCGTGGAACATAGCACACCCGACATCTTGAAACCATGAGATCTTTCCGGACATTCTAGAACTTAAGGAAGCTTCCGTGAGAAATAAATCAAGTCAAGATTACTCTCAAGTCCCATTTCCCCCGTGAAGGGAACTTCACAATTTGAAAGATGTTCCTGTGTTCCTGGCACATTCGCAACCAAAGACCGTGACCCCAATTTTTGACGCAATGGTCCAACCATAGATCAACATTAGATTCTTCAAGTCTGCTGATATCGTACGTTTTCAAAAAGATGCCGTCTGTTACGTTGGGAAAATCATAGAATTACCATAGAGGCGAAATACTTGGGCAGTTTCAATCGTTTTTAGCTTAATTTTGAAGTTGAAAGAGTCCATTGATCAAAGCCTTTTTGTTCTAGCAACCGTGATTGACTGTTCACAATAAAGAAGGAGTTGAAGTAAAACAGGGATAAGGACAATTTTGATTACCCTTGCATCAAAGTCATTTGCTTTGAGAAATCAGGACACTTAATCTCTTTAGTGTTTTATTTCATTTTAAGACTTAAGTGTCATTTTATGTCATAATTCAATTGCCGTCTGGACAAATGTGGGGGAATAATTTTTAGAAATGCAAGGATCATTCACGCAACCTTTGGTTCCATGTTGGTAAAAATTGTCCTGAAAAATGCAAAATATGTCACATCTGTTCAAATTTGTGGCTAAAACAATGACTGCAAAGAATGGAAACATGATGGTTCTTCACAGCATTCCAACGTCAACTTTGGATACCTTTCAAAAACTTTTTTGATCTTATCAGTACAATGTTAATTAAAGGGACCATATTTCTTTTACAAAACGTCACAATTTTTCGCTATAAACAAGTAATTTTGAAATCCTGGAGACTTTGTTTTCCTTAAATATTTTGGACATAATTTTGCCAACTAGTTTCTAAGAAGTGACATTTCTGTAGATGTGTACGTACTGGACCACCAAAGAAGCATTGTCATTAAATGGGTTACATTCCGAAAAAGAGCTAGGAATTTTTCTTTTGGCCACATGAGACTTAAGTTTGAGCACTCTAGCCTTTCTCTATGGTTGCAACATGGACCATAAAACGTGTGTGGATGTGTGCCTAGCTTCTTTGAGGAAAGACTTGGCAAAGATCACGTCCAAGCCAAAGATGACTGATTTGTAGAGGAGTGTGCTCCCTCTTTTTAGAACGTGTATTCTTCTCATCGTATTCATGAGGTTTTCTTGCCCGTTTTTACAGTCTGGTAAGAGTTGCAGCCATGTGACAGCTGCCGTCCGTGAATTGGGAACCACTGTCTATTGGGATGGTTGCAACTTCAATGAAACTGGAGATGGATTCATCGACCACACTTGCAATACTCTCGATGATATTGAGCCCATGAATTGCAAGTTGTATGGGTATGAAAAAGGTAATTGAGCATGCGTTCCTTCTTCAGGTTTTTTTAATGGTTGGATCTTTGTTGTAAAGTAGATGGTATTGTCTTGAGAATTAGAGAAAATTTATTGTAAAAAGACAATTCATAAATGTTCTTTCTTTTTGCTTTATTTGCAACTTTTTGAGCCTCCATCCTGCTAAATATTTGCAAATTTCAGACCTAACAATTCCCAAAAGGTGACAATTTCTTAGGCTTATTAGGCAAATAAAGGTCTATTTTGTTTCTTCTTGCTTTTCAGATTGTGACATGTGTATTTATTGTTATATGCACTCGACCAAAGTAAACGTTTTTTACACAATCATTACTTCTTCAATTTATTCTTGAAAATCATGTGTTATGTGTTGTTTAACCCTCTTTTTTCGTTCGTGATGACCCTGCAAATTGTTATTCAAGTTCCTTTTTCTCAATCATCTATTCAACTGAACAATTCTTTCAAAATTAGCCATTCATGGAAACAGGAAGCTTTTTTACCTCTGAAATCGTTTCCGCTTTCCCCAAAGGAAGAGTGTAAGCGAACTAATTCAGCTGGGAATTTTGGGGCCGAATTGGCTAGGGATGCGTCAGAGTCAAAACTTACCCTTCCAAAAACTCGATTAAAACTCTCTAGCCGAATTGGCATTCTTCGTTTTGACAATCAAAAGAAAGAAGAACTTTTATCTCGCGTAATAAACTTAAACTATGAAACGCCCGAGCTTAGTTCTGACCTATCCCTAACCAGTTTGGCCCCAAATCCCCAGCTGAATTCGTCCGACTTCACTCATCCATTCTGATTCAGTTTCAGTATTCTACTGACCATCTTGCATTCGCAAATTCCCAATATAACCAGGTTTAACTAAAAAACTCGTTGGCTTTTTTTGTAGATTCGGAGGGCAATCCCGGTTTAAAAGACAAGTGCATCCAATTCAATGATAATGTGATATCCTGCATGTCTGGTATTTGCAAGAACGTCTCGTTAGTTTACGATTGCGTCTACACATCCAAACTTGATGAGCTCATTGAGCAAAACGATGGGCGAGGCTATTGCAATTGTGCCATGTGTAACAACAAACATTTTGGTCCCAATGTCACCAAAGCTAAATATCCCGGAGAATGTACCCCAGAAGTGGCTCTTTGTTATGGCCCCAATGCTGACCGTCTTAACGATACCATGAAGAAAATGTGTTCAAAAGTGGGTTGCTTTGATTGCCGAGATGTCTGTCATCAACGTGAGGAATGCTTTGATATGGACAGTCGCAAAGATCCAACCATTATTGGAACAGACGAGTACGGCAACTCGGTTTTGGTCTATTATGAGTGTCGACATGGATATTGCTCAGAGATCTATAATCTGCAATGTGAACGAAGATGTGATTCAAGAATGTTTTCAACTCGTTTGAAGAACTCCATGCTTTTTATTGGAGAAAGGGTCATCATGGCTGAATGTTCCAAACGTTCCACTGTGAATGTGTCTTCATTAGATGAAGGTGAGAATGAAGAGGAGTTTGATCTTTGGGATTTCAAAACACATATGGTTTCTTTGTCGTTTTAGGGGACACTAGATCGGAAACGTTGATGATTGCTTGTACCAATGTGACCATTGATCGAGAGGCCAGAACTATGATTAGTCAAGATTGTGTAAATGGAACTTGGTTTGAAGATAATTTCAATGGTGGAAGTACAAACTATTCCTATCTAACGGATGCCTATTCAAAAATGAGAGAGTTAGATGTGAACAAAGTTGACGGAATCCATTATGAGGAAGATATCACTATTTATAACACAACCAGGTAAACTTTTAAGCAACATGAACGAGAAAGGAAATTACAATAGATGGGCACTGAATCCTACAACTTTTAAAAAGCCTTGAAAAAAGAAAGTTGGTCATATTTTCGTGTAATTTTCGAAGAGCAGAAGCCACCATTTTGCTACGTTTTGCTACATTTAACGGTGTATTTATGAAGTTCCCTATCACTTCAAAAAATGAAATTACGAGTCAGCTGAAATCCATGGCGAACCTTTGGCCCTTGAAGGCTTAAATGTATTTCTAGATGTTTAGGATAGGAAATGAAAATTTTTGATAGCTGATGGATTATTTTTCTGATAATTTTGTACTGGCATAATAGCAAATTTATTTTTTTATTTCTTATGGCGAGCGAAAAAAAACTAAATGTCGTTTTGATATTGAAAAATCACATTAACCTTGGGGAATTTTATAAACAACTATTGTGACGCCTATTTAATGATGTTACAAGTCCCATCATATTGCCCACCTCTGACAATGCCATGAAAATGCTAATGCATGTTCTCTCCTTTCAGAATGAAGATTAATATTGAAGGATGTGTGAACACTCTTGCCAAGGAATGCATGGCATTCCACCATAATTATGGGAAAGATGGTCGTAATTACACCGCTCGAGCAGTCTATCCTTGCTTCTACGATCCTTTCGACTCCAACTTTGTCGTGGTAAACTTTGATCCCGACCACACCTTGGTTCTACTCATCATGTTCGTGACCATTCCATTCGGTGAGTGTACAAACAACTCTAAGGCCTTCAATCTAATTACACACATCACTCTCTGATTCTCTCTCCAGGCATCATGATCTTGTCCTGTTCCTACATGTGTGGTTGCTCTCGATTCATCCACGTGGCCGACGATGGTCACATGAGGTTGCGTTGCTGCGGAAAATACGTTACGGGAATTGGAAATGTCCCGAAATGGGATCCGCCACCGCCTCGAAAAAGCCTGCTGAAAAACGGCCCCGAGGACGACCCTAACCTTTGAGAAGGCCCAGTCTTGGCCACCGTCCTGATTGATTTATATGGATGCGTACTTATTTACTAGCTCACTAGTTCTCAATTTGCTACATAGAAAGCCCTCCAATGTTGGACGCATTATCTCTCCTGCCTTTATATTCCTCGAATATCAAACTGCTTCTGTCCGAAAAGCTGCAAAGTTCATGACAATCATTAGCGTTCTCATACTTGTAAAAAGAAAACAAAACAGATAGTATATTAATAAAGAAGACCTCTTTTGTTATTCTCTTCTTGTTTTATTATTTTTTGTGATCAAAGAGTGGTCATTTATTTGACATTTTGCTCCAAGGCCCCAAAATATTGAAGTCCTTGATCACATTCATGGAAACGACATTTGTCAAATATTTGATTCAATCGAAGAATCCAGCCTTAATGGAATGAGATAACATCGATCTCACATGTTTCAGTTTACAAGAAAAAAAAAAACATATTCTTTTCAAAGTGTTGATTCTGTGTTATACCAACAGATGAAAGGCCATCAAGCCTATCAACCGATTATTGTTTTTTGTTTTAGGACAAGTCAGTTGAGCTCAGTGTCAAATCTTTCATCAACACCTGCAATTTTGGTAATTTAATAAAAAAAACATCGAAAAATATGTTGATTTTACAAAAAAAAATCGCCAAAAGATATATCATCTAAATTTCGCAATCGATTCAACGGTTGTAGCCAAATGGAATTACGCAAGGTCTAGATTTGCCCCTGTTCAATAACAGTCTTGAAAATCCAATTCAGCTGTTAAGCATGACACTTCAAGGTCAGAATAACTTTCGAAATTTTTATAATTAGCAGTCATA
This sequence comes from Tigriopus japonicus, assembly GCA_010645155.1. Classification (NCBI taxonomy): domain Eukaryota; kingdom Metazoa; phylum Arthropoda; class Copepoda; order Harpacticoida; family Harpacticidae; genus Tigriopus; species Tigriopus japonicus. Next base: position 191,694 of record JAAGOF010000081.1, read on the forward strand.
AGTCAACCAAAGCATTGAATTCATTCCCCTTGCGCCACGAAAAGTGGAGAAGGGGGGTGTTTCTCACAAAACTTGGGAGGTAGTTTTCATATTTCCAAGGAACTTACGAGGTCAGCTCAAGGAAAACGTTTGGTCAGCTCGACCTAATCATCTTGGTGTCTTGAAGCTAGATGAAAACTCAAAAACATCCACACTTCTTGGCAGTCACTAATATTTATTCGACTTGTTCTAGGTGATAAAGAAGGAGGATCACAAATAGGTATTATTTCTAACAGACTTCCAATATCGGACTAGTTAGATCATATTCTAATAGGAGATTCCATCTCTGGATCATTTTTCTTACTTCCATGACAACTGATTTTTAGAAGACATTTAAAAAGATTCGCCTAGAACGTCTTAGTGAGGTCTAGCTTCCAAACCGAGATTGGTCGCTTGAACACCGTCACTTGCCCAACCTCTCTTCCTCCGAGAATATACATCAACAGCATCAGCTGATTTTCCACACCTTCAGGTTCAGCCGAATGTGACGATAAAGTTTTCAGTGGGCTGACTTTGTTTTCTCGAATAATCTCTGCCGATATGGGTCGAGATGGCCGTCGACCATTTAGGGCAGCTTGTTTCTCGTTCAGGGCGTTCTTGGAAGCAATGGAAAACTGGGAATTATTTCGACTGATGGTTGAGATCACCTTGGCTGGTTTGGCAGCGCTGGACCCAGTGTGTTGGGGTCCAGTTTTATAGCTGGGTATTTGGTTCATTTCGACGAAATCCTGGTTCAATCTGGAGTGAAAGTCCTGGTAATCTGAATAGAGGCTATCCGCTGGACTATTGAGTGCTTGGGCGAAGCTTTGGTGAGAATCGTCCCGGAGGAGATAGTTGGTGCGGATCACGCGCTTCCGATCAATTATGGCTTGGACGTCGGGTCCCAAATAGTGTGGATTGGCGAAACTCATGCGTGATTCGCAATCCTCTCTGTTCACAGCCTCAATCGACTCATACCCGGATAAGGAGGAGAATTCATCACTCGAGTAAAATGTGGCTGCTTCCTCTTCCTCCAGGTCAACCAGTTTTGTCTCTCCACTGAAGAAGCCTCTGTTAATGGAGGACGACTTGGGAATGTTTGCTGACGAATGCTGACTGGAAAGCGTGCTTGACCTTGAACTACAGTCATAGCTTTGAAAGGTATAGTTGCTATCACTTCGACAAGGGGCTTGGAGAGCGTCTCCGTCGATATCAGTGATAAGACCATGGTGCGGTACCATAGACTCCAAAGGTAAATGTCTCCCACCCGAGTTTGATTCCTCAAAGTCCGGTGACTCTTTGACACTTAGAGCATTGGCAGCTTGGGCTAAAAGTTGGACCGGTTCTGGTCCATCCTCGGAGTCCAGTGAGTTTGACTTTTGAAGACTCCGGAAGTTTGGCACAGACATGGGATCCCGCGGAAGGCTTCCCAATAAAGATTTTTGAGGTGAAACATCGGGTTCCTGAAGGGTCAGGTTCAGGAGTTGCTGGCTGCTTCGTGACTTGGCTAGGCGTACACTGCAGGGACTGGCGGTGGAGCTGGCAGTGTTCAAGGACTCGGTGGAGTCGTTGCTAAACATAGAGTAGCTGCAGTAGTTGGACAGCCTCGAAATATTCATATTGGACATCTTGGCAAAGTCTTTGATTAGGTTGGCCGGAGCGCCATTGCGTACATTGTCAAATCTCTGAAACTGGGACGGTTTTCTTCCCATACTGGGTAGGAAATCCCTGACTTGCTCAATCCTGCCGCTCAGGGATGCAGTGTCGTCCATACAGGAATCAGGGACGGCGAAGATGTATTTTTGACCTCCTTCATTGTCCTTCGAGGTTGAAGAGTTGTTTTTGGCAGCTTGTTCCGTTGTTTTTTCTAAGGTTGTTTTGTAAGCCGGTTCAGGTTTGGATCCAAAATAGTCCTGCTCTGGAAGCCCCATGTAATGAACCATTCCTCGGGTACGGAACTGAGAAAAGATGAATGCTGTGGTTTGGGCCCTGGGCATGGGTTGGTTTGAGACAAAACTCAACTTTTCCCAAAATTCTGTGGCTGAAAGAGTAACACTAGTGAAATAACGTAACTTGTGGTGGCAAAAAATGAGCACGTACCGAAATGGAACCTCCACATCTCGTTCAGAACTTGACCATCCCGCTCACCACCAAAAACAATCATAACGCTCAGAAATTTCACAGCACAGTGACTATGGATACAACCTGGACCTGGCTTCGACTTGACGGGCCTCCATCGACGAGACACTGGAAACAAAATAAAAAAATCATTGGCATGTCAGACCTCATTAGAAGAGCTCCAAGTCCATTGATTTGTTTTTTGCTCACAACAGAGGAAAAAATGTGTCCGAGTCTCAAGCCTTGTGTTCTCTGTCAAATCGATCTTTCCTCGATTTAGGACTGCTCCAAAATTCAACTTTCCCTCATGTGTGTCTTTTCCCCTCCCAAGGCCATTCGAGAAGTGGCTGTATTTGAGAGGAAATTGGCGCTATTTTGGACTTTCCACACATTGCTCCCAAGGGAGTAAGTCTCAATTTGGAATTTACTTGCCCTAAGAATGACTCACCAAAGTCAAAGCGCCAAAAGTCCGACCTCTCTTGAAGGTCCGTCATGCCTCCAAAAATCCAGACCGCATTATCGTGGAGAATGGCCGAATGTCGATGTCGAGGTGGTGCCCCATCTACAGCCCCACCTTGGGACACCAAATGCCACGTTTCGCTGGCTAGAACACATCAAGCAAACACGAATATTACATTGAGCCAACCAAGTGGTCCGTCCAAGTCCATTAAGTATCATGCTTTTATGGTCTGCAAGCTTTTTTGATAGAAGTAGTACCATTGAAGACATGATTTGCTCACCAAAATGAAAAGCCCAGAGCTCAGATGTGGAACCTCTGAGATCTTGATATCCCCCATAGATATACATTGAATCCTGGAACACCGTGGCAGTGTGGGATCGACGGCCTTTGGGAGTGACCACGCCCTTGGGAGCGATAAATTTCCGCCACTTGTTATCCTGAAAAGGAGGAATAAAAGTGGGTGAGACCAGACTGACAAGGCACAATAAAAAGGGGGTCGCTTCACAACCATTTTGATCCATCTGATTTCCCATGTCATATCAGACTCTCTCTCACAGTTGGATTGAGCCAACGTCTCATAAAAACTTATGACAGCATGGCCAACCCAAAATATCATTTTCTCCGAATTGGGAGCCCAAGTTTTTTAGGATCAATATGTGCCATCCATCGTGTCTTCTTGAATAGAAGTGGATTATCAATATAGGCATCTCGACCGACATCAAACATATCTAGTTCCAGGAAATATCAAATAACCTCATCTCGGCGTCTCCTGAGGCTCCAATATTGCTTCCTCCCCTTTTGTATCGAGTCTCCCTACAAATGGACTCGTCTCGTTGTGCAATTACTCAGGCTTGACAAACATGGATTGCCAATTAGCTCTGGGATTCTCTGACTTGGAAATGAGGGGGGAAAATAACACGTTCCAAAGAGACTCTCGAGAGTTAGGGTTCCCCTCTCACCTTGATGTTGTACATCCATAAAGGGGTTTCGACGCCATTGGAGAAACCAACTTCGCCACCAAAAACGTACAGGGTGTCTCGATAGCCCACCATTGTGTGTTCTTGGAGGCAACCAGGGGAATCCCCGTCACCGATGAGCTGATCCCAAGTATTTTTGGCTAGAAATAGGATATGGAAGAAAATTTAGCGTGCATCGTACATTTGATTCTGAGGTGAAATAACCGTTATTAAAGGTTTGATTTCAAAAATTTCAAGATCTATCGGTTTCGAAGTTACTCGTTGGGAGGTAAGAAAGATATCAATATTTACGGAGTTTCGACTCATAAATACCCGAAACTAGACGGTGCTCTGTTGACGACGTTAGGGAGTGTCTTCTGAGTTTGGAATAAAACCACACAAAGGAATATTCACAAGTACAGTTTCAGTTCATGAGCTCGATTTTCGAGCTCATGAAATTTCAATTTCTCTGCTGAAGGTATGTTCCTACTTTGTTATCCGTATTTTTGGTAATTTTCTCCAACTATTCACTCTTTTACTAAAGAGTAATTGGCTAAGCCATTGACTTTTTTTTAGCATTTAAAGCAAAAGTCAGATTGCAAAATTCTAAAAAAAAAATTGAAACTTATATCATAATTCGAGCTCTCAAAAACCTTGCCTTGAGTGGTACTTGAAAGCCACTTAAAAGTTTACTTACAAACCAAAAAACCATTTGTGAGTTGTTATGGGAAATAGGGAAAATAGCAGAGTTGAACTGATTTAATTAGTCTTGGTTTTTAAATCGAAAACGTCTCTATTTTAGTCAAGGTTATTCTTCGTAAACAAAGCACTTTGTTTATAGCATGACCTTGGCATCACGACTTCTCTATCCTTTTATACCCCAATTTCTCTCTATCTTTTAACATTTAAACGAAACGTACATAATTTTTTACTGTTGTACTGAACTATTTTTTTTCAATTTTCATGTTCTTGAAAATCTCAACAAAACAACCTTAAAGACGAATGAAACCAAAAGGCAATCCAGTTCAAAGTTTAGGTCCGATATTTGCTTGAATTGTTAAGCTTAAGGCCATTAAACCGGCTTTTCCCCTTCACTCCTTCCAAATGGCCACTAATTGCGCTAGCCATTCACAAGGGAAATCTACCCTCACTCAACCCCCCAAGTGTTGGCTTGGGGTGATGTAATGAAAATGGGGTAGTGGGTTGGAGAAATGAGGTAATCAGTCCTATCCACCCCCATGAGAACCCAGCACCATTAATCAGTCTCACCTATGTTGTATCGCCAGAAATCCTTGAGTGGAACATTCCCATTTCGTCCGCCCAAAAGGTAGAGACACTGTCCGTGAAGAATGGACGCGTGCTTACTTCTGGAGGTTGGGATCTTGGCCTCTGGAGGACTGGGAACTCGGGTCCACATGCTGGAAATGGGTCCAATTGCCAGGGAACTGTCCCGCTCAAGGGAGGGTTGAAGATTTATTTCAAGTCCACCTGAAATTGAGGAAAGAATGGCATTGGTTTCGTTCCGCTTAAGTGTTCCAGTTCCCCTCTTTGCTCTTCCGTTCCATTGTTAAGAAATGGTTGGCATGTGGCAATAACAACTAAGCAAGTAACCAGAAAGGGAAACGTGATCAGGATCAACACTACAATGGAACTCGAAGACATGTCTGATTGTCTACCTTTTTCTCCGTCAAAAGATGGATCTTTATCCAACATGTCGACTGATGAAACTAGATTAATCTAGAAGACAAAGAAAGGGACCTTTTTGTGTCAATATTCCGTCGAGAAAATATGACGCTGGCACATGTTACTCGTGCATGGAGCATTTTTCTGCATTACTAACTAAACATAGAGATCTGGCAGGAATTAGGATGGATATCAAAATGAAGGGGGAACATGATTATCACCAAAATGTAGAAAAAAAGTACCATCTGCTCTTTGGAACGTGTGAATCAGGCTCTTATTTTCTTTGGAATCTAACCAGTAGCTAGTGGTGAGTGTCTTAATCGAAAAGCAGGCAACATCTCTTTTCTATAGCAAGAACCACTGAATTTTCTGGACAACAAGGCTTGCAATAAGAATCATGACTTCCTAACTAGTCCCAACATCTCTGAGATAACTTTCTGTTTCAATTTTCAGTATAATCCAATCAAATCTTGTCCTCTCAAAGCTATATACTGAAGAGAACCTGCAGTGTTGGAGCTCACACTTTTGTGGTATAAAATAACCAGAGAAGGGCCAGCTCAGTTATTCTTTTTAAGATTATGTAGTGAGCCTTGAGAGACCACAACTTTTGACTACCATGTTCAGTTGAGTTGAAAATTAAATTGAATAGTCTACCTAACATTAGCAGGTTCTCATCTGAAGAAGGACCAAATTGATTGGGTCTTTCTAGAAATCATTTATTCATGTTGATAGCCTTGTTGTCCAGAGAGATTCAGTTGTTCTTGTTTGAACAGATAACAAGACTTCTTTGACTAGGTTCTTCTTGAGTGTTTGGAACACGATTAAGGACGTTGCTTAAGTATTCCATGGAGCCGATGACCTAGTATAAAAAGTCATTTAACTTGTGTTTGTAAAAAAATAAATCTTTGAATTTTGTTAATTTTGGCCAACATTTTCGATTATCTTGTGAGACTTAAAATTTCCAGAACAAAAAAAGAGGAAAAAGTAATAATCGCACAAAGATGAATCAAAATGAGTTGATTTTTTTTTTTGAAAAAATGCAAAAATTACTATTGTTATCGAAAGAAAGTCTGTATTCATGATTTGTTTACAATGCAGCCAAAATTTACCAGGTCTTAGAAAACTACTGCAAATGATAAAAAAGTTTTAAATCAAGTAGCTAATCAACCAAAAAAAATCTAAAACGTTCTAAAAACTGATTTGTTCTGACAAAAAGGCTAATGCCACAACAAAAATTTCAGCTAAAAGTCTATTTACTAAATTCATATTTTCTTGTCCTTTTGAACAGAAATTGAGATTGTAAAGGAACTAAATTTGATTACTGAAGATCATGTCTCTCGAGTATTATCAATACTTTGAGGCTTGCTCTCTGAAGTCTTCTATAAGTATCTTTCCCATTAGATGAAAGTACTCCAACTTCCGAACAACATTTCCTAACATCTGCGTGTTCCATCAACGAGTTGTAGCCTTCTTTATGGATCCAGGGAAAAAAACCTGACTACAAATAATAAATATATGAAGATGCATCATCGCCACAACTTCTTTCCCTATGGGTTTGGTGGTGACTTTCTGGTAGGGAAAAGGGGAAACAAAACCTGCTGGGAAAGGGGTAAATCAGAAAGTGTGCACTCAACAACTTTCCCCCTTCCATTCAGAAGTACTGTAGAGGAAATATTACAAACATACAGTCAGAGGAAACTTTTGGGACACACGAGTGTCAAACACATTGATTATTATTGGTCCTCGCATGTCTAAGATTTCTGGGTTATAAACGAGTTTTCCCGACGCCATCAAATCATTCCCAAGAAAAGGGGGATCACGATATTATTCGGGAAGTCTTCCATCTTTGTTCCGAATCTGTGCCTCTTCCATCGATCGTTCTTGGTTGCGAAACCAGCGCGTGACCCAATTCTCCATGTCTGTCTTTAGGATATGTGATGAGATTGTTCTCTTTTACTAAAACAATCGTACTTACAATATCGTATATGTGTCTTTAATAAGATTTACCCTCTTCATCTTTTATATTAAGTAGGCTCTTTCTTACGAAAAAATAAACTATAGAGGAGCAACCAAAGCTGAATCGCTAAACAGAGACAGTAAGTTTTGTCTTCATGGAAGTTCTTAATTAAAAATCTCTATCTTGTCTATCTAGATATGGTAAGATTCCGTACCCTTAGTGCTATATTTCTAATTATGTTGGTTTTTGGATCTTTTTACAAGATCAAACACAAAAAGGGAGCTAGAAACGAAATCATACTTGAGTTGAATTATGGACCAGCTTTTGTCAGCACATCCTTTCTCTGCTTATTTGCAAAAAAAAAACAAATTGACAACGCTTATTCGTCCACTGACCCTAACAGACTAGCTTAAATCAATTAAAAAAAACATAATGTTCAGATTCTCCTAAAGACCTTTACTTATTCTTTACAATTTTTCCTTTACATTGTCTTTTCTGTGATTTTGGCACACTTGAAACTTTGGCGAGAAGAAAGAGAGCCTCATTCTTGCTTTTTCCTCAACAAAGACCTACTTATGTGTCCCAGAAAAACAGCTAATATGCTACATAAGTGGAGAGGAAACTGAATGGTTAGGAACAAAAACTTGATGAATGATGATGACCTTTTCCCCAAGTAGAGTGACTCTTTGAGCACTTAGAGCCGAAACTATGTGAAAGGGTCCATTCTTGAAGTTGGAACACGGAACGAGTATCTATCGACCTCTAACTTACCACACATTTGCATTCTTGAAACAAGCAAGATTCCGACAAAGCTCGTTAGAGCTCTATGGTATACAATATCTATGGGAAAAGCCGCTCTTGAGAGGATCATAAAGTATATTCAAGGTCTGTTTGTGACAGGTCAAGTGGTTCTTGCAGAAGCGAGGGGATTCCCTGTCACAAATTATGGAACACGTTTTGGTTTAGGAGAATGGAATCGTCTACAAAAAGGTAAGTTGTGATATTTGGGAGGAAATATAATGGGCTCTAATGTGAAGCTTGGGAGAAATGACGCAGTAATAAAAGTTAGAAGAGACAAATGCACTTTTTGGAGAGGCTGAGTAAGAAAAAGATCATGGTAAAAGTTGGTGGGGAATAGCAAAAAAATGTCGTCGTTACAAATATTTACGACCTTCAATGTCAAGTTGGAACAAGATCATTTTGCAAGGCCATAAATCATCCTTGTTTTTAGATATTTTGACTTGCTGTTCGACAATTCGGGCTTCTTTCACTACGTCCCAATCCCATCAAGGTGATTGGAGTGATTCAAGAGCACTTTTATGGTTTCCCGAATTCAAAAGCAGCTTTAACTGAAGTGCACTAAATATTTGTAAATGGGATAAGGAACATTGCTTTTAAAACTGATTGGGTTGGAAGTCAAAAATAACTTAAACCACTGAACTTTGGGGACGACAACGGTTGCAACGAGAATTTTGAAGTAGAAATAAATGAATTTTGGTCTTCGGACAAGGAGGCCTTACTTTTTTGTAAGTGAGAATACGAATTTCAAGTTTTAGCTCATTCGAATCCTGAGTGAAAGTTGTGCTATTTTAAAGCCTTGGCCAGAGGAGAGTAGAAATCAATGAGCTCGCCCTTTTGTCGTAAATACATATACCAAACAGGGCGAAATCATTCATTTTGTGTAGTGTCATGTTTAGGGGTGCAGATTTCTGGCAAATAAACGCGCCCAAAATGGCATATAAAACAAAAAATGGCAAACAGACACGAAGATTTACCAAAAAATAGCAAAACTGGCCATCAAACTCAGAAAATGAGCATTATGTTTCACCAACAATAAAGTAAAATGTAAGTGTATGAACATTAAAGAGAACACATTTTTATTTCATTGCAAGATTCATGTATCTCTTAAACAAAACATTTGGGCAATATTGTATTTGTCCTATTTTTTCCCGCAAAAGACTTGATTTGCCCAAAAACTGACAAATTTTGTATTTAATTGCCAAAAAAACCGTCAAATTTTGTATTTCGTTGCCCAAAAATGGCAAATAGCAAATAAGCATGTTTTGGGCATTAAATCTTATTTGCCTGAAATCTCACTACATCTGCACCCCTAGTCATGTAATGAGGTTTGAGAGGGCGTAACCTTGAAACTCGAGGTTCGATTGATTTGAAAATTGAGATTTGAACCCTTTGAACTTATATAAACGGATTGGTGCTTGGTTGGTTAAGACAGAAAGCGATAAATCTCGTTCTTAAAACCTGGGTCCACCATTCAAGGCGTCTTTGGTCACGAACTGCCTTCAGCTTGTTGATTAAGCACAATAAAAAAGAAGCGTGTCTATTTGAGTTAGAAATTGGCCTTGTCAGCTCACAGCAATTTTCCATTAGCAAGACCAAACTTTTTTTTAATTAGGTCACTTTTGATTGTGTCTCTAGAATTTCTTTTTCTAAACTTGGAACTTCTTTCCTGGCCATTTCATTTCCATCCCAGTGTTGCAATAGAATGAATCTCTGTAAAACCGGTCTTCTCAAATTGAATCCTATTCTTAACCAATTCTAACTTCCTTAGACAGTCCAAAAATTGCTGAAGCGAAGACTCTCAAGTCTCAAAACACCATTGGACAATGTGCAAGAATTTTCCCCCCGTTTTCGGAACGATGCTCAAAAGCGAGGAGAAGTTCACTGAGGGGTCGATCCGAGTCTGTCGTTGAAGAACTTTCTGAGCAAGGCTTTTTTTGTTCACAAACCTTCGACAGGCGAAGAAGTGAAGCTCATCTGGAGAAAATCCCACCTTTGGTCTTTCTCATACGGTGAAAAGGGATTTAGGAATGTCTCGAAGAGAGAAAAACACCAGAACAGAAAGTTCAAAACCCTGTTGCAAAGCCTCGAGCTACGTATTTCTATCATCCAAGAATGGTATTTTTATCTTTTAGTCTGACATCAACCCCTCAAAATATGGGTATCGAATGTCAATTTTGCCTCTTTAGATTGATTCAAAAGTCAAAACCCGACAAACCAATCCAGTACGGTGCACTCTAGAGCACTATTTGACTAACTTATAATATTTGCTTCCATATACTTACTCATGGCAAAAAATGTTTTATAAAAACAGTGTTGGAAAAGGGAACAAAATTGACTACATGTAAAACAGACGTTAATCATTATGACAAACATTTCCAATAGCATAATTTACAAAGTTATCTTTTATGAACAAAGTCAAACTTAAGTTCTTTTTTGAACTCGATTATAGGGATCGTTTTGTTCACTACTTCAAATCGCTTTCCTATTTTCTTAACCGAGACGGAGTTTTTCTCCAAAAGTTAAATGATCAAGAGACTAGAACCACGTCGAAGTGTGGACTTTAAGCCTCATAATGGGGCAGAGATCCCAGAAAAGGTTGGAATTGAAGAAACTCATCGTGTGAGATTTCCCCTTGGGGAATTTACTGCCTCCTGGCTTCATCCCCAACACACATATACTATATCCACCCCAAGCCAAGTCTGTTCCTCTACCACTGTTCTAGCCATGTCCCACAAAACAATGCCGTTCCCTTCTTGGAGTGAGTTCCATTTGGTTGGGACGTCGACGAGTGGATGGATCCCAGTAGAAAGAAAGGCGAAAAAACTTGCCCAACGAAGAGAAATGGGGTGCGAAGTTGCCCTTTAATAATGAGGTCCTTGAGCGGTTGGGGATCAATTTTGGGGATGGAACAAGCCGCCTTTCTTTCAAACGGAACGAAAAAGATCACCATTGTTATATCTTCCCCAATTTTCGGCACAAGGGAGAAATAAAGGCCAAAATATTATGGTTTGAGAAGAATGAATTTTGCAGCGGTGGAACTGTTCCTTTTCTCGGCTGGCTCCTTTTTGATAAGGGACCAAAATGCTGGGCTTGCAAGATTACAGGACCGCAAGAGAGCTTTCGTGGTTTTAGGATCTGTTCCATTTGTTTTGGAACACTTTTTGAAACCATAACTCCGGGTGGAACCTTTTAGTCTCCCGCAAGGAGCTTCGTATCTAGGACGCTCTTTGAAGCCATCTGCTCCAACGTTCCTTTTTAAAGTTTAATCGCAGATTTACCAGGATTTTGTAGGAGGGGAACATGCTGATTTGACTAACCCTCGCTCTATTTCAGACCCTCTTATCTTGCCTCCCCCTTGGTAGAGATGGACCAAAATGAGTCCCTTACTGGGACGTTACTTTAAATTAGGCACCAAGAGATTGCGCATGGAAAAATCAGTTCGATCCATCACTACTGTACTCTTTACGAAAATTTTCCGTGGTACCAAATTTGGAACAGCAGGAACGTCACCAAAGTATTATCGCTAATGGCCATTCTTTTTCAACTGGGTATGTATAAGCTTTAGAACCCTGTTATCTTGGCTTTGTGCCTATCAGATAATGAGAATGGACCAACACCAAAGGCTATGCATCTTTAATGTCCCAAGTGAGGGGATTGCTCTATTGTTCTGACCCAAGAGAGCCCAACTGGCCACTCTGTTTTCTCACCATGTTTATCAATCCTGGCCACGGTCTCGAATTTGGGTGGGTTTGGCACACTGGACACATTCCCAAAACACTTCATGGCCAACAACGGGCCCCTTCTATTAATTGGTTTCGAATAACGTCCACAGAGAGGCGAATGTGTGTGGGATCTTGGACTGGCATCCAAACACTCCCGAGCTCTTCAGAACCTTCAGCTGGCTTCAACAGCTGCATGTACTTCTATCTTCCACCCTTGGTACACTCACATTTATTCCAAGGGCTCCATGTACTGAGTGAGTATAAAGTGAGCGTCGTCGTTCCGAGGCTGCAGCCTCTTTCGCTTCGTCGGCGTTTTTTCCTTTGAGGCCACCCCATACACCGAGGAAGCTCCCTTCCCCTTCGGTGTAGAATGGGGACCTCGATCCTCGGTATATAGTGGGTACAAGGGTTCCAAAATGGGAATCATTTTTCGTCTATCTGAAGACGTTTATTCTGATCGCTTTCATTCAGCGATATACCAATATTGTAGCACCGTTATATAGCACCCTTTTGTGCGTTTGATAGTCCAAGGGGGTGCCACTGCCAAGTTGAGAGACGTCATGCATCAGCTGCGCGTTGTGAGGTACGTTTACGAGCAATTGTAAAAACAAACGTTTTCCTAGTTTTAGAGCTCATAGGGGGCTATGGTAGAGTTGAGGCACTGAAATTTCCTTCTTTTTTGTACCATGAACAAGAAGTCTATACTGTAAAAGTTGTGTTTGGGAAAGCGAGGGGACTTTGAGAGGACAGCTGTCCTGCCTTGCTGAAGTTGTTCAGCCTCGGTCCTCACAATTGTTCAGAGCACTAACACGTGTAGACAGAGGATGGAGGAAAGCGAGATGGAAAGACAGCCAGACTAAAAGGGAAGGCAAGCCCACTAGAGGCAAACCAGGGCTTCTTCATCTGTTTTGAACTGAAAGGCTTCAATTTCAGTCATATTCCTTGACTTTCCGCACAACAGCGAGCATTCTGTGAATTCTCCTCCAAGTCAAGTAATATGCTAATGGATGCTCACCTGAACTGGGTAGTAATTACTACCTGCAGCAGATGTTCTAACTTTAGAAGGCTTTAATTACCACTTACTTTGAAGGAAAGTGTACCACACACTCAGGACTAGATTGATGTTAGTTACAATACCAGATATTTAGATGAAATAAAGTTCATATTTCAGTGCCAAAACGCATGAAATGAAGTGTTTATTTGACAAAAGAATCATTGCACTAAATGCAAACTTGTCTTAAAATACTTACATCTGCTCAACCCAATTTCTATCTTATCTATCCAATGTAAATAAAGGTTTTAAGATCTTTTTTACTTTTCTTTTTCTTCGTTTTCTTTCCGAGTGCTGGTTAACCACTAAGCACCAAGCCTATACAAAAGGATTTAAAATCCTTGAAAGTATTTTAAGGATTACAAAAGCCAAGGATTTATAAAATAGTTCGTGTTCCAGCCAAAAAAATATTTTCTACTACAGGTTAAAATATACCAAACTGTTATGTTTTGCAATACATTTCCTCAAGTCATCATGGGGATAGAAAAAATCTTAGATATTGCAATAATGTTTTTTTTTACCTGGTATTGGTCACCATCAAGCACATAAAAACCTGCGCAGTGTCAATTTTGCAGTGACTACCCCCTGACTTAGAGTGAGTCAGTTGTCCTAAAATTAGACTCCATGAGAAATGGTGACGTTCACGTCCGTCTTTCAGTATTTTTTGATGGAATTTCTTTCGCTTAGAGTTTCACGTTCAAACTTTCCACATTGTCCTTGCTCCTGCATAAGGAATGAAGGCCAAAGGCAAACAAAGGAGAACTGGAAGCGTGAGGAACGAGAGAAAAAGTTCGTGTCTCGAAACAGGGGCTTCCTTACAAATACCATGCCTTTCTCTTCAATAATGAAGCGTTCCTTCCTTGACGATTGAAGGAATTGTCTTATAAAGAAACATGGTGCTTCATGGCATGTTTTTTTCATTGATATGCCGCTCATTATGCTCCATCTCCATCATCTTACCCATTAGCATTTCCACCAAAGTGTCGGTTTATTGAAGGCTCTTCCTAATGGTACTCCAGCATTTTCCCATTTTTTCAGATTGCTTTATTTACCGGCACAATGGAAGAAAAAGGGAAACACCTCCCTGTTCCACAAGGAAATTGAGAGAAAAGGCCCTAAAAACAATTATCATTTGCTCGACACGCAAGGCGAGCCTTGAGGCTCATCAATATTGGAAGACCTTAAAAGGGCAATGCACCACAAATCTTGGCCATAAAAACCCTCGTGAACGAACTGAAAATGGGCCTGGGAACTTCTTGACGAGGATTTGGCTCGATTGTTTGGATAGATGAGAGAATGCTCCGACTTTCTGACGACTGGTCTCGCAATTAGAGCTCGGAAATGCTGAGCTAGCTCGTAAGTCATCACAAAAATAAACAAGAAAAAAATGAAAATTACTGTTGGTACAACGCCTGATTGATTATTTGAAACGTGACAGGTTACTCTGGGATCTAAAAACATCAAGTAAGCTATGAAAAGCGGTGTCGTATTGGACATGCCCTGAATGGTGAGATAGAGACAGAGGAAATGGCCGCTTTCTTTCCTTCAGTAGCTCAGAGATCGGCTCGATCAAATCCCCTCTTGACCATTTTCTTTGGCCGATTCCCAATCTTTCAATGTTGATCCCTGAGACCCTTGGCCACTTTGGGCTTTCTTTCTTGAAGGTGAGGTGTAAATTGGAAAGAAATGTAGTCTCAATTAAAGTTCAAGCACACGAAAATTGTCACGTTACTAGAGCGGAACAACCGGTGAAGCGTGCCAAAGCTCTTCTCTTCTTCCGACATTGAATATAGATCACCCAAGACTCTTCAGCCTTGAGATTGGATCCTCTCGTGGTTCCAACTTTGGTTACCAATCCCCTTCCAAGTTCTTGGAATAGCAGGAATGGAGATTAGGCAATGTTAGCATCACAATTGTTACGCGAGAAGAGGGAGTCCGGAACAACCTTGGGAACACTGTAAGATGTATCAAATACTTTAGGCTTACCTTCATTACTAGTTTGGAATGGGTCGAGTCACTAAAGTACACTTTAACACCTGGGTCGATTGGTCACCTCTGATACTGGGCATAAAGAATCCTTTGAAATGTCACCCAACACTGAAGGTAAATATTGTGCCTCTGCCTGCACCTCGACCCGCTCGAGAAGACTTCCAACGAACCATTGAAGAGAGCGCCTCTTCATCTTGCCTTGTGCTTCGCTTCTCTTGGTTCTTTTTCTATTCACGACTCTCGAGAAAGAGCGACGAAGTAAGTCTCTGGCGGGCTTTCTCCGCCAATCGTCGGCTTTGAAGATGAGAGGCACTTTGATATCCACATTCTCCAACAGTGTCCTACCTACCTACACGCGAGCGTTGGATCCATCCACATCCAGAGATCCATAGAGAAAGAAGGAGAGCACGGCCTTTGGACATAGTAGCTAGTAGCTTCTTCAAGTTGGCCATACATCTTTGGAACAGACCTTCACTAGCGATGAAAACCATTCACCAAGTCAACACAGGGTGACTGGGACAGCTTTCCGCTTTTAAAGTGCGGGTTCCAAATTATTGGAGGCTGGATATCGTTTGGAAAAGTTTTGCGGGAGATCGATTTGGGAGGCCAGGATGGAAGTTCTCTCGTTTTGGGATAACTTGTTCCATTTCATAACGGTAGTTTGTTTTCGAGCACTTGAATCTTTAAGGAAAGCGATGTCATAACTGACATAACTCAAATTGTAGTACGGTTCAAAGCATTGTAATTGAAACAGTGTGAACGATGAAAATCATAAGCAGATCTTTGCGAGGAGGTAAATTTGAGAATTATTTGTCTCTATTGTCTATCATTTATAGCTTCTATAAATTAAGAATTTGTGGACTACTAAAGTACAAGAGTACTAAAATTTTATGTCAGCCAGTGTTTTTTGGTTCTCTTTTCTGATTATTTATTCATTTGTTTAGGATAATGCATACTGATGATGTTAGTTGAATAATGGTTGTTATAACGTTCTTTGGATTCTAAATAATGATAATAATGTTTATTGCGACTCTTGGTCATATCATGGCGTATTAGAAAAAGGATACATGTAAAATTAAATAACACTGAAGAAAAAAGACATGTCAAATGTTAAAAACACGTTAAGAATATTTACATAAAATTGTGAAATCACAGTGAGTTGACTAAAATACATTTCAACAAAATTTCAAAAAAATAATGCTTCATGAATGTTAACCAAAATAGTCAAAGTTGAATTTAAGCACAAAGTCTGTCAGCAATCAAGAGATATGCCCATGTAAAAAAAACCTTCCAATCTGAATGTAGTGGTTAAAAATAAATTGTCATGTTCCTATATTCAGCTCTCACTGTGCTATGCACATGTCTGCCTAACTGAATTGATAGTGGTTACCTCAACCATTTGAAATTTGTGCACTCTTTCTATAATCAGCTTATAAATTTTGAAGACGAATCTTCCACTGGCAACCATAATTTCGTCACCCTTTAAGAGACAATGATGAGGCTTCTTTCGCTCCATCTACAGTTCAGAAAATCTCGCTGCGCAAGCATACTCTCCATCCAAAAAGCAAAGCAGTGCACCACCATCTCTGCCAAAGCATCCAAAGGAGCCAAAGAGAGAGGGAGAGATCCATTGGAACACCACCAAGATGGGAAAGAGAGGAGCTAGAATAGCCAGAAAGAAAAGAAGGAGGAGAAAGAGGCCATTCAATTGAGAAGAAGGAGCTAAGAGCAGAGAAGTGGGACGGGCACAGAGAGGGAGGGAGATTGGGAGGAAGAGGATGCCTTGAATAATGTGAAACTTGGAGGCCCCCGTTGGTTGGTGCGGTGATTAAGAGAGAGAGTAGTAAGGCATTGGATCGTTAGTAAGCCGAGGTCAATAACTGTGAAGACGTTTCTCTGCCTCCCTTTCCAGAATTATTCCGGCCGATCGATGTCTTCTGATTTGTCCATCTCGTGCAATTAATAGTACAGGCTAGTTACGAATGGCACATTGTGACCTGGATCAACGAGAAAAAACAGTTGTCCTTGCCCAGATCAATTACTTGAGTGATAGTTTTCTGGCATTTGCCATATGTAGAAATACAAAAATAGGCTTCTTTGACATGTTTTTAATCCAGAGAGTGATGAACGTTGATTTCGTGTGGAAAATGAATTAGAAATATGATTGGCCTGTTATAAATGTCCGTGCAGTCATCTGTACCTTTTGTAGATAAAGTAAAATGATGTAAATTGGCATTAAGGTTGGTTTCAAAGGGTGAGAAAATGCTATTTATTTTTATGCCCTAAAAATTTTGGTCAGTTTGAGCATTGCTAACCATTATAAGATTTCTGCAAATTTTTTCTTAGCTAGTTTGTTCGCAAATGTTGAGACCTTTTTTCATCTATATTGTTCAAATGCCAAATTTTCACTGCTTATGCCATTATTGGTACTATCTAAAAATCGATGCAAGTTTAAGAAAAAGAAGTATCGTATGCAAAAAAAAAATCAAACCTCCTTCCATTTTTGAAAACCACAGAGTGATTGACTTTTAGCTCAGCACATAAAAAAACAAGTTCAAGGGAGCTACTAAAAACTCTTTTCGCCAGTGGAAAAAACAAGGGAAAAGGCTTATTCAACGAGAATTTGTGGCTCGTAAGCAAAAAATTCAAAACAATGCAGTTTTATTAAGTCTTTAAAAAATCGAGTTGAAATGGTACAAATTTTGTACTTGACTTTCATATCCTCCAAGTAGAACTGAATTTCTGGAGTGGGAGGCTAACGGTGAGAGTTATGATTTTCTGAAGGATTATTTCAATTGCGTTTCTGTGCAAACGAGACCTGGCTTGTATAACGTAGACTAGAAATTTCAAATTTCAACTCAATCAAATGCCGGAGCGAAAAGTTATGCCTTCTCAAACTTAAGTACTGAGAAGAGCATAGAATGAATGAACTTGCCCTTTTGTGGTAAAACAATTACCACAAAAGGGTTAGTTCATTCATTCTTGGTAAGATTTGCACTGAACTTTGGGAAACCGTAACTTTTGACTCCGGTGTTTAATTGAGCTAAAAATTGAAATATGTATTCTTGTCAGCATAGACAAGGTCTCATTTGCGGGAGAACGTAATTGAACTGTTCCAACTTGAAATCATGATTCTTTTCGGTAGCCTTCCAGTCCAGTGAAATTTGGTGGTTCTTGTCTCTTGGAAGTGTTTTCTTCTTGAAGGCTTTTTTCTTGCAAGAACGAACAACTAAAGTGGATATTTTTTTAAAATTCCATTTAAAGTACCTCAACCTTTTACCTTGTTTAATTAGTTAGAAATAAGATTTTTGCACAACTCACCGGAACCTATTAGTTCATGAACCAATGCCAATTAAATTGCTTCATTGACGTTTTAGTTGTCCAAAAAAATAGTTGTGGGTACAAGTTATAATAAAAATGGAATACTGACCTTGCAAATCAAAAGATCTACTTCCTGTCAATGAAATCTACTAAAATCTATGACATATTTTGCACCCAAGAAGCTCAGTAGTAACAAAAACCTGCTGACATATGTTTTAATATTGCATCAAAACCAGTTGTATAGTGTTTTAAGAGGAGAAGATGACTTTTTGGAATGGAAGAGAGATTTTGTTTTCTTTCTGGAAACTAAGGGATATTACCGGGCGTGTAAAAAGTCCTGAGACCTTTTTTAAATTTAACATTATGAGCTCTTGAATGATCTTGATGAAGTTGAACATGGGTAATATTTATTGCTGGTTGAAACAAATACATGTAAATTAAAGATATTTTTTAACTTGAGCCCCATTGGCATCAATGACAGCCTCCAGACGCCTTCTGAAGGCCTTGCACGTTTTGCTAACGTAGTCCTTGCACATCCTCCTCCACTCCTTGTTGACGGAGTCCTTCAGAGCTTGAATATTACTGTGGCGGGTCTTGCATGCTTTACTTTCAATGTGCCACCAGATACTATAGTCCAGAGGGTTCAGATCCGGACTCTGTGGTGGCCAGAAAGTCTTTGGCCAGAATGCCATGCTGTTGGCTTGCCATTCCTGGACAATTTTGGCAGTGTGCGCAGGTGCACCATCTTGTTGAAAGATGTAGGAGGACTTGCCAGACTTCTTCGTGATCTTGAGGATCTATGGGAGGACCTTGGTCTTCAAGATATCCAAGTAGTCAATGGCCGTCAATCTGTAGCCTGTTTGAAACCAAATTGGTGGCATTTTTTCCCCTGTGGAGGCCACGACACCCAGCATCATCACTGACGCAGGATGCTTTGTCTTGGTGATGCTGCCCTGGCCTCTGGGGGTCTTATCAAAGCAAATGACACGATCATTTTGTTTATTGATGACTGGATCAACTGTGAAAGTCTTTTCGTCAGAGAAAAAAATGATCTGATCACCATGACTTTTCAAATCTCGGAGAAGCCTTTGACAACGCTCTAGACGGACTTCCTGCTGATGTTGAGCTAAAAGTGGGCGCTCCAAGAGTCTCAAGGACTTTCCACCAGCAGCTTTGACAGCATTAGACACGGTCTTCTTGCACACTTTCTTCTTCTTGGCCAACTCGGACATTTTCATGTTGGGATTGGCGATAAATGCCTTTTTAGCCTCAACTGGCGACAATTTTTGTGGCCTCCCACTTCTTGGTCGATCCTTGATGTCTTGGCCATCACTCAGGCGATTCCTGACCCTACAGACTGTGGCTTTGCTGACTTTGAGGAGGTTGATGATGTCCTTGGTTTTGTGGCCTGCGCGCACAAGTGTGGCAATCTCCCGCCTTTTGGCTTCCATCACAGCTTCTTGCTGATTGATAACTTTGAAAAACACCTCATTTGACAGCTGACACTATTGCTGAACCAATGGGGTGGGTATTATCTAATTAGCAACTCGCTAAACCTCTTCACATTACATTTCAAAATGGTCTCAGGACTTTTTACACGCCCGGTATATTGCCTTTGAAATTGAGTTTCGGAGCTTCACGTTTCAAGTTTCGAGGGTAGAAACCAAAATTTAGAACTAGAATGAAAGTTGATACTCTTGTAGGATCCAAATTTGAAGTAACGGAAGTTTGTTGCTTCACTACTTAAGGTTATTCCCTAAAATGTCGGCTAATCCTTTTTGTCACTTTTTAAAGAAAAAAAAACAACGTCAAGGATCACTCAGATTGTTGATTGATCTGTTTTATACGGTGTTTTTTAGTATTCATTTAGTGTTTACTCGAGTGTCATGATCTTGATGGTGGTGTTCAATGTTAGAGTTCTCGTTTTTTTCTGGTAGTTTTAGAAAAACAGGCAAATAGAGATCAGAATCGTGAGGTATTAACAATCCCGTGCGTTTTTTGAAGCTCTAGGTTTGGAGAATACCACAAAATCTTAACGTTGAATAACAATCCGTGCATGTGAAGAACTTCAAATTCTCGAAACGTTTTTTTTAATCTCTTACAAGATATCCTGTGTTAGTCACACCTGTGCCAATTATTTTCAATATGTAATGTATGTTATGTATATTATATAATGTAATGTATATTACATAATATATGTAAAAAAAAATAATGTATGTATGTATGTATGTATGTATGTATGTATGTATGTATGTATGTATGTATGTATGTATGTATGTATGTATGTATGTATGTATGTATGTATGTATGTATGTACTAAAGTGTTCAAAAAGTAAAAAGTCACACTGAGTAATCACAAATTGAGGCTAAATATTTACCATAAGCACCCACAAGTGTTTCTTTCTCAAGATGGCGCTGATTGTCATATTTCTCTTTGAAGCTCAACTTTGCTTCCTTCAGAGGGCTTGCTCTGACGGCAGAGTTGTTCATTTTGAGAACAAGAGAGAGCACCCTAGTAGGATGTGTTAAGGGCATGCTAAATCTTGTAAGAGCCATCTAGGTGAAGCGAATGTTCTTTAAAATCCTAAATTTCAAAATGACACCCAAATCAGTTGCTTTAGAGGTTGTGAAGAATTGATTGTTGTCTTTCGCTATGGACTCTGCCAAGACCTGCCGCAAAGACATCGCTGTAGGCCAGCCAGCACTGTCCAGGCACATAGAAAGAGACAAATTACCTAATATTTCAAGTAAATTTGCCAACAATGTCACCAACCAATGTCCCTTTTGATATCGGTAAACAATTATGATACTTATTTATCACTACAATATCACACATATTGCGAAATAGTTAAAATTATGTTGAGTTTTGTCTCTTCCCGAGTGCATGGACAATGCTGGCTGGCCTTTAGCGATGTCTACGCAACAGGCTGGTGGGGCGGGAATAGAGGGGGACAACAAACAATTCTTCACAACCTCTATAGAGTCTCACGATTCAAAACGTGGAGTGTACACAGGATCAAGAGACCCTGTCCATGTAGTAACTTCTTTTGCTTTTTATGCAAGTTTTATCAGTGATTGGTATTTCTTTTTCATTTCATTCTAGAGCCATTTATTCTAACTTCAAAAGTTGTGTTCTTGTAATGCACGAAAATTGGATTGGTTTGTCACAACGGTGTCCAAAAGTCCACATGCCTGAAAGCTTCCCTAACTCCTTTTTGAATGTCTGAAATTGGTCGCTCTGATTTCGTTGACGGCCACTCTTGTCTTCTCCTTTTCCCCTTCCTCATATGTAGAGGGTGACTAATTTTGAACCTGAAGTTGACATTTTAAACTTGTAATAACTTTAAAATGAGGCAAAAATCTCGATGTCCTTAAAATCTAAGACTGTTTTTTGATCCAATAATTAACAACTTGCTGTTAGCTGCTGCCAATTTTAAGTCATTGGGGATGTACGAGAGGCATTCAAACTTAGCAAAGTGAAGGGCATATTTTCGGAATTTCTCTACTTTCCATTACAGGAAATGCTATAAATGCCACTGGAGGTCGCTTCTTTCGACTCTCAATACATATGGAGGGTGCTTGCGAGCGTGATTGGAGTTGGATCAATTGAACACAAGATTAATTAGTCCTATTAACTCGCCTTGAAATGGAGACCGTTTCATTTTTGGCGAGAAGAAGAAAGCTAATGATTCCAGAACAGATTGAATAACTTCATGATTTAGCAAAAGAAATGTCTCAAAATTTAACAGGACCAAGAGATATCGACCTGGACCCTGGTGATGACATAGTTTGTCAAAATTAGTTGGTGCAAACGTCTGACGGAAATTGCATCCAGACAACTGAAAACCTCCATCGGATTTTTCCAACCCGACTACAACCCGACTCAAACAAAATTCGCATCAAGGTTTAAAACCTGATTTCCTCTGTTGACGATTATTGAACCATCATCAAAATTTGAATCCATGGAAACCAACCATTAAGGGGCAGTTGTATATCGTCATTTGGGTGCTTCTCAAATCATAGAAACATCAACTTTTATCAAAAATAGAGCCTTAGGGAATCAATCAATTCATTTCAGTGTGTTCCTACAACCTGACAAAAATGTGTAAAATATAAAAGTAGTTTGTAAATGACTGATAAACATATTTTATTTTGTTTTGTGTCACCCTGTAAGTTTAGGTCCAGGGAAAAAAGTTATATACCTAAAAACCTATTAATTACAACATTTTTTGATAACCTAATTAATCCATATTTAGAGACCATTTTTTTTTTTTGGGGGCGGATTTTTCAATACCGCTACAAGGAATGGGATTCCCTGTAAAGAGAGTTAATCATTATAGTTTCAATAATTAATGTTTATATGAAATTTGATCTACCAATGAGTTACTGTTGGCAGATCTATACAACCCTTGTATGGTGGGTTGGTCAGGAATAGTATTTAAGAATTTGTCCAATCCTGCCTTAAATGCTGTTAGAGGATCAGCTCCTACATATTCCCGACGAAGGCAAATAGGCAACAAATTGAACAATGAAGGAGCCCGATAAAGAAGAGAGGATTTCATTGTTCGAATTAGCCTTGATTCCTTAGGATTTGGAGGTGCTCTCAGAACGCACGTAAAACCTCTACGATCGCTACAACTGATCTCAAATCCTGGGTTAGGACAGAGCCCATGAATGCTCTTGAAAACATACAGTATCAGATACCTTTCATACCTTCTCTGAGTACTGTACAACCCTAACTTCTGGAGCCTCTCCCAATATGAGAGCTCTCTCATTCCTGTGATGTTCCTAGTAAAGCATCTTTGGACCTGCTCGACCTTTTGCAAACCTGCTGAACTCATTGGAGCCCAAATGGGTGAGGCATATTCAAGATGCGGCTGGACAATCGACTTGTACAGAGTTAGCATCGTAATACTATCTCTGGACTTGAAAGTGCGATAGATCCAGCCGCACGTTTGAAATGCCTTCCCCACTTTCAACTGGATATGCTCATCAAACTTTCCATCATCTTGGACGACAACTCCCAAATCTCTCATGGACGATACCTGCTCAATATCACAACCTCCATTGTCTTTGAGAGGAACATCTAATTTTGACGCCCCATACGTCATTGTGCGGAATTTCATCCCGTTCAATGCCATGTTACTCTCGCCAACCCAAGAGTAGACCTTCTCCAAGTCCTCAACTAAACATTTCGAGTCCTGCCCATTCCTTCCACAAACTAATTTTGTGTCATCAGCATATGAAGAAATACTGGCTTTTGTTCTAAAATTCTGGAGAGGAGCAATAAAGAGCATAAACAAGAGCGGACCTAAAATTGAACCTTGCGGAACACCTGACTTGACATCATACATGCCGCTAAAAGATCCTTCGACTTTAACTATTTGCTTCCTTTCGCTTATGAAACTATCAATCCAAGTCAGGACCTTACCCTGGACCCCTAACTCTTTGAGTTGATCGAGCAAAAGACCATGATCTACCTTATCGAAGGCCTTGGCAAAGTCAAGATAGACTACATCAACTGACTCATGACTTTCGAGCCCTTCAATGATTTGCTCAATATGATCAACCAATTGGGTTACTGTACTAAAATGAGCTCGAAACCCATGCTGTCCAGAAGGAATTAAATCATGGACTTCCAAATAATCTACAAGCTTGGACTTCATAATCTTCTCAAAAACCTTTGCAACGCTGGAGGTCAGAGAAATGGGCCTATAATTACTAGGGAGTGACTTATCTCCGCCCTTAAAAATTGGAACGACATGAGCTACTTTTAGAGAGGAGGGAAACTTGCCCTGATCTAAAATGCAACGCATCAAATAGGAGAAAACAGGGGCAAGAATCTGTGAACATTTCATCAGAAACTGAGATGTCACACCATCAGGTCCAGGAGAACTCGAGAGCTTTAAGCTCTTGATGGCCTCAAAAGCATCTTGATCTGTGACTACCAGATCCTCCAGGCTATTATCCTGACTATCAATGCCAGTCTCATCAAAAAATTGCTAGTCATGGCCTGCTCTGACTACCCTTTTTGGAATTGAAAATACACTTGAGAACTGATCTCCAAGCATACTGGCCATAACCTCACTATCATTGACGGTTTTACCGCCGACCTCAAAAGGTCCTACAGGATGCTTCATTTTTCTCTTTGTATTCGCAAACGAGAAAAACGCCTTTGGATTAGTCTTAACCTCCTGGATCACTCTACTTTCCTTCTCTAACTGGTCGGAATCAATGGAGGCCCTAATTTTTGATTGGACCACATCCAATTTGCTTTGGAGGCTGGCTACAACAAATGGATTTGAAGTACGTCGAAGTCTATTCGAAAGCTGACAACTCCGTTTGAACAACTTCTTCCTAACCTTTGGAATTCTAGACAATGGCCTACCTTTTTTACTACCAACATTTAGTTACGTGTTGAATTCAAATTAAAAATACATTCAGCAGCAACTGAGTTATTTGACTTTGCATGGTCCATTTTTGACACCAAAAAGCCGAAAAAACGCTAGTTTTATGAAAAAACGAATTCCCAAAATTTTCATAGAGCTTTTCAATATCGCAAAATAAATGATTTTTTTTGATTTTTGGTCAAAATAGCTCAAAATAATATAAAACCATTCCAAGTCAAATAACTCAGCTGCTGATGAATGTATTTTTATTGGACTTTAACTACGGATTTGATAGTTCATCAAAAAATGTAATTGCTAATAGGTTTTTAGGCTGGTAACTTTTTACTGGACCTAAACTTATGTAATGCAATAAAAGCAAAGTTGTTCCCCATTGAATTGAGTGTCCAAAAACTGCCATGATGTCTTTGGGTATTTCGATCCAAACCTAAAAAGTCATTCGGAATACCGTGTACATCTATGGAAATCTTGGCAAAGTTAATGCACACTTCATGGCCATTCGTTTCTCTTTTCATTTCAAAAGCCTAAATGCTAGGTGCACTAATTTAAATGGACCACATATACCAAAGTAGAGTATAAATAACGTTGTTCGAGGTTAGTCTCCGTACATCAGCTGCGTTTGAGAAGCAGCTGATGTACAGAGACTATACTCAAGTAGCGTTATTTATACTCTTCTTTGATATACTTGAGCCATTTGAATTAGTGCAACTAACATCCAGGCTAATTTTTGCCTTTCTGGATCTGCTCCTTCTTCAAATGATTAAAAGAACATGAATGAAATTTTCAAGTTTGACTATTGAGGAATTCACTGGTAACAGTTTTTGACATCACTCTTGTTGACTTAAGGCAATAAACTCAAAAATGAGAAGTAGCTGTAGGTAGAAGATTTTGGAATCGCACTGGTTACGGGGTTTGGTTGATTGGTCGTCGTCTCTTCATGTTTCAAAGTGGTCGTGGAAGTGGTTCTATCGGCAATCCTTAAAGTAGTGGGTGATTGCTTTTGGGGCAGTTTTTCAAGAGCTTCTGTAGATAACACTTTCAATTGGTTCTTATTGGTTTTGGTAGACTGTTGGTTGTCTTTTTTACTCCAAGGACACTCGACCTCGTCTCTTGGGAGGCAACGATTTGGGGACTGAAGCAATGACCTGAACCGATTGGAGTAGACATTAGAGAGGAAGTCTAAAACACGTGGTTGGGAAAGAGGGCGGCTGAAAACATAGAGGAAATTTATCATATGCATTTGTAAACGGAATACAAAATTAGTATTCATGCTTGTATTGAAGTATGAAGACACTTAGCGATGCATTCTCGAGCTAATTTCGAAAACGCCTTCAACGTAGATCTAATCTTGTGTTAGCATCACTTCATTTATGTTAAGTTGAAATCAAAATACAGATGCAGATTTATTACTTCAAGAACCAATTATATATAACCATTAAAAATTGGTTGCATTGGTGAAGTCACACAAATTTAGCTAGTTCTTCTTGGGGTCAAATGGATCAGAATGTTCTAAAGGCCACACCTCAAAAAACTTGATAAAGATTTTTGACATTCACGTGCTTTGTTTCATAAAAATAGGACCAAACTAAAAACAAAAATTACCTTCATGTGTAGATTCCAACTAACCCCACAAATTCCCATCTAAATTAGTCCAACATTATGTTCTATTGTTTGTGCTGCATTAATTACTTTTTTTCAATTCTCAGCTCAAGAAAATATCGGAGTGACAAGTTGCGATTTCTAAAGTGAGCATAAAACAAATGAGTTTGTCCTATTATGGAAAAAATTACTTGAAGAGGGTTAGCTTATTCATTCAGTGTAGATGGAAGATGTGAATGGGTCGGTTTAATAAAGAGGCGCTTATCATTCAACTAACATAACAATTTATTCAGGTGTAGTCTGGTCGGAGGTTAATGCCAAGATGGCGATAAGGAAAAGAGTTGGTTGGAA
>JAAGOF010000081.1:223085-247149 GCA_010645155.1 Tigriopus japonicus
ATATGATAAAAAAGTTCATGCCTTGGTCTTAACTTTTCTTTTCATTTCAGCAAATTGTCAAGAATTTGTAAGCCTAGGCTGAATTAACGTAGAAATAATGTCCGATTTGCATTAAAACATGAACACATCTAAGTTGATTCTAGCTTCTCTTTTCAGAATGTTCATGGAATCAAAAAACGTTTTCATATGCGTCAAGAACTTTGGATGTTTTTGGCCTTTTTAACTTTTTACTTTCAAAAGAGGCTAACTTAGCTTACTTACAAAGTATGCCAAAACTACACAATGGTTAAATATACAGTTGATGTTTCAAAACTTCTTGTGGAACCAAACATTTTCATTCGGTTATGGAAAAATTACTCCAATTACCTGACATTGTTTTGACTTGTATATGAAACCTTGCCAAACGAACATAGTGGGCGTCAACTTGCAGATTTAATTGATGAAGACACGAATCCAAACGCGTCTTGGTTTGAAATTTCAAAAAGTGAAATCCCTCTATATCTCATCTCAAAGACCTCTTGAACACCTGACATATTTCACAAGAGATAAAGAAACACCGGGACAGGTTTCATTTTGAACTACCGCCAAATGATAATGCACTAGTACATACAGAGTCTGTGATGATTGACTGGATGGATAACGAGGAAATGGCAATTGTCTGTCGTCTGCAATTGAAAAGACACGGAGATGATTTCTCCGTTTGTCCTTGCCTTTGAACTTTTTGTTCGTCGTCCCTGAAGTAAATAAGACAAATCAAATGTTGGCCAGGTCAAATCCATCTCAAATCCGTGCTGATTTGATTATTGTTTTTCGATTTGAACATTTTGGAAGTAGATGAAATGATTCTTATTCAAGTTGTTTTACAAACTTGGTTACATGTATCTGATGTTGTACAACTGGATTGAGCTAGCAGTGAACTGATATTGAATTATCGAAGGTTTTAAAAACTGTTAAAAAGGCACGGCCAAATTGTCAAATATGATGCATTTCAAGTTTAGGTTAAAAGAAACATATAATTTAGAATTGTATGAATTTTTGGATTGAAGCAATGATTCTTACCTAACTTTTGGTTGTCGAACTTTCACCCAAAAAGGTTTTGTTAAAATACCAATGGATATGAATAAGTGATGCTGATTGCGACTTGGTTAGTCTAGAACTAAAAATCATTGCAGCAAAGCCAAAGAAATGGTCCGATACAAAAAGTTACTAATAAACTTCAAATCGGGTATCCCGTTCCAAATTACATTAGGGATGGATCGGACATTCTTAGGAAATGTGTAAAATTTTTACATTTTAATTTTTCTTTTTTTCTGTCAATGTATCCAATTTTTGGAAATCAATGGAAACCCTTTCTGGTTCAGCTCCTAGATTTGGATCCAACTCCAGATAAGTTCCACAGTGCTCCAATTTGAACCATCATGAGCCGACCAAAAAACCGGCCCGATCCGGAACCGAATCATTGTCGATCTAGAGTTGACCCATCCCTATTAGTTAGTGAGGGTCAATTCGGTCATGGACCACTTACTTCATGTTCGGATCGGATCAGTCACTAAAATATATTTATAAAAGATCCGACATAAGCCACACCCCGATCTCATTCCATATTTGATTTTGGATTGGAACTCGGATCAGATCCATCCATAAGGTCCCCAACCCGACTCTGGCCCGAAATAAAACAATACCGACCTTAATTGTCATTTATCATTGTCGTTTTGCGATGACTCATTTTAAATTTCTTACATGTTTTTTTCTGCTCAATATTTCTCGTTTTGAAATTTTCAAAATTGAACATGAATTAATTCATACAAACCTTGCTGGACTAGTGAGTTTTTCTTAAAAGCTTAAACCGAAAGTTGCTGACTGCAAAGTAAAATGCAAAATAGACCACTGAATGTCATGTTTACAGTTCTCTATGTATACATGCATAATTTACCGTAATAGTTCAATTTTTTATGTTTTCAAAGTTGTGTAATCGCATATTTGGAAAAAAAGAAATAAAAAATGATTTTAAGATGTTTTAATCTTCGATTTTGCTATCAATTCAATTCGAATGTCCGATCTTGGTTTCGATAATCATGCCCGAAACCAAAATATTCACCAAAACTTAAGACCTTGAATCTAATTTTTACAAAACAGATTGTTTTGTAAATCTTGATATCAAAAACCGGTAATCATATCAGGTTTTTCATGAGCAGTGCCCATCTCTGGATCTCTGGGCGTGATTCAATCGGTTTTAGCGCAAAGTCAGCTCGTTGACGATCTAAAACAGAACGATTAACATGCTTCCGTTGGTCGGAGAGATTTTTTTTTCTCGTCTCCACTACATTCGGACAAAATTGTATGTGTTAAGCAACAGGTGTTGGAGTGTGAATCAGAATTAGAACACACATTTGGATGACTCTGCAGGTTACTCAGACACGTGAACCATTGTAGCACAGAGTGTACGTACAGTCTCGTACCCTCAAGAATGACTATCGACTTTAGAATCAAAGAGTGTCTAGAAGTAGGAGAAATTAGGTCCTATTTCTGCTTTTTGCCCTTAATTTGTCACCGGTCTCGAACCTAAGTATTTTCTTTCTCCTTCAAAATGAGGGAAAAATGTATTTGCAATAGAAAAGAAAGTTGCCTCCTTGAGTTCAAATACGTGCAGAATGCTTTGCTTTTCGGCTTGTTATTATTGGGCTAATTTGAGGAATGGTATGGTACTTCCAATTCTTCTCTGAATTTCTCTTCCCTAGTTCCGTGAACAAAATCTCCAATAACCAATACAAAAGTAATCGTGAACTGAAATCCATAAGCTTGTATATAAAACCGGATTTTGGTATGATTTTTGGGTCAGTTCCAAAAGAATCTCGGTTCGATTTAGGTTTCAAATCATGTCAAAATGGACTCTTTGACAAAAGTTCACACGGTGAACAATCAGGATTGGAGCTATGCTTATGCTCCAGATTTGCCAGATTGGCTCTTTATTTGTGCGGCCATTTATTTGTTTATTATCGGAGTGATCGGTATTTTAAGCAATGGGGCCATTATCCTTGTGTTTTTGTGCAACAAACAGGTGTGTAAAACTAAATCTTACCCTTATGAGCACCAGACTTGCACTTTTCCGGAGCAAGATTGCATTTTTTTACGATTTAGAGCAGGGATCGGCAACCGTTTTACGTCAAGGCCCACCAAATTTGGCTTGGTGAAGTCGGGGCCCACCATACAGATAGTGGCAGGTTCATGGGCCCACAAATTAAGGATCAAAGACCTCTGGGCCCACACGTACAGTACTATGGATGGCTCTTGGCCCATAATTTCGGACTTTCCTCATTGCTCGTGGGCCCACCAACGATCACCCTTGGGCCCACATATGGGCCGCGGCCCACCGGTTGCCGACCTCTTATTTAGAGGATTCTGGATCCAAGAATTTGACAAAAAAAATTACCAGATTCACTAAAAATTCGGTTAGTAATTGAGTTTGTAAAAAGCCCCAAATCCTTTCAAGAACCTAAACCGTGCGTATTTTTCTTTGTTTAACTAATTTAAGAGGTTCAATCCTTTCACTGCAGCTTCAAACTCCCTTTAATTTGGTGCTAATGAACTTGATCTTGGCTGAGTTCGTCATTTCCGCTTTTGGTGTCCCGGTGGACTTCACGGCTACCGTTCTCAAAGGCTGGAAATTGGGGACAAGCCTTTGCTCCGCCACAGGATTCATCCTCACCCTCGTTGGTATTTAAATATTTATTTTCTGACGTTTGACAAAAAAATGGAAAACGAAAGAGAAAAGTATTTTAACTCACCTTTCAATCTAGACTTGGAATATTCATAGGTGGGTGTTGCAGTGTTCGATGATAGTTTAGCAGTTATTCCAAGCTTTTAACAAGCCTTGAAATGTAGTTTTTAAAAGCCTTTCATTAAGAAACCGTTTTGGAAACTCTTGAACAGTTTTTGCCGCTTTTTGAAAATTCTATACTTCTTGACTTTCAGAATATTTTTTTCGAAATTTCTGTTTCAGCTCGTCATTTTGATTTCCATGTAAAATGGGGAAGTAAAAACGGAATTGACTTTGAAGGCTAATTTCTCATGTAATATACAAAATACCAGAGTTTTTCACTTCTGTCAGAAGGAATCAAGTTTAAGCTTTCAAATGAGCTACTGCTTAAGTGTGAGGATTGTTTTGTATTCAATATGATGGTAAAAAAGGTTGAAAATGTCAGATTTGCTCAACGCACTTCAGTGATTTCCTAAAGATAATGACCATCTTCAGCATCAATAAAACCATGGTATATGACACAAGGAAGAAGAAGCTGAAAGCTGGGGCCAACTTGGAGACAAAACCTGGCAATGGGGGCAGCACCAAAATTACAATGGACA
Source organism: Tigriopus japonicus (assembly GCA_010645155.1). Lineage (NCBI taxonomy): Eukaryota > Metazoa > Arthropoda > Copepoda > Harpacticoida > Harpacticidae > Tigriopus > Tigriopus japonicus. The sequence continues at coordinate 227,445 of JAAGOF010000081.1, forward strand.
ACTTATGGACCAACAGCAAGAAGATGCCGTCATTTTCGTAAGCTAAGGGCTTCACGGTGGGGCAAATGAGTACTTAGAGGTGACGAAAAGGACACTAAAGCCATGGTTTGATGCCACAAGTCAAGACGGAAAGTAAACTATATTGATGGTTACAGAGAAGACTGAGAGAGAGCAAGGCTCTTACCTATTATCTGAACCCTTACTCCGTGAGGTTGCGTGATTTTAAACTTGAGTTTAAAACATTTAACATTTCAAATCTAAATTACTCTTTCTAAACCTATCCCAACCTAACAGTTTTTGTTTTTTAAGTACTTAGACTATCTCAAGGATCTTTAACTATGACTTCAGTAACAAAGATGTAATGCAACCTTGAGGATTCAAGGAATCAGATAGATCCCTACGGGTCAGAGTGGGCGATGCTGGGATTTTTGCGTTTTTTGTTTCCCCACAATATCTTTCTCCTTGACAATTGATTGTAATGATTATTATGGGGGCACTATGTTGCCAGACATGGAATACACGAAATAATTGCAGTTTCATCCAAGTGTTGCAAGATTTCAATCAAAGACATGCATATTCATTTCTTGACTTTTAATTGTAGGAATGGCCTCAATCTACACCTTGGCAGCATTATCAACTCAAAGATGGATCTTGGTGTCTCAGTTTGGTCGCTTCAATGTGCAAAGTATTGGAACAATTTTGGTTATCTTATGCACAGTGTGGGCTTTATCATCTGCTATGGCATTTCCACCATTGTTAGGTTGGGCATTTTATGCTCCAGAATCTTCAGGAATAAGGTATAATTTGAGTAATTGGTAAGACATACAGCCTCATGAATACATTCTACTTTTCAGTTGTGCACCGTCCTGGGAGACTCCTGAAAATCAGTCATACAATTGGTATCTTATTACCTGTGGCTTTATTCTACCTCTGGTTTTGCTCCTCTCAACATCATTCTCTGTCATGAAAACAATGCAAAAGGTTAACACAATTTGAAAAAATAAAATTGTGAAGGTTAATTAAATAAATCCCTTCTCCTCTCAGAATGCCTCGCAACTACAATCTTTGGCGGTGAAAAAATCAGCACAGAAGAGAGACAACAAAGTCAATCTAATGGTCATGGTCATGATTTTTTCCTTCCTCTTCTGCTGGACACCTTATGCTCTAGTGTGTATCTACCAACTAATGGGAGGTTCCGTGACACCATACGCAAGCGCTTTTCCAGTCCTTTTCTGCAAGAGCTCCATTTGTGCAAATCCCTTTATTTATGTGGCCATGAACTCCCAGGTATGTGCCCATTGATTGTATTTTATAATTAGAGCCATTTAAATTTAGAAAGTCATCTATTAGAGGGACGATATCCACCTATGATTGTATTGCTTCCCTTGTCTCTGTGTTAGTTTCGCAATGCTATGTGGCCCAAAACGATGGGTAAGAAAAATCTGAGCCAAGCCCATAATCATTTGCGTGAACTTCAAAGAGGAGGGGGTAAACGCTCAAAAGTTTGCCCCGAGAAATTGATCAAGCCAACACAAAGTTTTGGGGTCTCAACCATCTGTGGAGGAATGGAAGAAACTGTCAAAACCGAGGTTCATGCAGATAACCAGAATACCGTTATTGAGGACAGGCTCTTACAGAAAACCGACAAAACAGAGGTTGCGTCGTCTTGTTGAGAATTCTTTCCTGTGAAGATTCTCTAAATTGTTTCCTCTTTGAATTCTGTTTTAGGTAATGCCTGCCTTGTCTTCAATGGTGAATTCAACGGATTGCCAAATTGACAGTGACATGTTGGGAGATGTTGAAGATGCAAATCAAACCATAAAAGTTGTATATTAGAATAAGTAAAATAAATAGTAGAGGGTGATGAAGTAGAGGAGGACTTCATGAGCCCTTGTCGTTGGCGTGTTAGATAAAAATGTTTGAAAAAGATAAAAGCCATTGTTTGAACATGTCCCCTTATGTCTCCCAATAAACAAACTCGAAATACATATCGGTCTGTCCACTCATGGAGCTTTTACTCGTAAAGGGGGAAGACAAACCTGATCAACTTTGGACTTTCGTCTGCATCCAGTTATGTTCAGTCTTTGACTCCCTCTCATCATGGCCAGATTCAACGGTTTTGTTCTGCTTATTATCTTATCCATTGCCAATTTGGGAAAGTGTTCATCAATCAATGATATAGTTAATATCAGATGGGTAAGGTTTCTTGTACATTTGAACCACTCTTTGCGGGCCATTCTTAATTACGTTGCGTCTTAAGCATTCAAATTATTGTGTGTTAGTTGATTAGAGCGGTCAAATTTTCAAAATTGATTTAGGTTGAAGTTAGGAAACTTCAACTTTCTTAACAATAAATTTTCTCGAAGGATTGAGATTTGGTACTTGGCAGAATTCTTCTCTTTCCTCCAATACCGAGGATCAAAACAACAAAATTGGAAGGGAAGCTTTTGAGTACCTGTGGTCTCTCTGTATTGTTCCTAGATTGTCTTCTATAGTTCTTTCGTAACACAAAATGACGCTCAGACTTCCCTCATGCAAAAAAATACCTGAAAATTACCTGAGTCATGAGTTTTAGGAAGTTTGTGATTGGATTGTTTGAAAAAAATAGCCTTATGGAAGGTCCAAATTCCATCCGCAAATGGCGTTTGTAAGTCAAGTAGGTAGATGTGTTAGTCTGAAGATTGTAATATGAAGGTTGGCCTTCATGTGTTTCGAGTTGACCGTGCCGCCATTTTTTACTTGGAATCGATGCCTTCAAAAAATCTGGTTGTTGAGAGACATCTTTGAAAAACTTCAACTCAAAACACGTCAGTTGTCGTCAAGCATTCTCATTGGACATCTTGTAACCAGATCAGGTCAGCTTCTGAGCAAGTTTGACAGAACATTGACCTCTTATGAGTGTTTCTTTTCAAATCTTATTTGCAATTTATTATCAGATTGGAAATATTCTTAAAGAGCTTATTTACGTTTGACTTGGATGATGTTCAAAGAATAGCCCTTTATTATCCCTACTACCCAAAGTTAAAAAAACCGCAATTAGCATCATTTAAGAAAAAAAAATCTTCATAACTATTCTTGGTTGGAAAATGTCATATTTAACTACACTTTATTCAGAAACGTTACATTTATAGGAAACTATTGAGTCACCAGAGGATCCATTGGCATTCCCGCCCCCTAGCGACAATGACTTACAACTCGATGTTCACGCATCTTGCAGTTGTAAACAAATTTTGATATCTTCACTCCAAGAAGCGCAACACATCCAAGCTGGTAATTTTTAAAGTACTAAAAAACAAGATGCTGTTTTTTTAATCCCTAAATTGATTTCAGATTCCATGGGGTCTTACAAATACTACAGCAATTTTGAAGGGAAGCCGTATTATTACAGCTACACCCATGGAAAGTACCTCTATTTCCTGAATGGTTCAGGATGGTTAATTGGCAACTCTGTTGGAGCCAAGATTGGGTTCATTCACAACAGCTCTCAATACGCTTGTCCGTATTTGATCCCAGACGGTTGGATGTATGTGAATAATGGGTATTGGTACAAGGACTTGTCTTTGGTGGTCAGATGTGTGGCATGATTTGTATGTTTGAATACATATATTTCAAATCTAATATATCCTTATGTGTCTAAGCTATTTGTTGTTGTTTTTTCTTTAAAAGGCTTGCTAATCTAGCAAAATGCTGTAGTCTGTACGAAAACTTCTCATATCCACGGACCATTTGTTATTTGCATGGCACTCGTAAATCCCTGCATCTCCCTGAAAATGAAAAAAAACGAGATTAGAATATCAAATTGACAAAGTTAAACTTCATTCCCTTTTTAACGTGTTGCATAATGTCTTAATAACATTTCTTAATGTTAGTGATGGACCGAAAGGGCTCATAACCGAAACCGAAACCGAAAACAGCTGACTACAAAATTGTATAAATCCAAAATACACCTTAAAATCAAATTGCTTTTGTGTTCGATGTTGGATTGTGGCAATTTTTGAAAAATCAGGAAACTTCAATTTCAGAGGTTTTGGACGATTTTTTTTTTGATTTTGTTGTCAAACTTTATCCTTTTTAGTGCCTGTCTGGTTTCGGTTTCGGTAGGCATAACCGAAACCGAAACCAAAATTTCGGCCGTAATTTCGGCCGAAAACGCTTTTGGTCCATTATTACTTAATGTTCATATTTCTCAGTCTCGTCATATCATTCTCGCAAAAAAGCGCCATATTTCGGTTTCATTATGAAGTATGGAATAGGCGAGATAATGTATGGATTTTTAATATCTTATGGACTAGATATTTTAAGCAAATGATGATATGATCAGGTTTTGTATGTTCTTTTTCAACTGGTTCGATTTGATCGTGAATTAATTTTGAGCTCCTTATCAGAATATTTTTAAACTCAATATCATTTTTCATCATTTTTTAGTTTTCACCATTTACCGTCAGAAAAAGCACCAGTTCAAAAATTGCTTTCATATTTTAGGAATATGTTATTAAACAAATAAGTGTCCATTCGGAAATTCACAAAAAACGCAAATTTCGGAAATATGTGGGGAGAAATTGGTAAAGTATTTTTATGTTCAAATAGTCCAGATACATGGACATTTTTGGAAAAAGTTACGAAAACTGGGAATTTTCATGCTTTTGTAATCTTTTTACCTTCATGAATAAACTGTACAAATAGATATATAAAGGTCACCCTTTTAAATCCTCGATCACATTTGGTCTGTTTTACACATTTCTAGTTACATTTTAATTATTGTGTAGAGACATTTCCCAGCAGTAATTTTTCCAACAATATTTTTGGCGGGATTTCGTTTAAATTTTGGCCTCGCTAATAGTGCTGAAGTTAACACGTAACCTCGTAAAAGACAATCTCACCTGTGTGGCAGGGTCAATTTCCATCTTGGATTTGATTCGTCCTTTGCCAAATTGATACTCTGTGATCTGAAATGAACCAAGAGGAGCATACTCAGTTTTATTATCCTTTGTGTGAAGCAAGCTCTTTTTCCCCCTAGAAATAGTGGCACTCGGATGCTTTCAACGCAGCATTTATACTTTGTGGCCATTTCCACGCCGGAAACTATTCATTAAAGTTTGCTCATTTAAAAGCTTCATTTGTTGGTTTAATTCACAAACGTAAACCCACAACCACAGTCCGATAATGCATCCATCTATGGACCACTTAACCCATGGGACAATTCCAATCTCGCTTTTCAAACCCACACCCGAAAATCGAAACTCAGAACCAATCCAATGCATTTTGTCGCCTAATTCCCAATCTCAATTTCAAAATGTACTCTAGCGACAAGGACAAATCGTTTTCAATCGACATTAAGGAGTCCATCAGACCCAAGGAGAGACCCTAAAAAGCTCCTTTGAGTCTTGAAATGTCGCACTGCCAAATGAGATTTTCAAATGGAGGAAAAAGTGGCTGAGCATCTAGGATGGAACATTGTGAAAGAAAGGAAGTGAAAGAAGGAAGGAAGGAAAGGGAGGCTTTATATTCAAGGATTGGAGAGACCTGAAAGAAGTGGGAATTACACTGTAAATATCCCCGTACCTTTGATGTCAAAGTAATACAAAGCTCCCTCCTTAATTCCTCAACTCCAGCTGACCAGATACTCCCTACAAACGAGTTTCAAGCTTTCATTTTGCAGTGCATCCTCATAAAATGGACCACTGAACTTGACTGATTCGATAGGTTAGGTGATAATGCCTGGTGTCAACAGTGAATATTTCTTTACAGTGTCTCCATTTTCTTTGACTTTACCTTGGAGGTGCAAAAATAAATGAGAGGAATTGAGGGGAAAATCTTTGGGGGAAACTATTTTCATTGGATCTTGGTAAGAGAATGTTCCCATCCAAAAAGGCTTCACGTGCACACCATTCCATCTCCATGTTAGTTCATTTATGAGACAAATTTGCAATCCCTAAACTTTCAGCGATGAAGCGAAGAACTTTGCTACTGTGTATTCTGACCTTCTTTGCTCCAAAGACTCTGAGAAACAAGACACCAGATTGGTGTTCCACAGGAAATGGATTCTTTGGGGCACATTGGTTCTATCCGGCTTCTTGTACATGGAGGAACATAATCGTGCTTAATCGAGCTTGAAACGTCCAGGGAGAAGAGCAAATACACCCAAGAACATGGCCATTGGTACAGTTTAACTTTCCTCTTGAGCAATTCCTTACAGTTGTATTTTCTCGCTGGGCCTTGAGTCATGAACATCAATTACTCATGTGTAATCAAATCTTGATGTACGAACAGTGGCCACAAAATGCCGTTGCTTTCAGGATCTACATTTGGCAGTGAGTTCCCAGCAAGACAACTTATTTCAGTGGATATGACTTGAGGGCATCAATTCCCCATGGAACATCCCAAGAGGATTCAAAAGCTCAGCGTGAGGCTCATTTTTGGAGCTCAAAGCAAGACCCAAGGTTAGTTCACGTGTTCCAAAGATCTGGCCTTCAACACAAGTTGACCACGAGACCATTATGAACATGGTCCAAAAATGGGACCAAGACCAAAGGCTTACTTTTGCAGTCCATTCAACCAAGTTTAATTGTGCCATCAAGTGATTGATTTGCCTTTTTTCATTAACCTGCCATTTATCTATAAATAACAAAATGTGTAGTATTTTTGATGAAGTGCAGTCAATTTAAGTTTAGTAAAACTCAACCAATTATCAATATCCTTGCAGATATTTCGGCCCAAAAAGACGCAAATATGCAAATCGATGTGGTAACCAAAGTGACAAATTACATGTCAAAACTTTCGGGGCATATTGCATATATTTGAGTTATTCTGGGAGGAGGTAGATACTCCTTTTTCAAAAAAAATGGGGTTGGAAAAGGTTGTCCGTCGCTTTATCCAACGGGATCAAGTTCCAGCGAGGTTGTTCATTAATCAAGTTGGCTTGGAAATGGCAACCAGAGGGTGAGAAAAGCTGCAATTCCTCTTCCACCTCAAATAGGGAAACAGTTCATGCACAGTGCCACTTCTACGTCTACTTCCATTTCCTTTCAAAGCCTCTCTGACAATGAAAAAGTAGCTTTTGAAGCAAAAGGAGAGTGGAGGAGGGGGATAAAGGTAATATTTTTAAACAAAAACAGCAAGTGAGAATATTTCTGGAGAATTGGGTTGTAAAAGTGATACGTGACACGTCGTCCTCTTGGTGAAACCACTCACGTAGAAAAATAAACATGTTCCATTCTGTCAGGTTGAAAAATTGGAACAAGGACAATGATCAACCACGTGCTTCAAATGTTCCAGATTTCTTGACACCTACTTCCGAGGTCGGATTGGCCGATCTAGCTTGAATGCACATCTGTGAAAGCCATGGGGGACCATTTTCTGGTTCTTTTAGCGTTAAACATAAACATAATCTAACGAAGGCTATACCTGACATGACTGGCAAAAACTTCAAAATGAAGGCAAAGGGAAGAAACCCTTTTTCCCCAGTAAATTAACTTGCATGTTCACAGGGAATTAAATCCGACTGGGGAATGTCCTGTGCGTTGCCAAGTTTTTTTGGTCGTTGCACACCTTGATTGCAAGCTCTGATAAGTTGTTGGAACAAAGAGGGTGGAACAAGATAGATCAGACAGACTCACGTGAAGGAAATTGTGGTAATAGAGCTCTGCTCCGTCCTTGAACCAAGTGATCTTGGGCCTTGGCTTTCCCCTGGCCACACAAATGAAGGTAATCTTGTGGCCAAGCTGATATTCATGGTCAAAATGGGAGGCCTTGGTGATGCGGGCGCCCTAAAAAACCATTTGTACTAATGAATAATTCACACGTGTACGACGCTCCATTTTCCCATTGATCATGAATGTATGGTACTTGGAGGAATAGAGATAATTCTGATCTTTGTGGAGACGGAACATAAAAAGTTATGTAGTGCAACTCACCTTGGCATGTCTGTAGTATCGCTCTCCGTCACCCGATTTGAAATTGGCCGTGGGAGGGATTCGAACTTGACTGTAGGGCGTGTACCGACCAATGGGTTTGATACCAACATCACCAACTCTGAGTTTGAAATTTGTCCTCACGCGGCTGGACTTGGCCGACCCTATCTGTAAACATAATGCAAGAAGCATATTGTTTATTGTTTAACCACCCAAAACAGTTTAAAAACATGCATGCAGGGTATAGGCAAAGGTAAAGAAACGGAAAAAGACCTCTGGACCTCAAATCAGCTTAAATGGACATTTGACGGTTTGCGCCTCGGAAACACGAAGTTTTGAAGTCGGACAATTGAGTCTTATACTTAAAAGCATCAAAGAAACTGAGACATGTCCATCCTGAACATTTGCTGTCGATGTTAAGGTGTATGATTTCAGTATATTCCTTGAATATTTTCAAAGAAATGTGATTTTTGCTCTAAAATAAAGTACTTTAAAAAGTTTTCCCAGGCTTGTGGAAAAACTCGAATGTCACTATTTGATTGCCTTTTTGCATCATTTTCAGACTGATATTGACGCCAAATTATAACAAATGAGAAAAATTGGAAATTTGTGATTTACCAAATATTACATTTTACCAAACTTTAGACTAATACCAGAAAGCAAACTTTTATCATATTTTGCCAAAACTTGGACAGCAAAATATTTTTAAAAGCACGGCATACAAGGGCTCTCAAAAAGATCACTTTCATTTTTTGTTGTTGGGTTTCTAATAGGATCCTTTTATTTAACCTTACTATAGTCAATGCAAAATCCTAAGCCAAATTTTAGAATTTTGACGAATATTTTGAACAATACCAATATATTTCCAAAAAAATGGTACAATTTTAAATATTTTTAAATATATTTGTGTGATGTACGGGATCCTATGAAATTAGAGCGGATCAAAAGAGAGTGTGTATAAAATAGAGCAAATCAAAATAGTGCTGGTTCAAAATAGAGCCGCTTCATAAGAGAGTGAATCAAATTAGAGCCAGGTTAAAAGAGAGTGTATTGAATTAGAGCAAAAATAGCGTTGGAGGAGAAATGTGTAAGAGACAAATCAAATAAATTAGCTAACAATGTTGAAAGAGTTCAGAAGGACCCAAAAGGACAAGGAAAATCTTTTTTACCAAGGCTTCTTTTTATGTTAAAAAAATTCCAACAAATAGGGTCGGCAGCCATAGTGTAGACGCTATAAGACTATCAGAAATAGTACAATTTTTGAACTTTTTTCAATTTACAGTTTCAAAATCCCAAGGTGTTAATGAACAGAAGTTGATTTTTTCACATTTTCTTTTTGAAGCCCTTGGGCATGAAGGGGCCATTGGCATTGATGAGATTAATGAGACTGTTGGCACTATTCTTTTTATGGAAAATGACCTTCATGAGGAATTTTTTCTACACTTATGAAACAATTTTCCCCAAAAAGACCCTTTTAAATAATTAAAAGCTACATTGTTCACTCTAGTCTAAGGAAATACATAATTGAAAGAAATTTTATATATTCACTCTATTATGATTGGCTCTAAAATGTCACGCTCTCTTATGATTTGGCTCTATTTTGATTTGGCTTTATTTTGAAGTGGCACTATTTTGATTGGCTCTATTTTGTACCCACTCTCTTTTGATCTGCGCTATTATTATATAGTCCCTGATATACATAATGTCTTAAATATTTTGATGATTTTTGATTAGAGAGTATTTGAATATTTTTGGCCTTGAAAATGAAATATTTTTGGCTGCTCTACTTATGATCTATCTTATCTCTTCAGTACATAAATGGTCAATATCAAATCAACAATGAATGTTGGGTATAAAATTTGAAAAAATGAAATTCTATTACACCGCATGAACATAAACGAGACATTTTCAGCAAGTCTCCTTTTGTGAAAATTGTGTGTTTTTCCTGACATTTTTGTGCTTTTCTTACATCTTCTTCCACGTTTTGTGGACTAAAATTTGTTTGCTCCCTCTTTCAAGTGCAATGAGGAGAGACTAGAACCATAAAATTTCCTGCTTGGACTCTTCTCCTATAGTGGCTCTTGTTAATTCATCTTGACAGGTAGATGAATGAGAGAGCCTTATGTTATTGCAAAGAATGGCTTGAGTAATAATTATTCCTCTGGACTGTCTTCTCAAAATATACCCCCTTAAGTAGTCACAAGGGCCCAGAATTTTTTTTTTTGAAATATAAAATATTTCTCCACTTTTCCTCGTTTTTTTTAAATATTTGGACTGTCTCATGGAAAAAATAAATATTTTCTCAAATATTCTAGCCAAAAAATTATTTCGGGCAAAATTGAGGAAAACAGATGAATAGATCGAATCAATGGGGGGTACCCAAAATGAACCCAAAATGCAGAAATCTCTACAAAATTGCATTTCTACTAAAACAAATATTCACAACCAAAACTACTTTTATATACGAAAAAAATGGGCCATCTGTTGAGGCAAATTGAAAATTGTATTGTTAAGTAAATTTCATGTCAAGTATCCCTCCAAATGCATCAAATTTACCAAAAACAAATTTGTAAAATCTGTGCACGTAGACAAAAATACGAAATAATGGATGGCTTTGTCAAAAAAATATTTCTTCAATATCCGGCTTTTTTCAAATATTTTGAAGTTTTGAAGAAAATATATACTGGGTATTTTGCCACTTTTTTGCAAATATTTTTCCTGGCCCCAGTAGTCGCCAACAACCACTGAAGACGTCACACTACATCAATGAGGCAAAAAATTGACTTCCCAAAAGCTACTTTGCTGCACTTAAGGAAGTAAAGAGTGATTCTGGGCATTTTCAATCGGCAATGGTATCAAGGGTGACGTTCCAAGAAGACTTTGAGGCTAAACGTTTTCTGACATAATCACCTCAGGGAGCTGAAAAACGCAGAGGCATCCTGCCAGGACCAGCCATTTATAGTTGATTGCCCCTTTTAGGCTTGACGCTCCAGTTTGTTGATTGGGGGAAAGGATCCCCGCTCTTGTTGAATAGGACATTCTTGTGCTTCGTGTCTGGTTTGGGAAGGAACTGCTGATTTAGCAATCATAGTAATTCTGGACCATTCAGGATTGAGTTTGTCATCAGGCTTGTGAGTTGCTGACGGTGCTGCCACACAAATCTGAAATGTTAAAAGCGACCAAACTTAGATCAACCAACCTCCTTGGCATCTCAAGTCCTCATCCAATTCCACATCCCTTTTGCTTAGAGATTATCACAAGTTGTCAAGAGACAGGAGAGCTTCAGCAGACTTTGTCTCGAAATGCATGCATTTAAAATGCAATTCTATTTTCACCCTCTCATGCATCACTATGTTTGGTCTCATCCTTTCTGCTTTGAATAAAGTGCCAAAGCTCGTCTGCTTCTAATTGACCTAATTAGCTCTTTTGGACATCCTGAATAACTGAATAACTTAACATGATAATTCAGCTTGAAGGACATTGTAAATGAATAGCAATTGGGTTATGTAATTTCAATCATTCATCCATGACGGAAAAGCTCAACCCTTTTGGGTGCATCAAATACTATACAATATTCCTAATAAAATCCAGCTTTTAGGGTCCGACTGATGCAGCTGAATTTGAACGCTATCTTTTTTCGTTGAAATTGAACCTTTTAAGCCCTAGTCACCCTGAATATCTTGCCCATTTTTCAGTAAAACTGCGAACTCTTGGAAAGAAAAAAAACACGCTCAGCTGAAGTTTCATTATCATTCCCATTTATAACGAATCGTACATCTCTCTTTCAAGCTTGATTAAGTCTAAATAAATCACAAAATACAAAAGCAAGTTCGTTTTCTAAACATCTCAATCAAGGCTTGTGGTTGTTTTCTCCATACTTTTGGGTGACTAGTGAGTATTTTGTTTGGAATAGAAGTTGCTTAGCAGACGGTAAACTGTTGTTTATGAACATGTTGTGGTTCTGACAAGTTTTCTGACTAGCAGAGATAGCAGAATCCGTCCAATGTATTCAGCTATTCGTCTTCTTGCCAAGCTCGCTCTCGCTCTCCGTACTCTGCTTGAGAATGATGCATCAAATTTGGATGGAACAAAGCACCCAGCATCTCAAAAATCCGCAACCCAAAACCCCCAAAGACTTATACCCAATTCTTTCCCACACTCACTCACTGCTGCCGCAACAGAAGCCATTCAATATGAATACCATCTTTAGAAAAGGTCGAGCCAAAGGCTTGTATGTTGTGTGCAGAAAATATGAAGTGTTTAGGAACCGCTCGGGTCTTGATTTGATCCCCTTGTTGGAATGGATAGGAACTTCACCTTCTTCCGCTTCTTCTTGTATTGGGAACTAGTTCTGGGATTTATCATTTCCAATATGGGGTCCAATAAAGGATGAAAAGATCGTGGAGAGGATTTCTCAGAGATCTTGCCAATGAGGCGACATATGTTTGATAAGGGGGAAGATATATTGAAAAGGAGCCTCGAGCTTTTTGGGGGGAACATGAAATTGGAACAGGGTGATAACTAGTGAGATGCTTTTTCAAAAGATGGTCAAAAAACTAACAACCTGTTTTCGACATAATAGAAAAGAGCCGCAATAAAATCAACTGTCGTAATCGAACACGGTTTGAAGCAATTTTTTGTTCAATTATTGAAGAGGTTCACTTAAAGAGAGAAAAAGATAAACAGTACCGGAGTTACAAAGACCTCACCTACAATTCTCACACAATGGATATATTCACGTAATGGGGATTAGTAAATGGAGAGTGGATTGCAAGGTGAATTCCATTTTTTGAGATTTTTGCCCTCTCTCATTATATTACAACATATTTTGTGAGCAAATTTAATATACGTTGAACAACTATGCCGATTGTTGTCAGCTGTTTGTTGTGAATTTATCCTATAAATTTCATTCCAATGCATCACAAATATAAAATCAAACAAATTGTTTTGGAGACTTCAAATTTCTAAAACGTCAATTAACCCTGCAAAAATGTCAGCCCATTCGCCCTGATCAGCGCCTCTTGTGGTCATCAAATTGAAACATAGTTGCCAGCTAGTGGAGTGAGTATTAGTGCCACCCTTTTGCAAAAGTTCAAGATTTTTCCTTCATGTATTTATTTCTTTGTAGAGCCATCATGTTATCAAAATCCCTTATTTTAGGGAAAATGTTTTGTGAGGAAAATGTGTAACGATGTCCCAAAGAGTGGCATTGCGAATAACCGTCTGGCAACTATGTTTCAAGTTGACCGCAAGAGGCGCTGATCGGGGCGTATAAGCTGACTTTTTTTGCCAGCTTCATTGTGAGAGGAGTTTGAACCTGAAATTTTACGTATATCAAAACATGAAGTGAAGATAACTGACAGAAAAATAAGAATACAATATCGTTAACTTGTTCAAATGACGTAAAAAAACCTCTAAAAATAAATTTTTGATATACATCCCGAATAGCAATTAACATTGACCTAAGAATACAGCTCTACGATTGTTCACAATCATTTTACAACACCCCATATGCTCATATTTCGTGAGTATGCGTCAGGATTCCGTAAATAGATAGCAAAACATGGACTGGTTCGTCTGGTGTCCTCCTTGCAAACAAGTATAAACACGGCTAAAAACCGACTGAAGCCGGTTTCCTTTGGACTCAAAGGGATCAATGAGGGGGAACGAACCCCTCTTCAGTGTTGAAGATGAGTGATAGAGATGGATTTGAGCACGCTAGCCAGGTCAACATGCAACGGGTCACTTGGTCCACCAATCCTTCAACACGGCTATAGAAGTGGCCCCAATATTTGGAACTTGCCAATTCTTGATGAGCTTCCGTTAAAAATGGCCACTCAAGGGTGCGAATCGCGCTTAATTTGCCTCTAGCTTCGATGAGGTTTTACGAGCTACGCCAATGAAATGGCCTTTTGGAACTCGGTCTCCCTATAGAGTAGAAAAGGAACCAAGAAAAACCGATGGAGCTATTTTGGAGGGGTCAAGATGAGGCCAACATTGTCAGTCTCCATTGGGACCATTTGCTAGATTACTCGTAGCCAAGTAAGTTTTCCACCAAAGAAACTAGCAGTGGCTCCAAATTGCTGCCTCGGATTAGGACTAGGAATGCCAGAAGACTCATTCTGAAGTACATAGTTGTCGCAATAAGAAAGGAAACTACACAGGAATCTGTTCCACTCTTGCTTTGAAAGTTCCATAAACCGGGAAAAGACGGAACAAGTCAGCTTTTACGGACATGCGGTGCACAACCCACGTTATGACTGCTACAATACGCAATTATGACGACCTACTTAGAGTGAGATTTTGAGAAAAGCTGCTTTTAAGGAGGAAAAGTAATTATCATAAATGGGCTTCTCTCCGGGAATATCTAATTTCCTTAAAATTGATCGTGTGCAAAAAGATTTTTTAACGTTTGTTCGTATATGAGTACAGACGGCTAACTGGGGCAATTTGATCATTATAAAGTTGCTAAAAGAACACGCATTTATTAGTAATACTTGAGGTTGCGCAAAAATAACAATTCTACAAAGAATACTTTAATGAAAAGGATGTTTTGTCAGTATAGGAATCTCATTGTTAACAGGGATTTCTAGCATTTATGAAGAAGCCTTACAAATCTCTTTTCCGTCAACATTAAGGTTACGAAAGTCAAGTTTTTGTCAGTACAATTTTTTCAACATTCAGACAATTTTACTCCCATTTTTTATTGATCGACTAAAAAACGTTTAACTGAAACCGAGACAAAGTGATTTCAAAATCATTAACATGCATAATTGACCTTCAAGTCACAATTGCCCATGGGCTAAAGAGGGTCTCTTTTTAAATTCAGAATATTGCTGTTGATGACTGTACTGGATCATGTCGATTCCATTCAATGCACAATTTCTATTCTGTTGTGCCAACTGAAACCAAATCCCAGACGACATTCTTGTTAAAATATCGACCAATAAAGCCTTTTAAGTCCTTCACAACTAGGTTTCGAACAATGAGTTCAAAGCCCCTGGCACTTATTTTTTTCACCAAAATTGTGAAGGCTCTCCATAACAAACAATAAACCTTTTTATTGCTGTTGTTGTTGTTCCTAAGGGGGGTAGTTCATGGGAGAACAGATTGGCTTTCGCGGCGTACATTAGCAGAAAATCTCTTTTAATATAACGGACAAAGGGCGACTAGAAATATGAGTTCATATATCATGGGTCTAGTTTGGGTCGAGGGTTCTTTTTTGGCCAAAGGAAGTGAAGCGTAGCAAGCAAAATGTCAGCAAATTTCGGGGACAGTTTTTCAACATGACAAAAAGCGAGCTTCAGAAAGAAACGAGAGTGAGAAATGACCGAGCTATGGGATAAATTTTCCGAGATTGAACCTCTGAGGATTTCTTACAAAACTTTTTGAACTCGGCTCAGATTTCAAGCTTTGAGCAAATCCAACTCGATTTGAATTTGAATTCGGAACTTTGAGACAACTTTTCTTAGTCATGCAACAATTTCAAGCAAATGTTTTAACAATGAGCGCTATAATTGTAAGGTCAAATTTCCATGGAGCCCAAAAAAGAGCCAAACACTTTGCTTCATTAATGGATCAAATACTGTTCCAATGTCAAAGGAATCTGATGTAAATGTCGCAAGTTTGGGCTGGATAAATGTCAATGAAACTGTCGTTTCACTATGACATTTCAATTAAAAAGTTTTTTGATTACAGAGTAAATGTAGGAAAGGGTGGCTTCTGTCTCCTCGGAGGGAAAAGTTTTCGGGTCCCAGTGCATTCAATCTCTGATAAATGAATTTTCCGAGCGCAACTTTGGCGGAAAATTGACGGCACACTAACTTACCCATCTTGAAGGTGACTTTCAAGGATCTGTTATTGGTTCTCCTAGCCAATCAATTGACAAATGATCAAGCCGTTGATATCCTTGGATCCCTTCTCAAAAGCTGTTCCATCTCAATAAAGAAAGAAGGGCAGCCATAAACGGACCTAGCGACCCTCATCAAGTCCGAGCAAGTTGGAAAAGTTGGATCCGAAAAGTTTCCATTCGATCTTGGAACCACCGCCCATGGTCCATCTCTACCTTCTGGAGCTCTCACGCCTTGGAACAACGATCTTAGTGCACGCAAAAGTCCATTGTGGAACAAATTTTTGTTCCACCTAACGGATCTCATGTTCCATCTCGCGAAGGCACATTGGAACACATACAGGATAAGGATTTCCGTGAGTAGTATGCCGCCTGCTCAACTATTCTCAGGTTGAAACTTGGAACAAAGGTGCCCGAAAGTTGATGGATGGTTCCAAGTTACTGATCTGCTTTTGGGAACACTTCATCCCTGATCAGAATAGAACATGGGACCATGTGTTTGAACATCTTCAAGGCAGCCTTTATTTTCTTTAGTACAACAAGAAGAAGACGAGGCAAAAAGTTGTTTTCCAAGCTCTAAAATGGTGTGAGACGGAAATGTACTAAATTGAGGATGCAAGTCACCAACTTTGAGAGAAGGGTATCTAAGGTCCCATGGGACCAATCTCACTGTGGGATAGCAAAAAGTAATTGCACATAGTGACTCTGTTTTCCCCAACTTTCACCTACATTATAACTTCTCTTTGATATAAATATGCCCTTGTTTTGGTATATTCTAGATCTTTTTAGCAATGCTTTAGCTAAAGGTTGGTACTTGAGAGCAGGAAAAGCCAGATTAGCTTAATAATTGATGTGGGCACTAAAAGATTATTTCCCTGGGAAATTGGAGGGAAAAACTTTCTTCACGACAAAAAAGGATACAGGGTGTCTGGCTCCAACAAAACCCTTATGTCCCTTAAAAAATAATCAACTCAAAAACACCCTAACACCTTCAAGCATTGGATTAATATTAAATTGCTCACCGAGAATTTGTCACTGGATGAAATTCTTTGTCGTTGTGTTTGGCACTCCACTCGTTTTCGAACTGAGATGCGTTCGTGTTCCATGAACTGAAGTTAAGTAGGAGCTTCTTGCGCGCTCATGTGCTCGTTCCACTTTGGAGCTGAGCTCTCTTTTTCGGGTCTTTCTCTTCAAACGGGGAACAACGCTCCAATTCAATTGCGTGAGAGGGGCCTTCCTCGAGTCCAAATTAGCTGCTCAGGGAAAATGACCAATACACACACTCACACTCACATGTGTCGTAACTTACACTCGCTGAGGAACACAGAGACACTCTCGAAGCCGTTTAAAAGGCCCGCTTTGTATTGGTGGTGAGGGAAAACTTAATCACTTGAATAAAGAGGGTCCAATATTTCCCATTTTAGGCCAATGGAAAAAGATCAAAATAAACGTTCTAGATCAATAATCATTTTGAAAATGAACTACATCAGGTAAAGTGAAGTAAGAAGAGTCTGTTCTATCTGACCTCAATTCCCACTAAAGGATTGATTTCTTATTCTTTATGACTGATTTATAAACTACATCATATTTGAATCCATTAATTGATGACGTGACAGGTGTGCATAAAAATATTTGCAACCCTTCTTAGTTAGATATATCAATATCTTTATTTCACAAAATGACTTGCCAAGACACATTTTAGTGCCCAATAATGGGTTTCATCGTCATTTTCAGTACTTGAGTGTTCCCCGCGTCTTATTTAAGTTATAGAGGGGAAACGTTTCTGAGGCTTCTCAAGGGACAAGGCGAGAATGACCATTGGATACATTTGCATGAAATATTCATGACTCGTTCTGACATTGACTTTTAAGGAACGAAGGCAGGCATCATCTTTGGTTTTACCAAGGCTCGTTTCTTGAACCACACTAAAACGAATGTACCATCTCGTTTTCATTTATAGAGAGCGATAAAAATGGTCGAGCTTTTGGACTGCATCGGAGACTCTATTGATGAAGGCAAAATAAAACACAGAGTGATCCTCTTTGATAGCATTCTCGTGTGGTGTCCCCCATTCACCAGGAGGTTGGCTTACAACTCGAAGTTACACCCTTTATCCATAGATTATAGCCTCGCCAGACATGGTGAATGAGCAAAGGGGGAACTTTCAAGATCCTCATCCGATTTGCCAAGTCACTATGAAAACCATGCGATCAATATGGGCAAATATACATCTGGATGATGTTATCTAAAGAATCTATTCAAAAGCGAACGTCTCGTCTCTTTTTATTGAAACCGCAGACAAGATTGGGAAATTTGAAAGGGATCGGAATACTTTTTTAGCAGTGATTGGAACCTCATCTCGACTTCTTTATATACGGTACATAAAGCTTTTTCCCTCCTGTCTTCATTATAGGAGCGTTCCTAAGAAAAATCCCCATTAAGGATTAGCCTCTTTTTTGCTAAAGGTGGGAGGGAAAATGAGAGCAAGATCGATATTCACCTCCATCCCATTGACTCGCTTATTATCCTCGACGAAGGCTCATTTGAAAATTTTCATCCGTTTCCACACACTTCAATTTCTGGATCGGAACGGTTTTTATACATCAAGTTGTTCGCATTCAAATCTAATGAGCTTTTTAGGAAGAAAATTTGACTTATGTAATTTTTGAAGCGACATCCTCTCAAGTGCTTGATAACGAATGACGACCTTCAATCAATAACTTGAACGATTTACATTGCGCTCAAACGTTTGGAAACGTTTCTCGTTGCAGTGATAGAAACTCTTAGTTGGCCTTTTCCGGTTTCCGATGGACTTCACCTCCATAGAGATCCAACACTTGAGAACGACAAGTCAATTGAGAAAAAAATGTCATTGTCGTTACATGAATCTAGTGTCTCTCTATTCTTTGAACTCTTTAGTCTTGAATCGCCAAGTCTGATCATTGTCTGCGAACAGTACATGGCCACGGAATCTCAAAAATTATGATTGAAGGTCGGATGTTGGATCTAAAAGTTATTCAAAAAAATGGCCGGATGAAACTTGGTCGTTGAGAATGCGGGCAAATCCTGCAATATTGTAAACACGTGGAAGAAAAAGAAGGATTCCATTGGCATGCTTCACTTTCATTTCAGAGAGGTGGCGGTGGTGTTGGTGGAGCCTCGAGGCCAGAATTACATATCATAAAAAGGCCGTTTGGGACTGGAGAGGTCACAACACTTTTTGCCCATTACCAAATGCGACCGACCAAGGTTCGCAATATTAAAGCACACGAACATTACCCGCAGGGGGATTGGCACCACTTTGGGGCTTTCCGTGTCCAAATAATCCGACAAGCAAGCAATGCAAGTGCTAAATGTTGGAGGGGCCTTGTTGGCTAAGTTTGCGTTTTGTATCCGATAGCTAGTATAAATTCGAAAAGTAGGACAAAAGAGGAAAAATGAGAATACATTTGGAATAAAACTATTCATAATTTCCAAACCTTCTCGAAATTATGTAAAAGATGTCAAATAAAATTTAATGAAAATTGCTATCTCCGTGACGACAAATTGCGTTAGAAGAGAGATCGCGTCTCACTAATAGAGAGACAATAATAATGAGTGGTTCGTCACTACTCTGAGAACTGTGGATTAGAGTTCATCGTTTCATTGGAAAGTGAAAGAATGTTTAAAAGAATATTACTAGAGCGAGGATTAAAGTTTTAAATTTAAACTTTAAAAGCACCTTTTTTGACCATTTTTGTCAGAAAAAAACTTATCTTTACATATTATCGAAATTTTAAGCAAATAAAAACTTTTTCTTTCGTTTTTTCACATACATTTTTTTTATTTCAATCCGACCAAAAAAAGGTTGTCAATTTTTTTAGGTGAAAGAACGAGGAGCAAAAAAATTTGATTCGAAAATCGAGAACCAAAACTTGCCGGCTAAAAAAACACATGAAATGAAATA
>JAAGOF010000081.1:247337-357121 GCA_010645155.1 Tigriopus japonicus
ACGTATTACCAAAAATACGAATCACTTATGTGAGAGTTGGATATCCTCAATGAATTAACAGTTTTTTTCATTTTGATATGCAATTTCACTGACGCAAGGAAACGTGAAGTTGAAAGTTGGAAGATTGGTTAATTTTGTGGTATTTCTTTTAAAAACAGACACACCTTTCTGTAAAAATCGACTTTAAAAATCGAGGCGAAATCAAATTGTTCCAGCGTAAAATGTGTTATCTATAGAGGTGAGAACATATTTGAAGTTAAAATGTTTTCTTTTTGGGCACTAAATTCAATTTAATGACAATTACTCGTGAATTTGTCAGCTTTCTAAAACAATATTCTTCTAATCAATTTACTGACCTTGGCCACTTATCAAAAAATGTACTGCACTACGATTTAAATTCCATAGGCACACAAAGTTATTACAAATAATAATTGTAAAACTTCATTTCACTTTTTTCAATTAGAAACTTAAGCTAATTCGTAAGTATAGAATAACATTCAAAAAATGAGATTAAAATCTTATCGATTGTTTTAACGCAAAATGTGTTACCTTTAAAGGTGAGAATATGTTTGTAGTTAAATGTTTCTCTTTTTGGGCACAAAATGCATTTAATTGCAATTACCTTTTTTTTACTAAAGTTTCTTTTAATTGCAAGCTTTGGTTTAGATCTGTACACGTGCAAAACATTTCAAGCCAATTGATATTCAAAACCAATAAATGTCCATCCAGAGTATTGGCTTCGATTCGTTTTGTGATTTTGCCAAAAAGGCAAGATCATAAAAATATTATAAAGAGTAAAAGTTTTGCAGATTATCTTTTAAAGTTCGAGAGGTCTACAAAAATGAACTTAAAGTAAGAAATTCTGATTACAAAGAACCATTGACGAGGAAAAGGTAAACAAATAGTAGAAGAAAATTGCCTACACTGTGACACAAAAGTTTTAAAACCATGTTTATGAACTTCTACAGGAAAAACAAATAAATGAAAGTTGATTTTCTTATAATTGGTTTTATCCCCCTTCCTTGCTTTGACCTGGGCCAAAGGCATCTTAGGCATACTCTGGCATAACTTGAAGAGCAAATATTCGTTTAAGTTTGCCCAAGCTTTTTCCAACTGTTTTTTCAATCCTTTCAGGTTTGTTTGGGGTGGGAGCTAGTCGACCTCTTCTTGAAGGATGGACCATAAATTTTCTATGGGGTTGAGGTTCGGAGAATTTCCTGGCCATTCCCCCTTCCTCCAATACTGTGGAAAATTTGAATCAAGCCATCTGTAGTCTGTCAGGGTGCAATGAGGTGGCGCTGAATCTTGCATGAAAAAAGCTTTTGACATGCCTGACACAATTTGGCGTTCCAGAATTGATCCCCTTGTCCTGTTCCTGTTGATGGCCTCCAATCCTTCCTTGGCCACGATCTTCTCCCGGCAGTACACTTGGTTGAAATTGCATTTAGGGGGCATAAAGTGCAATCTGGATACTCCACGGGATGAAAACATCCCCCAGACCATTACTTTGGGGCTGTGCTTCACAAGTTCATTGGGGACAAGTTCTGCTGAATTTCTTGCCCAAACTCAATCGATGGCAGAGTTGGACTTTGGAAAAAGGTAAAAGAGGCTCTCATCACTCCATATGACATTTTTCCACTCGTCATTGGTCCAATGTTCACAGATTCTTGCCCCTGTTTTCTCCTACTTGATGCGTCGCATCTTAGATCAGGGCAAGTTTCCCTCCTCAGTGAAAGTAGCTCATGTTGTCCCAATTTTTAAGGGCGGAGATAAGTCACTCCCTAGTAATTATAGGCCCATTTCCTTGACTTCCAGTCTTGCAAAGGTCTTTGAGAAGATCATGAAGTCCAAGCTTGTTGAGTTTTTGGATGCCCATGATATCATTCCCCCAGGGCAGCATGGGTTTCGAGCCCATTTTAGTACAGTCACCCAATTGGTTGACCATATTGAGCAGATCATTGAAGGGCTTGAAAGTCACGAGTCAGTTGATGTAGTGTATCTTGACTTTGCCAAGGCCTTTGATAAGGTAGATCATGGTCTTTTGCTCGATCAACTCAAAGAGTTTGGGGTCAAGGGTAAGGTCCTGAATTGGATTGATAGTTTTATGAGCGAAAGGAAGCAAATAGTTAAAGTTGGAGGATCTTTTAGTGGCATGTATGATGTCAAGTCAGGTGTTCCACAAGGTTCAATCTTAGGTCCGCTCCTGTTTATTCTCTTTATTGCTCCTCTCCCGAAGTTTAGAACAAAAGCCAGTATTTCGTCATATGCTGATGATACAAAATTAGTTTGTGGAGGGAATGGTCAGGACTCAAAATGTTTAGTTGAGGACTTGGAGAAAGTCTACTCTTGGGTTGGTCAGAGTAATATGGCATTGAACGGGATGAAATTCTGCACAATGACTAATGGGACGTCCAAATTAGATGTTCCACTCAAAGACAATGGAGGTTCTGATATTGAGCAGGTCTCGTCCATGAGGGACTTAGGAGTTGTCGTCCAAGATGATGGAAAGTTCGATGAGCATATCCAGTTGAAAGTGGGAAAGGCATTTCAAACGTGTGGTTGGATCTATCGCACTTTCAAGTCCAGAGATAGTATTACGATGCTAACTCTGTACAAGTCGATTGTTCAGCCGCATCTTGAATATGCCTCACCCATTTGGGCTCCAATGAGTTCAGCAGGTTTGCAAAAGGTCGAGCAGGTCCAAAGATCTTTCACTAGGAACATCACAGGAATGAGAGAGCTCTCGTATTGGGAGAGGCTCCAAAAGTTAGGGCTGTACAGTACTCAGAGAAGGTATGAAAGGTATCTGATACTGTATGTTTTCAAGAGCGTTCATGGGCTCTGTCCTAACCCCGGATTTGAGATCAGTTGTAGCGATCGTAGAGGTTTTACGTGCGTTTTGAGAGCACCTCCAAATCCAAGGGAATCTAAGCTAGTTCGAACAATGAAGTCCTCCTCTCTTCTTTATCGGGCTCCTTCATTGTTCAATTTGTTACCCATTAGTCTTCGTCGGGAATATGTAGGAGCTAATCCTCTAATAGCATTTAAGGCAGGATTGGACAAATTTTTGAATACTATTCCTGACCAACCCACTATTCAAGGGTTGTACAGATCTGCCAACAGTAACTCATTGGTAGATCAAATTTTGTATAAACGATAATTATATAAACTATAATAATCATTAACTCTCTTTACAGGGAATCCCATTCCTTGTAGCGGTATTAAAAAATCCGCCCCCCCCCCAAGAAAAAAAAAAAAAAATGACCATGGTCCTGGACGAATTTCACACGAGCTTTCTTCATTTTTTTCTGTCCACTGGGGTTTTCGGGGATGGGCCAGAGATTTGAGGCTCATCTCACACTTCAAATGGCGTTGTACAGTCTCACAAGACACGGGATGGCCACTCCGAATCAATCTTGATGCCAATTTTTGCATTGATTGCCTCCTCTTTCCCATCCTCTTGGTTATGATGATTTTGACAGTTCTGGAAATGGCTGATGGTCTTCCAGACTGAGGCTTGTCTTTAAGGATTTGGCCATCCTTGTTGCGCTTCCACCAGCGCTTTACAGAGCTCAATGAGACCCCCAGGGTCTTGGCAACCTCTATTTGAGTTTTACCGGCCTCCATCATCCCAACGCCCCGAGAATGGGTCTTGACTTTCTCCATGACTGAAAAATCTGGACATTGCATTTTTTTGGAAAGGACATCAAATGAATTGAGGACACCATTGTTTAAGATGCTGATCATAGGTCAGTTCTGTTGTAAAGACTTCGCTCAGTTCGTTGACAATCCGAATATTGATATTTTAGAAAAACAAAAAAAAATGTATTGAATCGTCGGGAATGGCGGGAAGAAATGTCTATAGATACAAAAGTCGTGACGAAATGACAATCTTTCCTAGACCAAAAAAGGCACTTTGGCATCGACGTTTTGGACATGAGATGTATATTGGTAAGCAGATGGGCCAGAAGCTGAGCTCAGCTCAAAGTCAACCAAAGAGTCATTTGGCATCCGTGACGTAATAAAATTGGCGAAGGGTTGGCCATCGTTGAAAGTATGGTCAAAAGAATTCTCTCAATAATTTCTTTCGCCTAAGATAGAGTTCCAGTTCAAAATAGAAACTGACATTATCTTTAGAACCGTGTCTTGCATTATCTGTAAAGATCCCAATTCTTTTGCTGATGATTTGGAAAATCCACGCTTGACGATCCTCTTTCCTTGGCTTTGAGGGACGGAAATCGCCTTTTCGGTCAAAAAGAAAGGGACACCATCTTTGGTTCCAATTTTCTGACCACCAATGCTTTCCAAATAGATCTTCTAGGGGAAATAATGACATTAGTGGAAACAACAGAAAGCACTCTCAGTGACTTGATGTGTCCTCTCCGATATTCTGGTCGAAAATCTGGGAGCTGACCTCGTTCCATCTTGTCCATAAGCAACAGGGAACAATTAATGCTCCTTCAATGAGGAAAGGGAACTCAGTGGAACTAATGCCACATTTTTTAGTGTTCCATGTTGTACGATGACCAAGATATGGGCCGAGCTTTGTAGTCAGAAGTGTTTGCGTTGTTAGACTCCCAAGACGCAAGATTGCTTTGTTTAGTTCCAATTTTTTTCCTGATCAAAAAAATCTATCTGGAGAGAGACGTACCTAGGCATTGTAAAGCGCAACAAAAAAGTAGACTTGGCCACAGAACCTCCCACACTTTTTTCTTCAATTTTCACTTTCAAAATGTCACCCAACCTCTCTCATTGTAAAAGGTTATATTTGTTTGGAAATCACCTTCTCTAAGAGTTGTGACGTTATTGTGCGGCCATTGCTTAAAGATCATTGTTCCTTCTTTTCAAAAAAAGTTGATCGTTGTTAGGTAAAAAACAGTGAAAATCAAAACACTCCCAAACATTGTTTTTGACACTGGGAAAGAGAAAAAACAAGCTTCCAGTATTAATCTTACCAAGAAGGTCCATCTTCTTTGTTCGCTCGGAAAAATTTGCATTTCCTCTCCAACTCTCTCCAGGCCTCATTTCACAAATGGCCTCACTTCCATAGTCGGTCACACTAGATGGCAGAAAACTTATCTCAAGAAAACAACGAATGTAGTCACTTTAATTAAAAATTTCGAGATTAAAATAGCATCTTCGTGAGTCAAGTTGGGATTATAGGACCAAGAAGCCAGCTCCCGGGTTCCACGGGGCTTTTAGGGAATGAGCTCAACGCACCCCCAAGAGAGACTTTTTGCATCCTTCAAGTCTTTGAGGCAGTCCCATCTATCTCTTTGGCTCCACTTTCCATTTAGGACGCCGTTCCTCGAAGAAAGAAAGATTTTTCCCGGGCTTCAACTCACAATCAACGGATCCAAAGGGATAAAACAGATTCCAGACTTTCATTTTGCAACAAAAAGGTACGCCTCAAAGCGGTGCAATACTTGGATGATATGGTTCAGAATCGATACAAGCACTTAGCTCCGAGATTAAATGACTTGAGATGGCAAAAAATTGGCGAGATTGGGAAATTACCATTTTTACCCTTGATTCGTTGATTCAAGGAACAAGCCAAGTTTCTAGATATCGCTTTCCGAAATTGGGATAACGATATTGGATTTGATAACAATGATAAAGTGGAGGAAGTTCTTACTTCTTGGGTCTGAAACAAATTCCCAGATACTACGTTAGAGATGCGAAATACGGCGTCAGTAAACAAATGAAAAATTGGGCAAAGAAGAGAAGATAGATTTAAACAATTTCAAAATGCTAACTCACTTCATAAACTACCTATTTTACAATACGGTAGCATACCACGAACATCTACAGAGAGTCCAGACACAAGTCTCAACTGCCTATTATCATTATCATGAATATTTTTGGCACATACTAAACACAAGTTTAGACATGACAAGCTTGGATTAAGCCTGTATTACTTTTAACCAAAAAAATCAAAGTTGATCTAGTATTCAGTTGAAAGCCCAGAAAAATTTGCAACTTCAATTTACAATGCCCACTCAACAATAAGATTGATCTACGATATTGGACATAATTGAAATTCGAAACATTGTATTGTATTGTATTGTATTTCAGAAATATTTTGTTCATTTAAAGACATCGGTAAAAAACATGAGATCTCAACTTTTACACAACATGTTTAGTGAACGAATATTTCTCAGGTCCTGGATAAGCTTTGCTTGTTTTCACCAGAAACTGGACACGAGAGAGAAAGATGTAAGATTAATGAAATTATGTAAATAGTTGGAAAGAGGAAAAAGGAGGAAGAGAAAACATGAGTCACACCTTTTTAATTGAAGGCATAGTGCTAAACCTGGTCTGAGAACGGACGATGTCATAGGCTAAAATAATAGTCGACATTGATCGAGCAGGGAAGGGGTTTTGTTAACTTTCGATCTGTTTTTTTCGGATTGCTGAGTCAATTATGAGAAGAATTTAGGCAAACAAAGCAATCTCTAACTTGGCAAGGAGTGGTGTCGTATTTTGTATACGAAACATATAATATAAATAAATAAATACGAAAAATATAGAAACATGTGTAACAAAGTAGAGTTGTGGCTTTACTATCTATGGAACTCTGGGATTAATGTCACTTTGATAAAACCAAGAAACTCTAGTTCCAAATATCAAAAGTTCATGATTATTTCAAGTAGTGATGGACCGAAAGCGCTTTCGGCCGAAATTTCGGTTTCGGTTTCGGTTTCGGTTATGCCTACCGAAACCGCAGCGAAACAGCAGAAATGCACTATAAAGGACGGAGTTTGACAACAAAATCGAAAAAATAATTCGTCCAAAAGCCACTGAAATTCAAGTTTCCCTATTTTTCAAAATCTACGCCCTACCCAACATCGAACACATGAGCAATTTAATTTTTAAGGTGGATTTTGCATTTACACAATTTTGTAGTCAGCTGCTTTCGGTTTCGGTTTCGGTTAAGCCCTCTTTCGGCCGAAACTTTCGGTTTCGGTTATGAGCCCTTTCGGTCTATCACTAATTTCAAGTGACAGAAACTATGTCACTATCCAATAGATTGATTAGGTTCAATTAGGGATGGGCCAGAAGCTGAAGTCGGTGTCAAGGTGTCGACACAGGCACTTGCTTTTCCAACATTCGGTGTCAGTGTCGACACCAGCCTTTGTGGCAACCCACAACAAGGTTTTGTAATTTTTCCAAAATAGGAAAAATTTACAAGATAAACATTTTCACACCAAGTGTCGATGTCGAGGTTGGTTTCGACACCGGTGTCGGTTTCAGTATCAATTCTGTCAGTTTGACCGGTGTCAGTGTCGGCGTTGACGTCATAAATGCCGATTTCGCCCATCTTTAGGCTTAATAATGAATTTTGAACCCTTAAAAACCAATTGTTGAACAATGTCGGTGGTAGACTACAAAAACAAATGAGACCACAAATGTAGACAAAACAAAAGGGTGGTAAGGACTGAAATTCAGTCGGATATTGTTACTCATTTAACAATTGTCATCTTAAGTACGTATGCAAATGTACATCATTTCAAATAAGCATTAGCTTCTAGTAAAGTAAGTTATTGTAACTGTCATTAGATTTTTTCATGCCTTTATTTCTTGATAAGGTTCAACAAACCCTTCACTGAAAACTTGGTTATCTTCTCATTTTGGCTACCCTTTTGTTTCTCCGCACTTTGGCCTTGCTGACTTGCACAGAAGGTAGGCTAAAAGGGCTGGATTCCACTAAATTTGGAATTGTTCACATAATCTATTGTTTCATCTCCAAGATCCAGAAAAGTGGCATAAATGATTCTACTAAGATCATCCTCAATACTATGCCAAATGTTACTGATACTGCTTTGAGCTTTTAGAGCTTCTGAAAGAAATTTTCAAGGGCATGATTTCAATATAAGTCTCAATTACAACTTACTAAACTCCTAAGGTTATAGTGCTATGAATTAACTTTTATGATGGACAAAAGATATAGTGTGTGGCAAATCACGGATCAGTCGGTTATCAAAAAGGATTGGATTCCAAGGATCCTGGAACAACGCATTGGCAAATTAGCAAAATTTCCCCTAACTATTGAAAATAGAGCTCAAACTTCCAACAAATTGTATATTTCTCCATGCATAAATGTCTTTACAGTAACATAACAAAGTGTTTAGTACAGTAGCACACTGCAGTTTCAATATCGTTGGCCTAATTTGGCTGGCCAAAAAAATCGTGGCGTTGCCTTGATGTACAGTCCTTTCTATGCAAGGTCTCATTTGAAAGAGAACATAATTGATTTGATTCTACCGGAAATCCCATTTATCATCGCATGCCTCTCACTCCAGGAAATTCAGTGTTTATTGGCTTTGCCCACCAAAAAATCATTATTGGTTGTTTGACGCTTTGTCTTTTATGAAGTATCCATTGTGGTTCTTATTTATGAATTTTTGGGTGACAAATCTTTTCCGTTTCCTCTCATTTTCCTCACACATCAATAAACGGGAAGATTAATCAAGATATTGCACCAAAATGTTATGATTGGAAATACACTACAAAAAGGTACTCGTAGACTTAGATATATCTTGAAGAGATATTAAGGATAACGGTCAGGAAGCAACCAACGAGAGATCTCGCAATTTCGGGGTGGTCAAGCAAGTTCTGAAAGCTGAAAACGAGACACATCTTTTTTCTATTCTCATCGTTATGAAATGATAAAGTGGCTATGGTTTTATTTAGTGCATTACTTCGCATCGTTACATATCTAAAGATGCTTTAGGTATATCATTGTGTTGAGATAGGGAGTTCTTATCAAAAGAGGTAATCAAATTTCTAAAAATGAACTCCAAGTACATTGAAGACAATCAAGAAAACAATGTTTGACAAATTAGGCGGTGACGGTCTTCCAAAATTAGTTGCTAAGTTATCTCAGGGATCCTATCAGCATGGGCACTAGAAATTTGATATTTTTTTTTTACCTCAAAAGTGTATGTAGAAGCTTTCCTAAATATTTCGTATGCTATTGTATTCGCAATACCAATTGGCCAACGTAAATGAAAACACAGTTTTTAAACCATGAAAAAAATCATACTTTTCATCTGTAAACTGAATTTGTTACATTTTTTTGATAATTGAATTTCAGTTAACGTGCTATTCACAACAATTATTCAACACAAAATCACTCCATTTTAACTTTAAAAGTGACTGACACACGCTTGGGGTCTTCAAAATAAAGGAACTTGGCATTCTGGGTAAATCTTTTGTTCTTGCCCAAAAAAATACCTTTTACTTTTTCTTAAATCAGCTGCGTTGGCGAGTCGCATTAAATTTCGGTTTCAATTTCGACGTTTGAAGTTGATTAAATATTTTTCAACCTCAGTTAGTCATTCTTGAGTAAGATATGGGTATTTTTCAAAAATAAGAGACAAGTTCAGATTAAAAGAACATAGCTTGGCATGATGGGATTTACCAAAAGCCCCATCATAACTATTTTCGGATGGAAGTAAACTTGAACAAAGAGAGATCAAATCATATAGCTGAATTAAAGATAACCTAGAGCATGAATTTTAGCCAAAAGTGTTCAGCATATCCCTCAACTGTCGTATCTTTTAATCTCTACGCCATTTCAGTTTTTTGTTACAACCTTGAGGCCTGAAAAGAGAAGAAGAGGTGAGCAAATCGCCCAAAACCTATTGCATGTTAAACTTGGAAATGAAAAACTGCATGTGATCTTTGCTTTGTCGGTGCAAAGTGCAACTGGAAATGGGTTCCAATCAGCTAAGGAAAGTTTAATAGCAGCCTCCAAAAGCACCTTCTTTTCCTTTTTGTTCAGACCAAAATTTCGAACAAGGGTCATATGTATTGTGTTGCTTCCAGCGTACTTCATTGATTGACTGCCACCTTTTTGATCTTTTGTATACTCTGACGTTTCTAAAATAACGCTAGATGAATGTTAACTCCCATGAAGTCGATGCATAACCAAAGCAATACTTAAGTCATGCCCATGAAAGCTTAAAATACGCTTGAAATCAATTTGAAGTATGCTTTTAGTGTGCCTTGGTGCACCTATACCACAATCTTCTTCTTATCCATGAATGGCGGTATTCAGGAAAAAAAATCTATAATACACTTTGGGCCGATCTTTGAACTAAAATGCGAGTTTTTTTGTTACTAAAAGAATTTTCCCTTGAAATTTGATTGTGTTAAGTACAGCTGAGTGGTAGTGATGTGTTTCGAGTAGGAAGTGTTGCTATTTTTGACTCAAAGTTTGGTTTCTAATAAAATAGGCAGGTTGTATTAAAGTTTTTGGCCAAAGACCTAAGCAAGGACGAATATGGCAACACTCGAACCAAAATCAAGTTCGAGTTCGATCATAGTTATTTTTTTATTTTTTTATTATCATTATTTTTATCATTATTTATTATATTATTATTATATTTATCATTATTTTTTATATTATATTATTGCTGACTACTGATGTGTTTTGAGTTGGATTTTTTGCACAGCTTTGCCATATTGGTTTTTAGGGTCAAAAATCTGACCACAACAAAAGTTTTCAACAAACAATAGACCTTATCTACCATAAAATATGGCAGCAGTGCAAACTCAAAATGGATTTTTTTTAGTGATGTGAAATCTGGGCTTGGGCAATTTTTTTCACGGGAGGTTGCAAGGTAGAGCCACCTAATGGAGATTTTGTGCTGTGCTAACTAACTCAAGCAAACACAAATTTGGGGTTAATTTGCAACCCTGATCCAAAGTTACAAAAGTCAGGGGCGCGTTTCAGTGCTTCTTAATGAAAAACCGGTTTATGAAGATAGGTAGGTAGAAGGGAATACCATTTCACTGAAGGTAAATTGGTGATCCCAGTGTACGATGTCACGAAAAAAAGCTTGCCCAAGCGCCCAAGTCACATCAATAATTTTTATAACTATCGATGGAACTCGAAATCGAACTAGTTTGAGTGTTGCCGAATTGGTCCCTGTTTAGGTCTTTTCAAAAAGTTCTAAACAACTTGCCCTTTTTAACAGCAATAAACTTCAGAGTCAAAACTAGCAGTACTCCCAACTAGAAACATATCAGTGACAGTGATGTGACATCACTATTGCTGATGGAGTTCGATTTATCAGTACTGCCGTCTTTTACACGGTTATCGATCTCTTCCCATTTGAGAAGTCAAGTTGTGGTTAGCTTTTTGACCCTAAAAAACCAAAATATTTAGCAAAACTGCCAAAAATCCAACTCGAAACACATTGGTCTAAGGGGAGCATGTTAATTTTGGGCTTGTTTGGGCGGCCAGTTGGCTGAGTTTTCGAATCTCGGCAGAATTTTCAACAGCTTTTCAGCTGCTTTTTAGTGCCTCGTTGCCTGCCTCGCACACACTTACATGGGCATTTTCAATACAGTGCGCTGTCTGGCGAAAAGTTATGGAAAACTGGAGTTAGTTGCCCCACTTGCATTGGACCTATCCAGTATTTTAAAAATAATCCTGGCTTGTGTCATCCATGTCCTACCCTAAAGAGTTTTGTTCTGTTCTCGTGAATTGAAAAGACGGAACAATTCGATCTCGTTATCATTGATTCCAATTGCTTTTGACAGGTTGAGGATATGAATTGTGCTGCTTTTTGTTCGGTCCAATATGTTGTTGACTTGGAACGAGGGGAGGAATCCAATATGGGACCCAATAAATAAAATGTTCTCATCGTCGCCGTGCCATAAAAATGGTCTCCGGAACGGAATTGGATTCGTTCGACATGGACAAAAAGTGACTTGCAGATTCTTCAATTTGATCAACTTTCATCAACATGGAGGGAAGCTTTTTTTGCAAGCACTCACTCGCTGACGTTGTGTATGTACATACATTTGTAGATGTTGCAAACCGACTCTGAAAGCAGCAAGTCACATTTCTACTAGCATTCCGATGATGCAAACTTTCATGCCATCGCACTTGATCGATTCTGAACCTGGATTACAGTTTATTTTTGTGTGTGCGTGAATCTACGCACTCCTGAGGTCAGTAGTGACAAATTTGGCTACAACGCCTTCATTTGAAATGTAACTGCGATTATTTGCAAGTTGAACTCGTTTGGCGGTTCATTTGGTATTGGAAATGTTGGTTGAAACTTCAAATGGGAATACTTTGTGCCTATGCATTTTTATCTAAGGGAAATCAGACTAACCAAAAAAGTTGATAGTAAAGGGTTCTTCAAAAATCATACACAGGAGTGTTGGAAAGTTAAAATATGTGGAATCTAAACAACTTATCGTTTTAGAGAACGAAAAAAAAATATATACATCGTTTTTAACTAATACATCTATTTTTTTTATTTTTATACAAGGTCAAAAAGGTTTTAGAGTTCAGGTACTTGTAAGGGTCAGTAAACGAATTACCAAACATATTTACTGAAACTTTGCAAAATATACTCAATAATCGATGAATACTATTGGCTGAAATGTAATTAATTCATTACATTTAAATCTACTTGAAGCACATTAATTGAATTAAAAATCAGTTGAATATGTAATTGCAATAACCTATCAGGGGTCAAGGATGACTCAACGAAAATTAAAATGAAATTAAGATGTCCTTGCACTGGTCTGATGGAAAAAAATGACAGAATACAAAACCCTTTTGACATTCTTCTAAGTACTAGGTGGGGTGAAAAGTAACCTCCTTGACCGACAAAATGCAATCCTATTGCAAAATATGCTTATAATGCCTTGTAGTTCATTCATATTTAGGCATAAGTTTCAAATTTCAATGCATTATTGCCCTTCATTTTGTTTTGAGAGCTGATTGATGTTGACGTGTTTGGCATCATGCTGAAAATGAATCTGATGATTTTACGGATGAAAACGTCAAAAAAGTGCATGAAATGGGCCTGGCTGACCGGAAAGTGAAGGTGCGTGAGCTGGTAGCTAACATTAAGACTATACTGAACTTTTTTCATTTTCATAAGTAATTGTTTCCGAGGGCCTTCGACAACGTCTTTGATCGGTAGTGAAGTTTTGGAGACCACAAAAGTGGCAAAACTAATATTTAATGGTATGATCTGACGGAGCATTTATCTCATTACATTTATCAAACTTTTCTTTTGCTTCCTTCGCCATTTTACTTAGTAAAAAATATTGTTTTAAGACAAAATGAAAACCGTGTTGATCCATTTTCGACATGATGCCAAACCCGTCGTCATCAATGAGCTGTCAAAACAAAATTAAGGGCAATACTCCATTGAAATTTGAAACGTATGCCTAAATATGAACGTACTTCAAAGCACTATAAGTATATTTTGCTGTAGGATTGCATTTTGTCGGTCAAGGAGGTTACTTTTCACCCCACCCAGTAAAGGGAGTTGAAGAATGTACCAGAAAAATAAGCAAGTTAATTGTTTCAAAATTAGTTCAGTGATAGTTTAAAACTTATCAGTTGATCATTTCTCATTAACAATACGAAAACAGCCTTAGTTTTTAACTTTGATCCGTTTTTTTCAAATTCAAAAGGCAATGAGATTCTCTAAAAGACTAAAAGTACAAAAATATGACGATTTTTAGCATTAATTTAGTTACTCGTGTAGTATATTTCTTTTTTTGTTAATCAAAGTAGAGTCACTAATATGGAGGACAACTACGATTATGCCATCTTCTTCCTGGTTTAGAATCTAATTATTCGAGTCATCTTTTTTCAATATGATTTCAGCATCAGATTGGAGGAAAGGATGAGGAGGATTGTAGACCAATTTCGAGATGACAAAAAACAACCCAGTTGGTTAGTTTTGCTTTTGTTTGGTTAAAGGCACGAAAATTGTTTTGATTTATAGGTTTGAATAGGCACGCAATTCCATTTTGGGTCTCCTTTCAAAGAGCGTTTTACGAACGAAGTTCAAGCTAAACGTGGTGGGTAGGATGACAAGCGCAAAAATTGATTCGATTCAATCCTTTCCTTAAACCTAAAACCATTGGCATTTGCTCTAGCATTGATCTCTTCATCATGACCCATAAACGTGACCCCATTTTCGCATTTTATACCTTTGTTCTCGTCAAGGTGATGAAGGACAAAATCAAGAGTGAGAAACCTGGGGCAAGTCTAGATGTACAAAATGACCTCCTTAGTTCATTTTTCCCATTGTTGAATTCTAAAGCATTCTATCATGTTCATGTAAAAAACAGCATTTAAAGCTAAAATAAGATCTTTGTCTAAATTTCTGGCACATACACTAATTCCTTCAATTCAAAAGTAAAAAAGGTCGCAAATTGTCTTAAAGATATCTTCTCATTTGCTATCATAAGAAATGATTCGTTTCGTTTTTCGTAGGTTGGATTTGGGTTCCTAATTTTTAAGGTTCATATTCATGGTCAACACATCTTCGTCGGTTTAAACCACATTTGGAAGAAATCTGCAATCTCACCAATATTGCTCTTTGAAAGAACAAACACGAGCCCAAAAGAAAAGAGAAGGTGTGCTTCAAGGTACAATTCTCAGCCCTTTGAAACTCGTCTCAGTTATATTGTTCCTTCCGCCGACAACGACCGAGTGCTTCCGGGCTCTTAACCATTCAAGAATTAACAGCAACCCTAGCAACAACCCCTCGAGCGCCCTTCTAATGGTCGTTTTAACACGAAGAGTACGCACGATGGGAGTACAGTACTGCCAGTATGAACGTCTCCCCCGTTGAGAGCAAGCAACTCATCATGGAGTAAAGCAGCGCAATTCCTCAGTCTCCCAGGGAGTTTCTTTCAGCTTGGAAGGATTGCATTTCAACCATCACCGACAGTCTTGATTTGGTCGTGGAGCAAGTCACATCCACGCCGATCATCGTCAGGATCACGAGGGGTGTTGTACGTACTGTAGCCCGGGCGATGAAAATGCGTCAAGGGTGGATTGTCTGACTGAAACCACTCAACGACCAGATCCTTCCTTCTTTCGCAGTGAGAGAGTGTCACAGTGACGCACCTTGCTAGTGTCAAATTTCAATTATGTGACTAAACCAAGGCAAAACCATTTTGAAGGTAAGGCTTTAAACTGTTTTGGTGTACGTTCTTGGTGCGGCAACGCCCTTTTGAGTGTTTCATTAACAGAAGTGGAAATTGTGTGTGTGTACTTTATTTGTTTCTTGAGGAGTATCGTTCGACAAAAAATATTTTGATAATGATTCAGCCTGGTATATTAAGCATTGTTGTTTTTTGAAGATATCAAAGTGATAGAAAAAAAAAATAATTGAAAGACTAAAAACCATTTACTAAACAGATTCCTCTGTTTTTCAAAAGATGTTATTTTAGAGCTGGAAAAATGCTTAGAATGTATTCAACAAGACACAAATGACACCATGTAAACACACACATTGCTTGGCATTCATTTATTTACACCAATATTTTGTCCACAAAATATTGTTTTAGTATTAGAAAAATGTTTAGGCCAAACGCGAGATAGATGAGATTCTTTTGCTATCTAATGGTCTTTTTACTCTCTTCTTTTGCTCAATTTGGACTATTCTCATTTGAAATACTTATCTGAATACTCCTGTTCATTCCTCCATAAAAGAGACTTCTTAGTTTTTCTTCATTTTTTTAAATGCTGTACTTTAATATTTCAGCTTCTATCGTGAAAAGGAAAAATATGTACTTGGATTTTTGATGGATGTAATCTGAAATCTTAGATGAGCATTAATCAAGATACGAGCACATAAAAGTTGTCACTTTTTTTGTGTATGTCCGTAGACCTTGTTGTGTTATTTTCTCTCTTCTTACGGTCAAAGCGTTTAAGCGACTGTAAAGTGTAAACACAACTATGTCAAGGACATGGTTAAAATATCACCTTGTCTCCTTCTCCCTAGAATCAAATGCCTCCTCGACTCCGTTTACACCAAGTACGGATACAAAAAATACCTTTTGGTCAACTTTCCGGCTAAAAGGTCAAAACCAAGGATAATGGTATCACTCCGTAAAGGAACCTTTAGCCAACACAGTTACCCTTATGATCTCGATCACATGAACTGAGACCAGAAAATCCCTGTTGGTTTTGCTCGATTTGAACGTTTCAAGTTCAAGATCAGTTTTCCCAGAAGCCAAATGACATAATTGTCGTCACGATTGGAATCCCAGGATTCACGACACACGACGGGGCACACATTCGTCCTGTTTATGGTCGGGGCAATAAGGCATGAAATAACGACCAAACTAACTAAACCAACTCCATACATATTGTAAGGAGGGCATTGGAGCGTCGCAAAGATATGCTAAATGTAGCATGAACTCGTTCAATGTCCTCCAATTGACCTCTAACCAGTGGGACTAACAAAAAATCGAATACCACGAGGATCCTATCCTCTGGGGAGAAGAGAGAAAATGCTTTTTGAGCGTCTTATCAATGTCAGAAGGTATCATGGTCAAGATCAGGGGGTCCGTTCTAACCTTGAATGCGTTGGGCCAGGAGTTGGCACACCATCTGCCACATTCAATACTTGTAATGACGACAACTGCCACCTGACTCTGAATATGGGTCTGGCTAATGTCTTTTTTCCTATGGCAATACACGGAATACATAGAGCACCACCACCTTTTTGCGGGGACGTCGGACAAGTCTGGATGTCTCGACGCGAAATTGTTCCAAAGTGTGAAGGAGGAGGAACAATATCTCTTTGAGTTTAGGAGTCTAGAATACAAAAGTTTGAAACAGTATTAGGATTAGGCGCGAAGAAAGTTTATCATTTGGGCATTTTTGCTTTAAACTTTTATTCAAGTCATGACAAATTGAGTTATGTAAGTTGAAGAAAAATCGAGGGATGAGAATAGTTTTCTTTGGTTCAAAACTCTTCACATACGTGCACCAGAACAAATCCCAACGAATACCTCTGAAAAAAATGACTGACACAATAAATGAACGATAAATTCCGGTTCCAATAGTTGCTTTGTCATTTTACTTACAAATTAGTTTCTTCTCAATTCATCAAAACTAGAAGCAAATATTTTGCCTTTTTACAGCATCACCAAAAGAATCCTTCCATCTTATTTTCTCAAACTCATAAGGAAAGAACAGACGCTCATTCGTTCATCGTAAATCATGTAAACAATCAGAGTTCAGCCAGATTCACGTCGTCCTCAAACTGAGACGCCAGAAGACTCATTTCGCGATTTCATCGCAAAGAGATCAAAAGAGAATATTTTCGTGGTATGCCCTCCCGTCATTGTTCAACCTGGCTCATTGTCACATTAGACACAAAATGCGTCATTGACAAAGGCATTGAGTGACCAGAATTCTCTTCCCGAAACAGATAGACGGTCCTTAATCTGATTTCTTGCCACTGTTCACTCACTCACTGATGTGAATCTGCCCGGAGATGTTCAAGGGCTCTCAAGCCATCATAGCCATATGTAAAACTACATTCTTACTCTCAAGCCTTCTGAGACGACTGTCCTCTTTCGGACATAGCAGATGAATATCTAGTCATACTGTAAACCTGACATCCAAGCATCATGAAGTAATTGAATTTCAAAACGTGAGAATTCTGCAAAGATTCTCAAGATGAAACGCGTGCTATTTCATATTCGAGATGAGTGTAAAAACAAGAGTGGATTTGAAGAGACTTGAGGACAATTTTGAATTAGTTAGATAGAGCTTGGATCAACCTGGATGAACAGTGCACTTGAACAAGTTTCGACCAAGGTCAGCAATCCAATTTGAACCAGTGTAATGTGTTTTAAGGAAATCCACTTATGCCTCCTAATTGTGGTTGAACTTCGTGTTTGCTGCTTAAGCATCGTTTTATGCAAGTCCCATTACAATTCAACACGCCTTGCTTGATTGCATAGGAGTTTCCTCATCCTCAAGATCTTTTTTTTTTTGACTAGGTTTTGTGAGATCGTAAAGCATTGTGTAGTTTACCTCTGATAAAAGCTCTCGTTAAGGTCAAATTTCAAATCAGTCAACCCAAGACAAAATCCAATTTCAAGGACTAAGGGTGGCTCATGTATCTTAAGTGTATTCATGAGGTCCAATGTAATTATCCTTGAAAGATTGTTGGCTTTGACCCTGAGTTTCCTTAATTGTTTGGCACCCTTGGGATAACCAGTTGAGGAGATTTTTGGGGTATCACCCATCATTTCCTCAATCAGTTTCAATTTCAAGGAGGGATGACCGAAAGACTATGAACTGCCTGTTATTGACCTTGGACCAACCAATAGAGGGTAATTTGAGACTAACCCAACCCTCTTGAAAAAAACCTCTTTGTTCTGACTGCATCGAAATTGAGTCTGTTTCACGGTCTAGATTGCACAATAGAAATTGGGCTTTATTCTGTATGCCATGTGTATCATTGAAACCAAAGTGCCTTCGATTTCCAAGACAACAGGCGTTTTCACCTGGTCACGAACAGTTGACTTCTGTCCACAGAAAAGTCCGAAGGTCACTCAGCAAGAGCTCTTTCTTTATTAATCCAATGAACACCCTCCAAGTAAGGAATTAGATTTAACAATAGACACAAAACCATGACTGACCAGGAGCACTCATTTACAGTCCGCAAGATGCACATGTCCCCCCTCTTTAGTGCCAGATGGGAATTGTTTCAGTTTGGCAATGCGCTACGCTAAAATCGAAGGGTTCTTTTTGCTTCTTGCGCACGTGAGAGGAGCAATTAGGAAACTCTGTGCGACATGGGAGTGATGGCACGCTCCTTTAATTCTCGATTTGTCATGAATGGCGAATAAAAAGATACACAGGCGTTTCTTTCGGTCAAAAGCAAAGTGTGGTAATCCTGGTTAACCTGTCACAAGCTTGGATTCCTTGTCACATGTGGATGTGTAGTTCTTTGATTGACACTCACTTTGGTTGTTACACACATGAATCCACTCAGTCCGTAGATTAAAACGAGGGTTGCGGACAGTCTGAGCCATTAATGAATTAATGAACAAGGAGCCACCAAAATGAAGCAAATAAAAATATGATGACAAAATCGAAACATATGTTGTCAAGAATGGAAATGGGGGTCTGACTTAAAAGGACTGAACTTACTTTTGCAAACCATGAGATGTAATCAGACAGGATTGGTTTAGGTCTGGACAATGAATGAACAAAGAACTATTAAGAAGAAGCACCTGAAAAGTATGAAAAGAAATGTAAAAACATGTTATTTGGAGGATCTAATCCATTGACGAACTAAGTTTCAGCCAAAATTTTAAAATATTTTATGTGATATTTTTCGAAAAATGGCACAATTCCGTCAGATGAATTTCAAGATGTTGACACTGGAATTTGATGCCAAATACTTGGCCTACAACATAGTCGAAGTTTATTAGTCTGGATTGGGGCTCCTTTCAACCCACCTTTCGGCTGATACAATAATTTCTTAAACACGTTCTTAGATTGATGCAAAAATCTCTCAAAAATATATTTTTAAAGTTTCGGAGACTTTTAACTTGAAAGTGTGTTGGAACTATCTATCAGTTGTAACAATTTTCCTTTAGATTTAAACACCACGTTTAAAATTTGTACCTGATAAGGTTTTGTTTTCTAACAATGACCAATCTTTGACAGAACAACTCTGTTTCCTTGATGGTGATTAAATGACCAGAGTACCATATTTTTAGTTCGGAACTCCCTCGTATTAAGATGTTGAAGGATGATGTTCTTGAGTGAGGCGATTATAATGAGCGTCCTTGGCAACAAAATCAACTCAAATGGTAATCCGATCCATCTTCACAGAGCAATGAATGCTTCTGGCTTTTCGCATCCCATCGCAGTAATCCCCGAGCGGAATTCTTTCTGGTTTTGTCTCGTTTCCAATCTTGTTCAATATGGAGATTGTTCGTTTTTCAAGGTGGCGACAAATGGTCATTCAAGGTTACAATGACGAGAAGAAACTCGTAGAAGGCCATCACGGTAATTCAACGGCTATTACCGTGTTGTAAACAGTTGGTTTTCGGGATCGGTTTCCCATGGATAATTATCATCCTTGAGAACCACAACAGTCCTGTTTTGGCATCTTCCTCGGTCTTGCCGAAAAAGGAAGCGTTCCCAAGCTTCCTGAGATTCCGGAAGAGTTAGGGTTCTTGTTTACACTCTGGACATTTGAACCATCCCGTTCAGGAAGTTATTATTAACGTCACGACAATGCCCTTCAAATTTTTCATTTCAGGTGACAACCAGAATGGCACCTCAGCCCAATTGGGTCCTTTTGAGTCCGTCCGTCCCAGGCTGAAATCGAAGGATCCGGCGAGAGACAAAATTCCAAAATGTTGGGTCGACGAAATCTGCACATCCTCGGTTGGTTGATCTCCACTTTGGTGGCCCGATTGTCTGGCTTCGTGATAGCTCCTCCTTGGGCCAATCCTGTGGTAAATCCGTGTAGTAACAAATCATGGCAGCTCCTTTATTGGCCGAAAGACGAAAAGTGCTACCAAATCTTTGAACAAGGGCCGTGTCCAAGGTCTCAGGAATTGGCTTTTAATGAAATCAACAAGAGGCCAGAATGCCGATGCCCTAAGGATTTGCTATATTGGCCGGCAACGGACAGGTAACGAGTACACCGATCATTTAATTCCAATTTCAACTCACCTTGAATCTTTGCGGTTTTGGTCTCCACCTTTTAATGAGGTTGCATCGAAACATTTGCTATTGTTTGCTCTGGATCATCAACTTTATAGAATCGACTTTGAAAAACAGTAGTTTTGATTCCAATGTAATTGTGTCGATGAAGTAGAAATAAAAACTTAGTTCAGTGTCATTTTTGATGGTAAGATTACGCTAGTATTTGAAATTTCAAGGTTGAGTGACTTGGGATTTTCATAATTGGCTTCCGATGGTTTCATAGGCTAGTCAAGGGTGACATTCATCTTGTCAAAAACTTATTGCAGATGTTACCCTCAATATGAAAAGGGGCCTTGTGAAATGAATCAATACCTCGAAAAGCACCCAGAGACATCACAGGTCCATTGTAAAGACATGAAGCGTTGTCAGAATGGGTGGATATTTTGGCCTTCAGAGGATGAATGCTTCGAATTGTATTCCCAAGGCCCATGTCACAAGGTGTGTATTTGAAAAAATTAGGCATCAAAAGCTCAAATAGAAACATGAATTCATAATCTCGTATTTTCAGGGCGACCTTCTCATAATGAATCCACTGACAGCTGAACCATATTGTGGATGTGATCCATTACTTCTAAGTCAATACTACTTCCCTTCGGTGCAGCTTTGCTATGAACATTTCACCAAGGGTCCTTGTGAATCTGGTCTATTATTCGCTTACAATCACACTAGTCAGTCCACCCATTGCATGTGTTCCCCAAGGTTGGCCAACTTCCATGTTCCCACCAATGAATGTTTTCAATTTGGTCAGAAAGGTCCATGCTCTAAAGGACAGGTATGAAAATACAAACTTCTTCCTTTGAAGCTTTGCTCGTTTTTCATGGGATTTTTTTTTGTACGCCCAGGAGTTCCATTTTAATGAGGCCACACGACAAGGTGAATGCACTTGCAAGTTGAACTACGTCCTTTGGCCCGAAAATGGAGAGTGCTACAAGGCATTCACTCCTGGACCCTGCCATAGTGAGGAGTTCATCATTCCGGGGGAACAAAACAGTCTCATTGGCCAATGCGTGCAAAACCCCTGTCCGAAAGCCCACTTATACTTTCCCGAGCGTGACGGGGACTCAGTTCGATGCCATAAGGTCGGATCTCGTGGTCCCTGTGAATTGGGACAACTTGTGGTGTTTGAAAAGTATTCAGGGAAAAGTTACAGGGGCGAGTGTGGGTGTGCCCCGGGGTACAACCAAAACTATTGGCCTGAAACAGGCTTGTGCTATGAGTGGTACTCCCAGGGACCCTGCGAGGATTCTTTCTCTTTCCAGTACAACAAAGACTTGGGACGGACCGAATGTGTTTGTGATGAGAAAGAAGGTTTCGTGTTTTGGAATGAAACTCAGAACTGTTATCGAGTTTTTACCCAAGGACCATGTCCCAACAATGCCTGGTTGATACCAGGTGAGGGATCAGAAGTGTTCTGTGAGTGCCAGAACGGCTATCGATTTCATCAGAGCTCCTACACGTGTCAGCCCTCAGCCTTACCCGATCAAGTTGCCTTGCCGTTACTACCCTTCGGCACTGGTCGTCCCAGACATTGGTCAGGCTTGGGGTACCCTCCTACGCTTCACCAAAATCAAAAGAGACCCCTTCAAACACAGGGTTGGGCTGCCCAAGGGATCTTTGTGTCCCCAGGACAAACAGGAATTGCAAAACGGGTGAAGCCAGAACCCACCCAAAGACCCAACAATAATTACCCTTGGCAGGAGAATCAGTGGGAAGGAAGGGAAGGGGGTTGGGGAGCCCAAGCACTTCCTCGAGTGGGCCGGTCCCGCTTTATTGAGGACCCAGATAAGACTAGGATTCTGAGGAAACATCCAACTGGTCTTTCCAACGAAAGAGTCAAGGCAGCTCGAGCAGAGCGTCGTCGAGTGCTTTCCCAAAGGCCATATAGACGAAGATCCCAGTGATAATCTTATGTTTTGTTTTTTTCAACTAGTCAGTTAGTACTTAACACTTGCTTGTAGGGCATTCCACACAATACATGTGCTAAATAAATTTGTTTTGCTCGAAGCTTCTTCTTTTCAGCGTTTCTTGGGTCTTCGAGTCTTAACAGTCACGCTTCCGTACGAACTGTTTGGCGCCAAATCAACAACAACAATCAGTGTTTCCATTACGGAACACACAACCATATTCAACAAAAAAAAACTCTAGTAGAATGAAGAAAATCGCGGCTTTGTGCCCAAATATTATATTTGTAGCACTTACTCGTATCCATAAAGGCATTCTCAAACTGTTCTGCAACAGGCAATTGATGAAGAATGAT
The DNA here is from genome assembly GCA_010645155.1 of Tigriopus japonicus. Classification (NCBI taxonomy): domain Eukaryota; kingdom Metazoa; phylum Arthropoda; class Copepoda; order Harpacticoida; family Harpacticidae; genus Tigriopus; species Tigriopus japonicus. Next base: position 270,128 of record JAAGOF010000081.1, read on the forward strand.
TAATAATGGCACTTTTTAAGTTGAAGGTCCTTTATCATTTTGGCAACGCTTTGTTGATCTTTGAGCTGTCATTAGTTTCAAAATTTGATATCAGTGATCTTCATCATTAAAAAAGGCCATGTGTCGTAGCATGCAGTGCGGACAATCATCATGATTATTTTAAAGAACGTTGTTAAACCTTGGGATGTGTGGCATCAAAACCAGCATGCCAGCAAGGAGACGGACATAACTTTTCACATTGGTCTAAATGGACAAAAGGTCCATGCTCATAGCCACATATTTGCAAGATTGTCACCTTTTATTCGTAAAAACTTACAACTAGTAAGTTGTCATTGTAAGCAACAACCTTGTCCCCATGAGGCTCCACATCTTGATTTCATTCTTGATGGGTTTAATATTGAAACAGTCAGGGCAATGCTAGAGCTTGTGTACAATGGAGCTCTTAAGGCCGATGTGATTGTTCTTGAGAGAGTCGCGATGCTTTTAATGCATTTGAAAATTGAATTGAACACCACATGGCTGGCCGAGGAAGAAATAAATTCATCTGTATGCTTGAAGTGTAACGTGTGTGACACGATCGAGGTCTTGGACAAGTCCTCCGAAAGTGAAAAAATCGACCAAGATGATGACGAAGAAGAAGATTCTGAACCCGAAGAAGAGCAGCCCAATGAATCTGAAATGGAACCTACAAGTACCGATAAAGAAGACGAGCCATCATCTTTGCAACCAGAATCCGATGCTGAGGATGGCTTTGAGCCTCTTGATGACTCTGTGGCCGATCCAGATCATATTGAAGACATTGACATTGAAGATGATGATGAAGAAGATGATGAATTGGATGTGGGACATAATAAGCCGCAGGTGCCTGTTATGAAAACTCGATCCCCAAGAAAAGTGCTTGGCGAAATTCAGAAGACTGCAAAGGATGAAACATCAACAATCCTTGATCGTTCAAGTTTACCGGATTCCAAGAATATGTCTATCAAATCATGCCATTGTTGTACCAAGAAATTTCGAAACACTCGAGATCTAAAGAATCACTTGTGCCTCCACTACAAAACGGAACTATTCCGGGATTACGCCATCAATAGAGAAGAGTGCAAGCTATGCGGTTTTAAAGACAAACAAGTGATGCGATTAGCCGGCCACATAGGATATAAGCATGATAAGCTGAAGGAATATGTCTCCGAAGAGGATCAACCCGAAGTGCATATGAAAGCAAGATCATTGGATAAGAACATTCAAACCAAACTCCTTATTGACGATGAATACGGACGGGCCTTGTTGAGAAAAGAATTGGCGGACATAGATTTGTTGGAGAAGCCTTGCAATCTTTGTGGAAAGTTGCATCCGACCAAGCACAGACGCATGAAGCATATCGCTAATCATTTCGGCTCATTTCTCCTGAAGCATTTTCCGCGGTTGAAGGGCAACGTATGCACAATTTGTGGCAAAGATTTGGCTCGTGGAGGTTCCGTTTACTATCATTTGGGATTTGTGCACAAAGGCCTTGAGCAAGTGGCCGAAAACTCGGTCCAAACAACCACCCCAAAAACGGCCAGGAAATCGCGAAGACAAATGAAGCTATGAACTACAACCATAATTTTTTACCTTTTACTTTCTAAGGCAATAAATTGAAGAAGAATTTAGTGGAAAGACTTCCTTTATTTTTCTATAAAATATAACTCTGAAGGTTCTTAGCAATTTTTGGGACAGAGTATAAGGTATGGTACAATCATTTGTAAGAAACCAAGGTTCCCAAAGAGTGGTCAACACTTGAATAGGCAGAAACATATTGGCATTATATTCAACGGGAGATTAGACTTAATCATAACTAAGCAACTCATTTATACTATATGATTCCTTTGAGCTAAATTGACTGAAGAGCAGCCCTAAAAAAGGCTCTCCGCCACGACTCTGAGCAGGAAAACTAGGATCGAATTCTGACAAAGCAAAACCGGGAGGAATCTGCAAAGATTCAGGCAGCAGTTTCCATTGCTCATGTCACTTTGCCATTTCAACATGATTGAGACAGCAAGTGCCACCAAAAAAAACGAGGGAATACCGCGTAATAAGAAGAAATGTCTTAAAAATGGTTTGATTCTTAGTAATGGCGAAGATTCCAGCACTCTTCATCCAATAACGAAGGGGGGTTCGGGAACTAATTTTACTTCTACTTTGGGGAGAGGTTGTACGCTAGAAACCCCTCAACTTGGGATCAAGAGTTTTGTCCCAGATAGCGAGGGTTGATTCATCCGTATTCTTCTTTTTGACAATACATGACTATAATTACTGCACTCTTGAGAGCACACTCTAAAGCCGAGATCATCGGAATGAAACGGACTAGTTTCGATATTCGATGTTGGCGCCCACGTCCTTGAGCTCGGTGAAGATTTCGGTAAAGAAGCCAGGCTCAGAATTGATCCTCAACATGGACTCGCTCAATTGGTTAATAATGGACACACAACGGTCCCAAAACTTCTCCTTGTCGGTTTCCACCAAGAACGGCTTTAATGGATAGCTGATTTCGTTCCCCATGTAGCTAGAAAAACGACAAGTTATCGGATTGGAAATAGGTACTATTTTATAGCGGGACTGAGATTTGCAAAAATGTGACTTACCTGTAGCTTAAATAAAGGCAAGTTAGAACAATGGCCTGCAGATCCTGTTCTTTGGTGATGTTTTCGTCGGTGGTATCCCGGACCAAAAGATAAACAAAAACAACATTTGCTGGGTTGATGAAAGCAATATCCTGAAAGAAGAGGAAAAATTCATTTTAGTTGACCTCCGACTACCATTATAAGACTAAAATATATTTTTTCCAAATGAAAACCGTATTCGCACCTCTAAGATAAGTTTATATCTTTCCAAACGAAACATTGCCTATTTTGAATAATTCAAACACTGTCCAACGACATGATACCAAAATCGCAATATTGATTAAAACTTATAGACATTGCTGCAATTAATTGTAACTCAGATAGATGGGTAAGAATTGCACTGACAAGAAATTGAAGAAATTGTGCTCTAAAAACGAGAAAAAAACTTTGGGAAATATTGCGGTAGTAAGAACTTGCAACTAACATACATCCTTGTCTTTTTCAAGGCTTTGCCGCTGGATTCGGAGCTTTTGGAACAGCCCCATTAAACAGTTGATTAAACATACAATTATTAGGAATGGCATAGGAACCATTGTTCTATTAATTAGGTGTTTGCTTTTACCAAAAGATCAACGCTAAAACTTGAATCCTTTCTTTGAGTCTTCACGGGAAAAAACGGTTGTTAGAAAGACACTATGAAGGTTCATTCAATGTTAATGAGCCCATTAAACCTTTGCAATCTAAGCAGTACCTTTTGGCATAAGCATTAAAACAATTTGTTCGCCTGTCTGTAATGTCACTTGAGGACACTCCCTCTTAACTTGGCTAAAAACGAATATATCAGGAAACATTCCACAACCGTTCATTCTCCGGGGTATGGTCGAAACGCATCTTTGGCTTTTTCAGCAACATGTCACGTTATTTCCAGGAATCTCTGGCATTTCGAATAGATTAACGCTCGTATGATCTCGGGCTTTGGCATCGCATCTGGATCAGTGTCAATGCCTTAGGGATCGTTATCGAGCTTCTCTTTGTTCTAACAAGTAGTCCCACATAATATCAACTCTCCATGGAAACCCTTAACTGGCTTCCTTCAAGACACTACAGTACATCTTTGATCCCCTTGATTAAAGTGGGCTTGTGTTCCAATTTCCAGGAAAAGTGTCGCTTCTTTATCCAAAGTGATCTTGGCCAATGACTTTCAAGAGCAAAGACGACCCTGCAGGATAGGTTTAAATCTCATTGCTTCGTTAATGGGAATTTGGTTTATTTTCCCCTACACTTTTCCTTATTTGAGTTGGCCGCTTTTCCTCAAATGCAAACTTGAAACCAACAAGAACGCTTTAGTTCGTTACAAGTTACAGAAATGTGGAAGCTTTGGAAAATTTAGGATTCTATCCACCATAGAAAAAACTTCAGGTTAATTTAGTTTTGCAAAAATATGAAATTAAATGCCGTCAAATAATTACATAAATTTGGGTTTTGTTAGGGTTCAATGAGAAAAATGTTTGTTCAACAGAGTCTTGTCAATACTGAAACATAATTAAAATCTCAAACCTAACGGAATTCCGTCTTGTACTTTTGTCAATGAGCAATTGTCTTCCACAAATTGTTCTCTAGAAGGTTTAAAATTTGTCACTAAATGAAGGCAAAGCAGGGTCAAATTCTCCTGATTTTAGAAACATACTATTCTTAGAACTAGTTGCCACAACTGTGGCCTATAATTGAAATTTTTTTTCTCATAATATTCAACTACTGTATTACCGTGTTTAAAAATCCACAAGTTATGTTGAAAGATAATCATAAAACACCCAAAATTAAGTATACTAACAGATGGTGCTAATTTTCACTTCTTCTTTTATATTGAAGCTCAGCTTGAGTTACAAAACTGGTGTATCTAATAACTTATTTAGATATATAAAATATGATATAATAATATAACTTATTAGTAATAAGATTTCATAATACAGTTCACCATCCAAAACAAATGGCTCTAAATGTGAAATATTCATTTTCTACGCAAGAGGGCACCAACTACAAGTTGAGTTGAATTGTGCAAAAGCCATCTAGGTGACAAAAATACCGGTTTTCTTGAAATCACCTAATTCACGCACACGACAAATCTGGGATTCAAATATCTCATAACCCGCTTCGCATTCAGTTCTTCCTTTTCCAATTATATAAATATATACCTAACCTACTTGCATTCCTTAATGTCTAATGAAGATCCACGACTGCCAATCTACATTCATTTTCGAACCCACCTTGAATGATGATAAGAACAAATGTTACAAATAGAAAATTAGTAACTTCAGCAAATTAACGTCTACCCAAGTATGGATACCTTCTTATCGAGACCAATTTTAAAAGGATTCCCAACCTTTCACTACTTTTCCTTGGCCAAACAAGTGCCCTTGTCAAGTCCAGAAGGTCCAAGGCCAAAAGAGGAAGGGTAGTATTGCTTCGGGAGAAACTAAGGCCTAAGGACCTTTTGCTCTTATTTCACTACATTGCATCTCTCTGGAAGTGCTATTGCGTTCCCACATATCTGAGCAGAATGTCACTTAACGAGAGGGCCCCTTGAGGGATTAATAGTAGACGTTCTTACCTAAAGAACATCCATAGGACCACGTGGACCACTTTTGTGGCATTCTTATGCTAAGGTTTTACCACTAGGACCTCATTGAAGGTTACAAAGATGAATGCTTAACAAAAATTGCTTCAGCGACCTTCATTGTTCAGGTCAGAATGGATATTGTGGCTTAGCTATTGCATTAAGCCTGCCTTAATCCGTGCGTGAAAAAAATATTCTAGGCTTATAACAAGTTTGTTGGTCCAACCGATCTTGAAGGGCCACCATAGTGTCAAGCAGAGGATATTTATTCACATTTATCCTCCATGAGTCTCTTTAAATGACAAATTTTATGTCTGGTTGCCTCTTTTCAGACACAATTCAATTTTGAAGCAACTCAACTTTAAGCTCCCAAAGGACGTTCGCTGGCTTTAGTTTTATGGTTATGTCTTCTTTCCAGTCTTGTGCAAATGAAATTTTTAAAGAAATGAGAGCTCAATAATTTCTTAATGAGTTCATTCCAAACATGCAACAAGGCAACTAGAAGTAAAATGTTATTTTTTGTGACGTCAGAATAAGTTCGTAATGTTTAAAAGTCCATTAACATGGTTCCCCTTCAACAGAAAGTAGGAGCCGAATTTGTACTGGGAACCAAACTCAGCATGACATAAGTCTGTGGAACAAGCATGGATTATGTGGTTGGGGATTAAAGGAGTGCCCAGACCACGTTGCTAACTTTGTTTCATCAAGAATTGTGAACTTTCGAGGCCTTTTTCCAGGTTGTTTCATAACCACTACTCTTGACAGATGAGTTAGACGTGGTTTTTCATGAATGCAGCTGGAAGGCATCCAGAAACGCCGTTTAGAGTATCGGATTGTTAACCAGGTTAGAATGGCGGTCTGTTAGAAAGGAAAGGGTTTCAGGGGACAAAAATGAGTGGTACCATTCTCCTTGACCCACTTTGGCTGAAGAGGAATCGGACCAACTTTTGTTGTATGGCTTTCTCAACGGTGATCAAAATCCAGAAGAGAGATAAAAAGAACCCATTGAATGGAATTCTGGCGCTGGTATGTCATTGTTAATGCAGCCATCTTTTCTGGCCTTAACAAAAGGTTTGCTAAGTCTGAGCTGAGTTATGCGAAAGTAAATCGTAACTGAACCTTGCCTGAGCTAACAAGATGGGTCTTTGTAGTCAAAGACATTCTTCAGAAACGTTTGAGGTTAAGCTCGAAGTTGTTTCTTCAATCCAAATAAACAACATGTTTTTTTTCTCCGGATCTTCAATGAATTTCAACAAGTTCAAGTGAGTTGATGGTAGGAAAATAGAAAACAAGTTAAGTCTTGTTTTTCTTTCTCAAACGTTGCCAGTCGTCACATTTGGGAGAAAATATTAATATGGAATTTTTTACGTTTTTTCCAGACGCTCGAAATGGTCACCCTACTCTGTGAAAATTTTAGCTCTAGAACTAATGGCTTTTCTTTAGAGGTTTGTGATTGGTTCCATGTGACAAATACCAAGGCCTTAATCCAATTGAAGTGACAGAAAAGTAATTTTGTTCCAGATTTGACATGAAGATTAAAGATAGATCTTTGTTCAATCTGGGACGGGATTGATTGGATTCAGTTTTAGTCTTTCTCTATGACGTAAAAGGTCACAGCAGACATGTTGTCTTTTCATTCATACGAAAAAGGGGAAGTTATTGTGACATTTCCATATCTATTTTTGCTTTGATGAATGCAAGGGACCTTGCTGATTGAGAAGGATTTTTTTAAATTTTGCTCGTCTTATTCAAAAAGGAGAACAACTTTCCTGGGAATCAAATTTGAGACTAAAATGCGTGGCCTCGAGTTTCATGAGAGGAAGAGGACCCATCAATTCACTCAAAGAGTGACATCGAGAACGGTTTTCATTTTTAGAACCAATAAATCTTCCTGCCATACGTAAAATGAGATGTTCAAATTTTTGTTCCTCAGAAAGAAAATGGAGCCATGATGGAACCACAAAATCATGTTGCTAAGTGAACCAAAGGTAATATTACCGTTTCTACCATGTCACATGAAAAGCTCAAGGTTCAATCGTACCCTAAGCTTCAGCAGACCATTATGAAGGTCGTAAAACAAAGATTCAGTTAAGCTGGTTTGTTTTGGGAACAAGCAAGGCCAGGAACGATGTTAGAAAACAGAGGTTAAGAAAGCACACACGAACCCCAAGGCTTTCTATCCTTAATCGCATCCACAGTTTGAGTTTAAGACCCCAGCAATATTGGAAATGAAGGCCAGCTGACCATCTGAATCTTTTCCAACTGAAATAAATAGTAGTCTGTCGTATTGTGCATTGGAAAGCAGACGTTCGGCTCCGTTGGGTCTTCCTTCCTTCACCTTATTCTTTGAAAGGATCCTTGTCTGGACGAGACGCACTTGAAAGATGGATTGCTTTTGCCCCTCCCGAAAACCTATCATATAAATCCAAGTTTGGCCGCTTTTCGACCTTCAATGGAAGACCAAAAAGCAAGGCAGACGAGTTGCTAAGCCCGTCATTGGAACTAAAGTTCTGTTTTGTCGCAGAAAAGTTTGGCAAGCCTAATCCAAATATTTGCCGAGGAAATTTTGGCCTTCAATTTGGGACTCAAAGATTCAGAGGCTCCGATACAAGTCACCAAATGATAATTGGTCAAAGTCACATCTAATTGCAAAATTACTAAAACAGTTGCCATTCTTGCGGTAACTTGAAGACCTTTTAAAAAGCGTGAGCACTTTTTAGCCGCATAAAATGTAATGAGCAAAACCATGCCTCGTCACAATTCGCGTGTTCGACACGGATGTCTACCTCGAAACAAATTCATGAATATATTCCTCGCATTGAAGAAGCCCTTCCAAAACGTTGTACGCCGTCACATTCGCCTCAAGGTACAAGGGTTTTGAGATTGTGTTCCAGTCTGGAGGACATGTGCCTTCACTAATCCGTCAACTAACGTTTCGATTTAACAGGACATGAATTTCCTTAGGGCGCTCCACGTGCGGATACAAACACTACTTTTTCTTCAATCCAGAGTTGAGAGGCTTTCTTTTTATTGCGGTCACCCTTCTTGGTAAAGTGGGCGTTCTATGTTTCGTCCTCTAGTTTCAATTTCGAACGTGCAGGCATGTTGTGTAATTTCCCTACTCGCCATTCCCAAAAGAGTGTTGCATATTAAGAGGAGCTGTACTTTGATTGAGAGATTATCTTTCCAAAGAATCGAGTTTAATGTGAGCCCATTTGGATCATTAGTGAGAAAACAGCTTGACATGACAGGTCTTAATCGTTTTGAGGTGGATTTCCAGTAACTGGAAAGATTAGTCTTTGAATGAGATATGCCATAGTAGCAACATACCTGCCAGCCTTGTAGAAGAAGAGATCTGTCGACGGTCCGGAGCCACATGATGCAGTCACCGGGTTGAAAATCCCTCAATTTATTGCACTTCTTGTACAAATAGTGTCCCAAGCACTTAAGGAGCTCCGAGGTGCTCGCCTGAATCACAGTCTTTTTGCCTGTCTGTTTGTTATTGCTCTCAACCGATGTGGATACCGCAGTGGTCGCTACCGATCCAGCACTCCCCACGGTCACCAAAGGTGGCACAATATTGGCATTGATTGTGTTCGAATGGGTGGAAGCTCCGGCCAATGGCTTAGTGGTTTGATTTGTGGTAGCTAGAACCGCCTTGGGTGCGAGGAGCGGCTCGAGCTTATCCAACCGTGCAGCCTGGTTCTTATTCACGTCCAATGGATTGGTCGTGGTCCGGAGAAGGTTGTTGTTCCCCAACTGTGATGCGTTCTTGGAGACCAGGTCTAGGTGCTTCTGGTTGAGGTTGGTAGACTTTGTCCCATGGCATAGGGCGTTCTGGATGTTCTTGTTGTTGTCGATGACGGGATGAACATTATCCAAGGACTGTAACGGAAACCCGGCCGAACCTAATCGGGTCTGCTGAGTGGCGACCGAGTTTGTGTTCTTTGCGTAGGTGATGGTGTGGTCCATTTTCCGCTTGGACGACGACAGTTTCTTCCAACTGAGGGCGTTCAGAAACATGGAATGCTTCTTAAGACCTTTGTCGGTGGTGGAGATGATGTTGTCGGTCAGGTTCTCCTTACTCCCCTCCATTCCACCCGTAGAACTATTGATCGTATAATCCACTGCGTAGGGCGGATTCTTGTCCCGCGGAGAGAAACTAAGCACGGTACCCATAATTTGGAGAATTCGAATTGACGGCACTGGAACTGGTTATAGATGGATGGACTGCTACAATCCGGATCCCATTCCTCGGGAACCTTGAGAGTAAAACCTGATTTCGTGGATCTTGAGCTGTATCTTCACACACTTGTCCCTTTTGCTCTTCTACTGGTACTCAGGCCAAAGTCCTCCAAAAAGGCTCGATTCCCCAGGAGAAAGCCGTTTCCTTCGTCGTCTCTCACGAGGAAAAAGAGGCCAGCAACCACCACCAAAACCATCCGAACTGCCTGAAGATACCGATGGTGAGAGGTTCGAGAAAACCAGACCAAACCAGCCCTGATCAACCAACCAACTCACCCACCCACCATGCAAGCAACCAGCCAACATGGTGCCTTCCCTTGCCCCTTTCTTTTCTTCCACTTATCCTAGCTTCAATGACATGAGAGCCAAGGAGCCAACGAACCAAGAGAAGTAACAGGAGGAGGAGGGGGAATTGCCTTGAACGGACTCGGGAGAGTGGTCGTCGTGCAGAACAAGGGAGGGAAAGCCAACGTGAGTCCTCTCTTTCGGAACGGAAGAGCAGACCGTCTTGGATCCATTCCAGTCGTCTCCATGTCCCGACGATCCTTTCCTTGCCGAGGAAGGGAAAACTGAAGGGAACCAGGAGTTACTACCTACTCCAAGTGCTACTCCCACTCTTCTTTCCCATTATGCCCCCCTTCTTTCTCTCTCTCGGTTCCTCTTTTGCTGTTCTGTCGACTCCAGGGCCTGTTCTGTCCTAAATGAGGGCTCTCATATCTGGCCGTAGTCATGTTCCATGGACTGAAGACGTTTTCTCTGAAACCATAGATGTCCAGATGAAAATCAGTGACGGTACTTTTCAGAACAGGGATAAATAATGACTTCAAAAAATTAAGATTCTCTGTAACTCCATTTCCTTAAATCGTTCAAAATTTAGGTTCCTGCTCCATTCTTTTTTGTGTGTTTTCAGTTTGAATTTCAAGAAGCATTAAAATCCTTTTTTCAAATGAATTCTTTTTTATATATAATAAAAAATGAGAAAAGAGAAATGAGAAAAATATCAAATGAATTCTTTTTTATTATAAAAAAATGAAAAAAGAGATAAAACGTCGCCATTTTTGGCGTAATTTTTGGATTAATCTACGCTGAGAAAGAAAAGGAGCAATAAAAGGAGCTTCCAAAATTTTATATTTTCTTTGATACGTTGTCAAGGAGCAAATTCTTAACTCTCTAATTGCCGTATTTTTTAAAATTTGTTTGGGCTAAAAGTCTTTTTCTTTGATCACCCTTGTGAATATCTAATCTTTGTGTCTATATGCTATCTATTTTTTAAGTCGTGAAAAAGTTTTTAACAAGTTTTCAGTTTATTTCATAGCACCATGGACAATTCTCTGTACTGGGACCAGATTTACATCTATGAACTCTGGTCTCCTAGTTCGATTCTTGTGCTCATTTCTGAACGGTTCTGTGAGGGTACTTTTGGGGAACTCCTTTCAAGCCATGTCAAAGGGAAAAGAGAATTCATCGAGAGACTTTCTTCTATTTATGGAACCCCGGCAGCTCGCTTCTCTATTCCTCTTTCTTATTCTCTTTGTTGGCGCCAACACATGTGGAAGTTAAGGGATCTTCTTCAGTTCTTGAAACATCCAGTAGTGTTGCCAATCAAGCTGCATTGATGCTACTAAATAATTGATGCATAATGTATCATGGTAGACAACATGGATAACCATTTAAGATTCCAGCTCCACTTATGAGTCAAAACATTTAACCTTAGGCATCTAAAAATTGTATTGCTTGCCAACGTTTCCGCATTAGAACATGGCAAATATTTGGTTTTTTATTTCGTTGACAAACATTTAGTTAAAAGCATTTTTATGCCTTGAAAACATCAATAAATATCGCAATAGAAAGTGAACAAGAAGGAAAAACTTAAAAGTTGGTGATAAAACATGGTTTTGTCTATGTTCAGCACAAATCAAGCGCCAAACAAAATAGTTGAAATCTGTCAAATGTTTTTTTGCACGAGAAAGTTCCGCAATAAGTATTTTTAGATGACATTTTTGATAATTTTATTTAGAAGCTTTTTTTCGTAGGTTTTCTCATACCTTTTAGAATTCGAACCTTTTCTTCAACAATAGAGAAAGATAGAAATGAAAAATTGATTTTATTATTAGTTTGTTTGTTACTTTTACTCACCAGGAGTTCTGTTCAGTTAGCAATGCCAAAACATACCCAAGTAATTAGTTTAGAACAGGGTGACCACAATTTACTTTTCAAGCGCAGATTAGGCACCCAGATAATAAATCAGACCTTAAGCTTGCAAATTCCCAGTCTTTTTCCATCCTCTCTAACCTCAAAATCCTAAAAACATAGGAATTGATCCGTTGCATCATAGGCTAGCAAACAGGTCATGGCTAACATGTGAGTTGTTATTGAGCTATTGGAGAAATCCAGCTATTGGAGAAATCCAAAATGATGACACACCACAATAATAGTTAAACACCTCTGGATGGGCTGAATTATGACATCCATAATTCTTTTATTTAACCACTTTGGTTCATTGGCCCAAACCCTTATCCCATTGTAGTAGGTTGACCATTGTAGTAGGTAGACCACTAATGTAATGTGAAAAGTGGCTTTTTTGCACTTGGAACAGCCTTCTAAGCACAAAAGTAGTTCATGTGATTTGTAAAGCTAACCTGACTGAATGTTTCCTCTCTATTCATATCTATGATTTCAATAATTTTTTTTGATTTCATTCAGTAAGTGCTTCTTTGCAACATTTTCCAAAATGGTCCTTAAACACAATGTCACACATACAAAGATAAATAAATTTGCAACGTTTATGAATGATTTGAGTTTATCATATGCGCTAAATGAGGACGTGCGGACTCATTTTGTAAAGTCTACTTAAAACTTTAAACCAAATAAACCCCGTTAAATTTGGAGGGATGATATTGATTACAACTTTTGTTTTAGGAAACGAGAGCACTCGAATCGGATCTCTTAATGGTTTTCATTAACAACTCTCCCGAAATCTTGAGCTTTGATTGACTGAACTAACAGATTTCAGGATGTAATTTCTGCATTTGGAAACTTTTTGCCTCGAAATTAAGTGTGATGGGTGACGGACATTTAGAATTTGACCGACCATTGGCGACCATAATCGAGTAGATTTACTTCATATGTACATGTTTATATGTACTAAATTGACTCGATCTTGGTCGGCCGTGTTCAATGCAGAAAATTCTAAGAATCTTTGGATGGGTCCATCAGGACCCATCATGAACATGAACATGAATGTACGTTATGGCTGAGAGCTACCATCACAATTGGAACCTTTTTCAAGTTTGTGGGTTCAATTACGTGTTAGTTGGAAAAAGAAATATACAGGGTTGGCGGTCCAAGTGTAGATTTTGCATTTTTAGTACATAACCAGGGTCTGTTTCAGATCTAATTGAGGCTCATAGATTTGTTTGCTTGGTAAATCCTCAAAAGTGAGACATGCTGGGATACCAAAGAGACCATTCCAACCCAAAATTCTGCCTTTCTCTCCTTGAGGGACAAATGCAAGGCACTGTGCCAACTGTCCCAATTACATTATTGATGTCATGATCGCATCCATGCCCACGGGCTTCAACAGGAATTTGTATAACACAACTTCTATTCCTCAATACATTGGGATTCTTTGACTGAAAATTTGAAAACATCTATCACAAACTACAAAACTTATGATGGTCCTAAAGTGCCTACACTTGGGCCGCCGACCCTGTAGGACTTTGGATGGCGAGACTAAGCATGAAAATTGCTCTATCCAGGTTAAATGCGGTTTTATGTAATGAGCGTGTTTTGTTGGTTACACTAAGAAGTGTTGGCATTTGATACAACTGTAAACTTTTTATTTGCATGGAACGGTATTATTGTGAGAAAATGAATTTCATAGTATTTCCTATCTCTTAAATGTGTAACGATTGTATAAGCACGGTGTTTTTTGAGGTGGAGAACTTTTGGAGCACCGAACATTAAGCGCGACATTTCTTTGACCGCGAACTTTCGTCGCCGAATTTTACAGGCTTTTTAGAGCGCGACATCTTAGAGCAGTAGATCCTTTTTGTGCACCTGTTCACACTATCAAATAGACTGAAATGTATTATTCTTTGGAATTAGTTTCATCACAAAGATTTATGCAATCATCTTGGGACAAGGTATAATTAAATTAATTTAGAAACACTTCATTAATAAATAATGGTCCATTCAAGATGGGGAATAAGTCTGTCAGTAGAAAATTGATTGCGTTTCAGAATTGGACATCACACTTAGCACAACGAATTGTGAAAAAAAAATGTTTTGTGACGGATATTTTCAAATGATCACCTGCGGCACTAAAAGTAACCCGGTGTCTAGTATTGGCGCTCAAAGTTTGCGCCGTAAGAAAAACATGCGCTAAAAGTTCGCTTGGGCTTGAAAAGTTCGAAGCCCAGGAAAATAATTTTATTTTGCTGTGGAGCAGAAATCCCAGACGTTTTTTACAGCGAAGGGTCAGCTGATAATGATCAGCTGACCTTACTCCTCGAAACGTCTGGGATTTCTGCTCCACAGGAAAATGAAATTATTTTCCGAAGTCTATATCATAACTTTTGATTTGGATATTGATAGAAAGAAATGGAAAGAAGGTCTCATCTTTAGACTTTTGACTTGCCCACTTGCTGTTTTACTCCCTAAAAACTTTGTGAATGGAAAACGGATCTTCAATCTGGGAAGGCATATTGCATATTGGGAAAGGAATGGAGATCAAACCCACAACTTACCAAAACAATACGAGGACCAATATTCAGATTCCTTTTTCAACATCAAAGGCATCAAAATGAAGAGAGAGAGCAAAAAATGAATCATTTTCAATGGAATGTCTCTGATTTATGTACCTCAAACCAAAACTCTCATTTTGTACATTGCTTAAATTTTTCCTTCACCAGACATGTTCAAAGTAATTGTATTCCCATCAAATTACTGATCGTCTGAAATAGATAAAGCTGCAATCGAATTATGCTTATAGCATAATTTCTGACCACATTTTTATAAACAGACGCTTTTACGCTAATTTTACAAGGAAGCCATTCGCTTGCATCGGTTATAAATCCGAGAGACCCTTTTTTGGTGAGTTTGGATGCATCATCCCAACTTCTAGGTCATTGGTCAGTTTTTGGGTATGTTACGAAGAGATAGAATAAACGCAGGCGGACAAACGCAGAACAAATCTAGAAAAAAATATATAACTCTGAGGAAAACACACCTCTTTCAACGACGCTTAGTCGCAATTCAATGCACCAACAGTTAAGAATGATTTTGCGCAACAACAAATCTGAGGCACAAATTCTGGAATCATCCAGCAATTTGTCTCATAATAAAAATAAACAATGCAGATTAAACCAGGGTTGGTTTCATCCCGTTCCTGGGATTCTAGGGACGGAATAAACCGGAATATCCGGGATTTTCGATTTTTCTAAATGAATTAGGGGATAAATATAAAAAATTAAATCGCGTCCTGATAGGTTTAAAGATTGGAAACATTTCTTTTGTTAAGGTTACTATATTCTTGTTAGACATTTATTTCAGTTTTGCCATTTTGAATTCTTAAAACCTTTGGAATTGCATGTGTTAGAAAATCCCGTCCCGTTATCCCGTAAAAACTCAATTTTCGAAAAAAAAATGAACATCCCATCTATCCCGTTTTCACAGGAAGGAAATACCTACAGTATGAGCGTTATTCTTAGGAACTCAAATTGCCAGGCATGAGTTGTAACAGTAATTGATAATTTGGTTAGGTTTGGTTAGAATAAATTTGAATAGGTTGGCAATCCGAGGTCCTAGGAATAACGGCCATAGCAAATGTCGTCCCGTTAATCCCGGGGATAATCCCTTGACCAACCCTGGTCTTGACGGGTGTCTACTAGATCAGATCCGAATCCGATCGGATTCGGATTCGTTCGGATTCGCCAAAACCTGTTGGATTCGGATTCGGATTTGCGAAATATTTTCCGGATCCGACATAATCCGAAACCAATCCGAATTTTTTATTTTACTTTCTTATTTTAATTCACAATATTTTCATTATGAGACCTTTTTTGTTTGATGATTTAAATGCAATCTCCTGCCTTCAACTCTGAATTTTTTAATGACTCCACAAGGTATTTTAATGTTTCAGATTTTGCCAATCAAATAATAGCATTTGCAGATCAAATATTTCTATATTAAGAGAATCATAGAAAGGTTTTGTTGTAAAAAAGGATCAAAAAGTTGCAAAACGTCTTCAAAGCAAAACCATCCTATTTGAATAAAATTGAAAGATTTTGCCAAGTATTCACCCCTGGATTACAATAGAGTGCGTAAATATCAGCCCACTTGACACCAAACTGACTTAAAGATAAAAATGTTTTTACCCCATTTAATTACGCAGTTTTTTTCTGCATTTGACTGTTGGTATGATTGTGATTTTTTGAATTAATATCCTTTCGTTAACATTTTAACATATTTGGTTCCTTTTGGGAAATTCTATTGTGCAAAGAGCATTCATTAATTTGCTCTAATTGTCTTGAAATATTTTGCGTAAAAAAACAAGAAAATGCTTATCTTTTTCTGGAAAATGCCAAAATGTTAAAAAAATCAAGGCTTAATGTGGAAATATTAATAAAATGTATTATATTTAAAAGATTGTGTTATGGGCACTTCTAGTTGAAATAGTGATGTTATTTCCAATTTAGGCCAAAATAACAAAATAATCAGATTTAAATCGGAATGAGCAAAAATTTTTTGGATTAATGTCTGATTGAGGTAAAATTTTCGGATTTTTTCGGATTATCGCCAAATTTTCGGATTTTTTTTCGGATTTTGCGCCAAATTTTCGGATTCGGATTCGTTCGGATTCGGCAGAAGATTTTTGGATTCGGATTCGTTCGGATTGGGCAGAAGATTTTCGGATTCGGATTCGTTCGGATTGGGCAAAAATTTTCGGATTCGGATTCGTTCGGATTGGGCAAAAATTTTCGGATTCGGATTCGTTCGGATTGGGCAAAAATTTTCGGATTCGGATTCGTTCGGATTGAATGGAAGCTGTCAGATTCGGATTCGGATTAAAGAAATCAAGTTCCGATTGGATTTTGGGGACCTTTCGGATCCGATGCACAGCTCTAGTGTCTACGGTGTCTACCGTGTCTACGCTTTTTCACAAACCATCAGACTTATGTAGGTTTCGTGATTCTCTTTCAACAACATTTCGCCCAATTTTCTCCCATCTCATGTACATTCTCACCATAACATTGGTGTCCCAAAATGAAGTCTTAGAAGTGAGCATCTCTTCTCTCGATTGTGTCTCTCCTGCAATGTCTTTTCCTATACCATTTCCTGTCCAAACCTTGGCCAAGAAAACATCATGGCGCAAGTGATTCCACTCCTCTATTACGGCGCCTTCTTGGGCGAAATTCGTCGTCATCCCCTAGTTTTTGCCATCATGATGTTTTTAGTTCGCATCGTGGGCCAAATTATGCTCCATATTTCGTGTATAGCCCGTCGAGATCCGAATTTCTGGCCCAAAACCCTGACCTTTTTGGAACTGGATATCGCGAATGTGGAGGAGTTATTCTTGTGCAAGTGCATCAATGATGTTCTGTTGGTGTTTGGGTTGCCCATGAGCTTTGGATGTGATGCTTTGGCATTGCCAATTTTGCAAGATATTCTTGGAGGGGCCATTCTGTCTATGTTACAAATTGCTCTCTTCATGGAAAGCTCTTATCTGTTCGTGACGGTAAGTGCTAGAGCACTGTATAAAAAGAGTCCAGTCATTAAATGGTTTAAATGACTATGGCTTGCAGATTCTTTGAGATCATTCATTGATATGTATCAGTTTGCGACAAGCTATGGCACCTCAAATGGCAATGGAGGAACTTCAAATGGACCTAAGTTTTTTCGGCTAACCAAAAGCGTTGGGATTTTATCTAAAATTCCTTTTCTCGCCATTTTTGGAGTGGAATACACCAATTATTTCAATCAAAAATATTGCAGGTCCATTTGCCGTACTCTGTCTTTATTTAAGTCACTTCAGTGTGTCTACAACTGATGTAGGAGCGTTGCTATCTGCAAATATATGAATCCCGCAAGATCCGCGAGCTTTTGCCAATTCATGCAAAGTAATGCAAAGGTTCTACACGTAGTTAGGGGCACTAATGAGTGTACCCTTTTATCGTAGTGCAGTGCATTATCATCAAGGGTTTGAAACCAAGGTTTTGTTTGGTGTTGGCAATTGTATTTTAGCTTGTAATTAAGGATCTTAAGGAATTTTCAACTAGTATTGTTATGTGATGGTACATAGATTTTTTGTTACTATGTTTTGATTTATTTTCACTTTGGAAGAAATCTGAGTTTTAACAGTTGTCTTCATTGTGCTGGTTCGATCTTGGAAGTTTTTAAACCAAGATTTTTTTCGCTTTTTGTAGAACAAACAATAATAAATAATGAGCAAAATAGGTTTTTTATTCATTACATTCCTAAGTAGTTCAATCTGATGTGAAAAGAAGTTCTCTTGGATTTCAGGACGCACTATTTATACGTTTTTTCTAATTTCAGGCCATCTTAATTTTTGTCAAACTGCTTGGCATCTACATGCTTTGTGTCAATTATAACCTGACCACCTCCTCTTTATCAATGTTAGTGGTTATGTGTGGTTTTATGAGGATGCATCCATTCGAAAACCCAAAGATCAGTGGATCCTTGGTTATTGTCATATTTTGGTGCTACTGCATGGTCAGAAATACCCCGTGTTTCATTCTTGGGTTGCTACGTAAGTAAAATTCAGAATTAGTTTTAACTGAAAAAGGTACCTGTTATTAACTTTGCTCATAAGAAAGAGAAAAGAAAATTAACGAGATCATGGTTCAGGATCGGGAAATTGATGATTTCTCTAACAGACGAACTCGAAATGAAATTTCCTGCCGAAACTGAAATACATCCCCATAGTCGTAGAATTAGATATGGCCAAAGGTTGCTCAAGTGAGTGTTTTTAGTCATGCTTTCAGTGGTAAAATGGGCTAGTTGGTCGTACTTAGATGCTCGGGTCCAATTGATTTCCATTTTAGCATTCATTAAAAGAATCGAGGCTCCCAGAAACGATTTGTTTCACTTTTGTTTGAACGTAGTTGACAATATGCTCAGTTTATAAGGCAGAAAATGAGAAACATAAAATCTTATTTCGTTACTTAAAGACTTTTTTTGCTTTTCACTTTATTGAGAACATTTGTTATATTGGTAAAATTCTTTCGAATCTAAAAAGCTTATTAGCATCTAAAAGTTATGTTTGGATCAATATAACGTCTTTTGTTCTGCTGGCTTGATGAAGCGTTTTTATTCAAAAACTCTCAAAATATATTTTTTTTGTATCTACAACCACTCCTGGCGGAACAATTGGAAATACTTATTCGAGCGACCTTTTTGCTCGATCAAGGGTATTCGTTATTCAGGTTCTTGGCAAATATACATTTAAGGAAGATAAGTAATGACCTAAAAATCAAAATTAAACAGTTTTATTGATGAGGATTTAATAATTCTTTCAGGGTTTGTAGACAAACTCATGGCCAATTTGCACAGACCCATGGATGTGCTCCAAGATTATGCTTCTGTGGATCTAGTTACCGTTGCCCTGTTTGGAGTTCTCACTAGTTTGAAGGTGGTATGGGATCAATGGACCACCATCAGCTTTTGGAATGTGCCCTGGATCGTGGTGGAACATCTGGGACAGACTCCTATTGGTGTCCTCTGCGTGGCTTTATCATTTTGCATGATTAGTTGTGCCGTAAATTACCATTGCCTTGTGGCTGTGAGCTATTTAGTGAGATTTCCGTACTACGAGGATATTTCCAGCACCGGATTCTTTTCTGGTAAGAGGAATTCTCCTGATTTTCAGGTCTCATAAAATCTTGAAGCTGATTCATTTGAGCTTCTTAGTGGTCCTTTTCCATAGACAAAGCAGATCAAATTTACCAAGTACATTGCAAAGCTGGCCTAACTAAGCGCCAATTTGACGCATATTTATTCCTTGTGCGCTTCCTCGTTTGGTGAACGTTTTGAAAGTTTCACATTTAAATTGTTGTTGTTGGTGTCAAGTCGACAAAATACAAAATATGCAAAACCTCTAAGCAACTTGTTTGTAATAGTTATGCTCTGCAATACTGAGGGCATTAAAAGAAAAAACTATCGTAGGAGGTTTGGATATTTATTAGAACTGTTACCTCCCAAACAGTTGTTGCTTAAGGGTGTCCATTTATGCAGAAAAGCTGACCAAAAATTTTAACACTATCATTTTTCGCAATAGGGCTGTTTTGCCTGTTATTGTGGGTGGATGCTGGACGCAACCCGGATCAAACTACACTACAAAAAACGGCTGCTTTGTCTTTGTCGGCCCTTTGGACAGGAACCCTTTACTTGTTGGTCAGGTCCATGCGCATGGTTCTTAAACGAGACTTGACCATGCGCCCTCTATGGTCGTTTCTCTGCATCATGTTGTTGGGTTGGCTCCTTTGGGGGATTTGCTTTCTGAGTAGCTTCGATTTCTTTGACCCTTATTTCAAGAAAAGCGATCAACATTCGCTTACCATTGGCATTGGGAGTCAACATGTCCTCATGTCAAGTATACTTTTTGGTGAGTGGAAAAAATGATTTTGATTTGTTTGGTGCACTGGATGTTTATTCTTAAAGTTGGGTTCATGCTGAAAATATAAGCAAGTTTTTTTAGTTCCATTTGTAGCCCCCTTCAGGCCATCACCAGTTCTAATGCATAGTTTTCAACAAAATTGTAATCTGTCATTGTCATAACTCTGTCATTGTTAGGGGTGCAGATTTCAGGCAAATAAGATTTAATGCCCAAAAGCATTTATTTGCTAGCTTTTGAAGTGTATTTGCTATTTTTCATTTTGCCATTTTAGGGCAAATAAATACAAAATTGGTCGGTTTTTGGGCAATTAACTGCAAAATTTATCGGTTTTTGCGCAAGCCTTTGCAAAATGTTTTGTTTGAGAGATATATTGATTTTTCAATGGAATTGGAATAGAATTTGCATTCCACTTTGTTGTTGGTGAAACAAAATGCTTATTTTCCGATTTCAGTGGCCAGTTAATGCTATATTTTGGTACATTTTCGGGTCTATTTGCCGTTTTACTTTCCATTTTTTGGGCCTAAAGGCATATATTATTTGTCAGAAATCCGCACCCCAGCCTTTGCACATCGCACCAACTGTTTGTACATCATGTATTTGTGTTGTGTGGTCCGATCTCGGGGTTACTAATCGATTAAACCTCTATTTTATACTTTCAGTCGATGTCTTCAAGTGTTGCATCTATTATATCGTCAACAAGACTGAGATACTCGGATCTCCCATCAAATGGGAAAGCCTGTTTTACAAGTTGAACTTTATTCAAGGCGCTTTCCGTGCAATCTTCACTTGCTACAGTTGCCTGTTGTGTATGTGGGTTTTTCGTCAATCCAAACATGACCAATTGTATACCTTCTTGGGTGTCTGTGGCACTACCCTCAGAGTCTTCTATTTCAATTGCCGATATTTCGTCGAAACACAATCTCGCAATGCGGTAAGATACCATTCTCATTCATTCACTGTGTGAACCTCCAGTGTTCAATTCTAACTAATCATTGCAAACGGATGTTGCAAGCACAATTTCTTAGGTTAACTTTGACAAAAAAAAATGTACAAATGCCGTCTTGAAACTTCCTTTGCACACGTTTGCTGGGCATAGGGCAAGTTAGGGACCCTGAAAGGGCAAATTAAGGGTGCCTTAGTTGTCCATTTTCATGGAGCGAGATTGTGGACCGTGTTTTGCACCGTGCAGTCACTTGGAAATTTGTCAAATCTGTAACAAAATATCTTAATGAACCCTGGAAAAAATGTCAACAAATACGGGCCCAGATCAGCCAGCGCCTCTTGTGGTCAAATTGAAACAGAGTTGCCAGATGGTCATTTGTAATGCCACTCTTTATGACTAGAGCCAAGATTTTTAGGTGAAAAATTAGAAAATAATTTTTCACCTTTTTTACTGCTTTTGATGGGAAATTTTTTTTTTGCCCTTTTTAGAAAAAAAAATAATTATTTTGACACTTTTTGGGACAAAAGGTTAATAAATGCCGAGATTTACAACATTTACCACCTGGTTTAGAGAAAGTGATTTCTAACTTAGTGAAAAATGGTCATATTTATACTATCACTAAGGAAGGGCATTGATTTAAATTCACATTTAATTTCAAGAGGCTAGAGGCAGTTCTTTGAAAAATGTAGAAAGGAGAAAAATTTACAATTATTTTTTTCCATTGGCCTTCCAAAGAAAAAGGTTGGTAGTGCATTTATCTAACTTCTTCATTTTTTAAAGAATTGGCTTCTGGGCACTGTGCAAAAAACAGCGCATTGGAGGTTTTGTGAGTCAATCAAATTTGGCGCCTCAAATGACAAGCTCGTAAACTTGTCCATGTTGAAAATGATGGTTCAAATGGCACAACTTGGTAAGAATGTGGTGTGGGCGTGGTATGGTAGCCGACTGCGCCATGCAGTGTGAGGCTACTGAGGTAATCAACGGCAATAATACTTCACATTATATATTCCGATAGAAATTCAAACAGTCTCAAATAAGAATAAAAAAGCGTGTCAGGTGAATCGGGATTCTCAGGGTGACCTCGGTATACTTCAACATTCCAATACGTTCACCAATGTAAGTGCTTCTATTGTAAAAGGCACACAATAAGAACCTTTTTTTACTTTTTTTTGGTTATTGTCTTCACCTATTTACCACTTTTTTGGCTTTTTTCTTCACCTAAAAATCCTGGCTCTATTTATGACCATAAGAGGCGCTGATCAGGGCGTATTAGTCGACATTTTTTGTTGGGTTAAGGTTGCCGAATTTTTACTACCGCTACAAGGAATGCGATTCCTTGGAAAACAAAAACATGAAAAGTATAATTTACACAATGAACATTTATTCGAAATTTGGTCTACCAAAGAGTTACTGTTGGCAGGTCTGGATAAGCCTTGAATAAGGGCTTGATTAGGAATAATTCTTAAAATTATTAAACCCAGCTTTAAAAGCTATTAAAGAGGGCAAAATTCGATTACATGCAACCCCCTTTGTTTTAATGTTGTGGGCCCTGCCGCAAATTAAGAACTTGCGTCTTATGGTTACCGACCCCTTATCATCCATTTGACTCATGCGCGTGTTCTCCTTCACTAATGACTAGTTCTCATTTCTTTTATAGAGGGCGCTCCTCCTTATTCAAGGCATGGCTGATGCTACTCCGGAGCAGATTGCTCACCATAATGATAATTGTTCCGTTTGTTGGAGTGCCATGTATCATGGCTCTGTCAAAGTGACCCCATGTGATCACTTGTTCCATGCGTTTTGTCTCTTAAAATGTGTCCACAATTCTTCTGCTTGTCCAATGTGCAGAGCGGAGCTCTCAAGAAATGAGGCAGTTGCGAACGATACCGAAGATGAAGAAGTCAACCCTGGACCTGAATAAGCCGTAGGAGAATATTCAAACCGTGATACTAGTATTCTTGTCCGACATGTACCTCAAAGTTCGAAGAGAACACTGTTTCGAATGAAATTTGCGATAATAAATACCATATTTACGTGGTTTTTTTTTTCAAAATGTTCGGTACGTTTATACTTATTTTAGTAGGGAGCAAGATATTTATACCAAATAAAGTTAATCGGTGCCTTGCACGAAAAGGACCGATTTGCAGAGAACGAAAAAATAAGTTGAATAAAAGTCATGGGCTCTGTCCCAACCCAGGATTTGAGATCAGTTGTAGCGATCGTAGAGGTTTTACGTGCGCTCTGAGAGCACCTCCAACTTTTAAGGAAACTAGGCTAGTACGAACGATGAAGTCCTCCTCTCTTCTTAATCGAGCTCCTTCAATGTTCAATTTGTTGCCCATCAATCTTCGTCGGGAATATGTAGGAGCTGAGCCTCTAACAATATTTAAGGCAGGTTTGGATAATTTTTAAATACTATTCCTGATCAACCGACTATTCAAGGGTTGTATAGATCTGCCAACATTAACTCATTGGTAGACCAAATTTCATAAACATATTAATTTTATATTTTTATCTTATGCAGTAACGTAAATGATTAACTTTCTTTCCACGGAATTCCATCCCTTGTGGCGGTAATAAGAATTTACAACCTACAAAAAACGTCGAAAAAAGGAGCTTGCTTGTTAGAAAAATGGCCAAAAAAGTTATTTATGGCTAGAAACTGTTAAAAGAATGTATTTTTTAACTAAAAAAGGCCAAAAGATTGTATTATCTGACTAGGCAAGGCCAAAAAAGGCATTTAGTAAAGACTTTTTACTCCTCGTTCTACTGATCAGTAAAACTATCTAAATTAAACGTTAATGCTTTCAGAAAAAAACTTTCTGACAAACCGTACCCAAAGGGTGAAAATTGAAGGAACCCTTGGGTGCTCTCACCATGTCTTGTCTGGTGTCCCTCAGGGTTCAATCTTAGGCCCGATTTTATTCATACTCTTTATTGTCCCGTTACAACAATTACCTTTCCAATCGTCAATTTCCTCGTATGCTGACGATACAAAACTAGTTTTTGGCAGAAACTCGCAAAATTCAAATAATCTCCAGGCTGATTTAGACCGGCTAAATAAGTGGGTTTCAGAACACAATATGGAATTAAATGGAGAAAAAATCAAGTGTATGACTTTTGATCCTAATGGTGTAGGCTTACCTATATATGCAGATAATCGTCAATGCCCTATAATTGCGGTACACACCATAAAAGATCTGGTAGTAATTATAGAGGATAATGGAAAATTTGAAGAACACGTTCAAACCAAAGTGATCAAAGCGTTCCAAACATGTGGATGGATTTATCGAACTTTATTAACTCCAGTCCAGAGACCCTTTCATCATGAAAAATCTTCATAAATCAATTGCCCAATCTCATATGGAATATGCCTCCCCAATTTGGGCTCCAATGAGCGCGGCAGGGTTACACAAGATTGAAAGGGTTCAACGATGCTTTACTCGCTGTATTGACGGTATGCTCAATTTAGATTATTGGGAAAGGCTGCAAAAGCTGGAATTATATAGTGTTCAACGGCGGTACGAAAGATATCAAATTCTTTGTTTTCAAATGTCTACACGGCTACTGCCCAAACCCAGGAATGGAGTACACGATTATCGAGAGGAGAGGTATTACATGTATCCCAAGGTATAAAGCTTCTTCAATTGACAATAAGTTGCTAAAAAATCTAAAGACGTCTTCAGTTTTAAATCGTCCCCCAACCTGTACAACCTTCTTCCTCAACATCTCAGACGAATCTACACATTAGATGATTCTTTGTCAAGTTTCAAACGTGATTTGGATCATTTCCCAAAAGCGGCAAATTCAAATTCGTTGCATGACCAAATATTTTATAAAAACTAATACCTAACATTGCAGGGAAATCATTCCCTTGCATCGGTTAAAAACCCGTGAACGAGCAAGGAAAAAAATGCAGTCTCTGGTTGTTCGATGCAAAAGTATGTTTTTTTAATTTGTATGAAGAGACCAGAGGCTAGTTTTTTTGAAGCTCAATCTTTGTTGGTTAAAAACTAATTCCTCCCTAAAGTCCAAGCTTGAAGTGAGCGCAGCCCAACCTTTCTTTGATCAAGTTTTCCTCAATTAAAACAATTGAGTTTTGCTCTGTGTCCCAAAAAATACCAGAGCGTCTTGAACGGAAAACGGAAACTTCCAATCAATAGGCATGCAGGAGGAGGTTTGAGTGATCTCTTCAAAAATCTTATCGCGGGCGGATGAAAGAAGAGAAAAGGCTTGTTCGGCAAGGGTAGGTGGCTCGTGAGAATTTGGGCAGTTTAAGGGTTTTCGTATTTTACAGACCGCCCTTATGACTTAGATGCTATGAAAAATGTCGAATTGCAAGTTTGAACACCTTTGGTTAGGATTTTGGAAAAATATGCACACTTTATTTGCTCGTTCCTGTATGAGAAAATTCACAACAAAAGACCACTGTTTTTGTGTAAGTACAAGTGTAAGTGATGTTACAAGCACTGATTTGAATCATCAAACTCAAAATCCATCAAGATAATAAACAAAATGCCGTGTTTTGTACCTGTTTCTCTTCAATAGAAAAGGTCTTTTTCAGTGCTTGCTATTTTTTGATCAAAACAATAAATTTTGCATATTCTTGCAAAACAGAGAGTCAATATGTCCAAACTCGCCATTCGACATTTGTCATAGCGTGTAAGTCATAAAGATGGTGTGTAAAATGCGAAAACCCCTGCACCGGCCAAATTCTTACGTTGTTGAACAAGCCTTTTCTCTTGTTTTATCCGCCCGCGATAAGATTATTGAAGAGATCACTCAAACCTCCCCCGGCATGCCTAATTGTCTCACAAAAGTGTTTTTCGAACATAAAATTCACTCCCACTCGCCTGAACCTCGAACTTTATCAGGAACCAACGGAGCATCTCTTCCTCGATCGTTTCCAAGTACCATTTAATCCAACTTAGTTAAAACTCAGTTTAACATGAAATTTACTGAAATGACGAGATTGCTAAGGCATTGGCACCAAGCACATGACTCAATTTTTTCAGGTGACTTCATCGATTTGATCTTGTGACTTTTCATGAGTTTTCGAACTTGCAAAAAGCCGTCACGCTCGGTGAAAATCGATGCGAAAAACGTCTTGAACACCGGAATTTAGCACACATTTTTTACCCAACTTTTCATTTTCAACCTCTTCTTTTTTCTGTTTGGACACGAGCTGCAGCAAAAAGCACAACTAAGGACCCTTGGCTGACCCAACGGCGACAAGATCAGTCCCACCCATTAATAATAATGTTTATTGCGACAATTAACGTCATTGGACAATGTATGTAAATGTAAATTGAAAGTGGAATTTTTTGGTTGAGGTGTTGGCTGCCATTCGAGGCGTCGTGTCCACTCTTCCCATCTCATTCCCGTCGTGTTATTCCGTTTGGCTGTCGTATTCCTTAATCGGTTGAGGTCCGCCATCTGTGGCCAGTGAAAAAGGGCTTATCCTTCGGAGACAGGTCAGGGAGGAGAATTGAACCAACTACCTATCCCACGCCAGGAAGGTGCCTTATCCACTTGACCACTTCTCCTCCCCTTTGATTCCACTGAGATCTATTAAATACTAGAGGGAGTGTAATCTCAAAAAGGTGTCGCCTGTCGCCAACTGTTGAGCGACCAAAAGTGCAGGAACATTTGAAATGTGTGACCAGTCAAATGGCAACCATGCAATAAGGGAAGCTCAGTAAACATCAGCTGGGCCTATTTGTTTGCTCCGTAGCACAGTCGTGGCCTCTGGTGTCTCATTGCTTCACTAAAATTCTACAATTGCATCTCATTCTCGACCGTATGTTGCGGAGCAAACTGACCGTTTGAAATATTTGATCGAGTACAGAACAGGAAAGAACAGAATAACCAGAAAAGGGCGGCGCAACACTACGGAGCACAAAATCAACAACCTTTTTTCTATTGACGAATCAAAGGTGTAATTGAGTTTTTGAGTCATTTTTGCTATTGCTAGTGGTCACTTTCATGAAAGACCAGAAGATGTCACAAGGGAACCATGTCTTGGATTTGAATACTACGACTTGGAACTTTTTTACCAACACATCACAAATAAGTCATTGATAGGAAGAACACACATTTAAGCTTTTGTGTTACATAGGGTTTAAAACATAGGGTTTAAAACATAGGATTGTGTTACATCCAATACATATATGCACAAAACTAACTTGTGGCTTTAAGAACGACTTTCAAGTTGGTCTTGATTTGCATACTTGGTCACACTAATTGTCTGCTCAACAGTTGCGGTGTAGACATTCTCAAACCAAGCAAAACGTCTTCCGCCCCTCTTGCCAAATCAGCCTGATCAAAACTTGAACACGATCTAGTATTTAAATAAATATCTAAGTTCCCACCTAAGACCGACAAGACTTAAGACCATTTTGTTTTGAAAACGCATTTTTGGAATCGTTTTTCTGGAAAAGAGATCGAACTGGATATTGAGATCGAACTGGATATTGAGATCGAACTGGATATTGAGATCGACTTTTAAACACTAATTTTCAATAAAATGCTACAAACGGTTTCGATCAAGTTTACGTTTACAAGTAAGCTTGATGCATGTCACTCCCAACTTTTAGTTCATAAATATCACCATTTTCAAGTAGTAACTTAGTCAGGATGAAATAATCGAAGTTGCACAATTAGCAAAGCATCGTTGCAAGGGTATGTTTGAGCGATGGAAAATTACATCTTTTTTTAATGTCCGATTCCAACTGTTCCTTTGAGTTTGATGAGATTTGACCATAGGAAATCACATACATTCTTTAAGTTTTACATTTCTGTCAGGTAAAAAGGGCCCACCCACACTTCAAGTTTCATGCGGACACTGTATTTTCAATTTAACGGGATAGACCATGACATCCTGAAATCACTTGGGTGAATTGAAGGAAAGAGTAGTGATGGTAGACCGTTGCAGTTCCTTCCGACCTTTCTTCTTTAAAAAGCGAGATACGACAAAGGTCACTCCAAATGCGATCTTAGGGTCGTTCTTTGCGTCTAAAAATTTAACCTCTGGAATCGAACCCATTAACACGAGCATAGCTCGGACTAGATACCCTAAGATAGATACTGGCTGCCCTAGGCTAAAGCACGGTGCCCGATGGTTCATGCAGGTGATTGGTCGAGCATTCTGTTGAACATTCAGCTGTTCTGACGAAGTTCAATACCAAACCATAGCACTTCTTCTTTGTTGATTTTGTAGTGCTTTGACTTGGTGGTGGGGTTGCCAATTTACATATGTGAAATCATATTCCCCTCTGTCTACCAGTCTTTATAAACCTCTTTTTTCTTTAAAGAGCACCAAAAGGCAAGGCATCCCTGACTTTAGTGACTTCTGAGCAGGGTTGCAAATCAAACTTACATTCATGTTTGCTCATATACAAGAGCAAAGCACCCATTCTCCAAGAGGTAACCCTACCTTGCAACCTCTTGTGAAAAAACTTGTGCAAGCCCAGATTCCAAATCATTAAGATTTTGTTGTCAATCACCCGATCATGTGACATTAATTGGCCCTTGTTTAAACTCTACACTAATTGAAATTCACTTTTTGCATATCAGGTAAATACCTTGGACACATTTGCAGCAGGCTTGAGGATTTTTACTAACCAAACCGCACTATCAAATAGGCTAACTAGTTTAGACGTGTTGCTGATAAGGCAAGGTTTCCTTTAATCATGAACTTTGGCTTCCCGCATGTTGGATGACGTCACCGACTGTCTGTGTTGGTCGGGTATTCATAGATTTTAGAACCAGTCTCTATAAAGGGTCCCTAGCTCGGACCACTTAACCAACCACGCTAGCTACAAACAAAAAAAGGGAGCTGCTTGGTTGTCCATCCAATATCAATTGAACAGAAATATGTTGAAAAATTGCATTTAAAGCTATGCTTTGTTTAAGGACGTCTATCCATCTATTGATTACACAACTCAGAGTGCTTTTGACAATTTAAAAAGATAAAGCGTTGCAAGTAATACTTTCGTCGTTATTTTGAGCTAGCTCTATAAAACCTTCAAAACTTAAATGTTCGATTTTACTTCAAGTACCGTAATTGAAAAAGTATATAAAGTTTTTGGGAATACCCAAATATCCAGATGTACTTGGGTATTCCAGTCTAAAATTGATAAACCATTGACCACACTCTAAACTTAAAACCAACTTGTTTTCAAAGTGATCAAAAATGTTCTCGGTCTCTTTTTCTCTATTCTGAAAATGACAGCATCAAGTTTTCATTTCAAGGCTCCAAAGTTTTGAGAAAAGTAAGGTACCTTGAGGTTGGAGAGGATCAACCAAAGTTTGTTAGGAGTCTTTCGTTCTCTTGTTAACTTAAAGATATTTAGATATTTCCTGTTGAGGCCTAATATCATTGTCATGAGCGATTGTAGCTAACAACAAAAATTTATTCATATAACTTTATTCTTCCATTTGTTCTTACTCAACGTTTTGTTTGGTAGCAAATCCATGTTGGTGTCTTTCGAAAATATCTCTGCCGGAATCCTCAACTTAGATATCGGAGCTAGAATCTTATTTCTAAGTCATGACCATTGTTTAAAACCCAAAAAGATCGAGCCTTCAGTTTCTCAACTTCTCCTTTGTTGCGGTTTAATTGAAGTAAGAAAAGTCCATCTTGGACAAGAATTTTGCCGTGAACCAGTTCTGCTCGAATCCAATCGGGTTATCAAAGTACAGATCGGTTTCTCGCATTGAGCTCATCAAAAGCTACATGAAAACATGGAAAAGAGAGCCCCAAAATGTTAAATGCTTACCAACTTCAAAGCAAAGCTTGATATTTACGGCTAGACTGGTCAAGTGTTTCTCAAGAGTAAATTGGATCCGTTCGTTCCCAAACGAACCGGAACCTTCTGGGTGATAAAAGAACCACCATGGCTTGATTAAGTGGCTCCCTGGGTTGTCACTGACGAGAATGTCTCTCCATGAGACTACTTAACTAGAACAACATTTCCTCGTTGAAAGAAACCTTAATTCGACAACGTCGTTTGCCAATTAGCTCTTTGGATTTTGTTCGTTTGTAGATAGTTGTTTGATCTTTCGAGTAAAGGTGATAGAATATTCTGTCACATAGAGGTAAACAATCGGCGACTTCCCCTGACAATTGGTCAATTCTGCTTGTCGCTCACTCTTAGCGTGAGTCCTTATTACCTTTTGGGGAGCCTATAATTTGTTGGTCCAGCCAGCCAGAATTCCAACTCTCACGTATCCTGTTGTGGTGAAGGTTTCTATGTACTGAAAGTTATAGCGTGCCCTCCAATATTCTACGGGGAGTTATCAAGCCAAACCTAAAGCCCACAGGAAATTTTTAGATTTGCTTTTGGTCAGGTGATCAAAATTATCCGGTTTTGAAATGGTCAAATAATGGACTCTTTGAAGTTCAACCAGTGAAAAAGAAAATTTGTGCAACCTCTAAGCACTACTAGACATTTTTTTTGGACTGCTGTGACCATTCAAATGCCACTGAATTTCTATGGAGCGGCAGGCTAACTCAAAGAATCATCATTTCCACTAGGAATAAACAAATTACGTTCTTCTGAACATCAGACATTGCCTATGTTGACCAGGATATTCACGAGAATGTGTCATATTTTACAGGAGCTATGTTTTATAGAACAAGGATTTTGTCCACCAATTTTGAGCTCACTATGACTGCGTCAAAAGT
Organism: Tigriopus japonicus; assembly: GCA_010645155.1. NCBI lineage: Eukaryota > Metazoa > Arthropoda > Copepoda > Harpacticoida > Harpacticidae > Tigriopus > Tigriopus japonicus. Next base: position 300,854 of record JAAGOF010000081.1, read on the forward strand.
TAGGAAGATGTTAAAACTTTGAACTTCCAATCTTTTGTTTAGGGACCTTCCAATCAGCTGTTGCTTAAAGATATCCATAGTGGAGTTTAAGTTTGAAAGAAGAATTAACAGGGTGTCTGAAGTTAAATAATGGGAATAATAGTTTGTTGTGGGCTCTAAAGTGCCATTTATAAAAGTCTAGAAATTAGTGTTCTGCACCTTTTTGCATGAGATTGAATCCTTCTGCTGGTAGAAGACTTGCGTGAAGGAGAGGAGGAATTCATGGTCAGTGTAGTTTCTGGCAAGAAGAGAGGGCCCCAGTTTTATTTTACTCCCTGCATTGCTCTTGAGAAATTTTTAAACAGCAGTTTGAAATCAAAAGCAGAGAGGCTATCTGAGACCAGACACAATTGAAATAATAGATGGCAGAGTAGTGGCAGACTCTTTTGAGCCATTTGGAAGTTCAATGTGGGGTTGTAACAACTCTCTGCAATAAATTGAACCATCAAAAAACAAGAGCCCTTTTTTAAAACAAAAAAGAAGAAGCACTAATCCTCAACCTAGAGTTCTAGGGAGAAAAATAACACTCCTAGACAGCCGCTTCCTTTCAGTTTTGATCCCCTTCACTTGCCTGGAGTTGGGCAGGATCACCCTAATGTGTTCTAAAAAGATGAGTGGCCTAACAGCCCAGGCAGAAATTGGTTGATTTTTTAATCAAATTTGTAGATGATATGGATTGAAAAAATTAAGTCATTTGGCAACTAATTGAAACCCAATACTCCTCGAAACTCTCAAACCAGATCAGATCTTGAATTAGATTACTTGGAAATGAAGTAGCTGGTCTTCAAAAAGGGGGAACAATGAGGTTGAGTTCAGCCACTTTGAGCAATTATGCATTTTTGTTTTTGCATGAAGAGAATGAACCCTTAATCAGTTTGACCAAGTCTAAAAAACAAAGATGGGTTATGTAGAAATTGTGAAATGGAAACAATCAAATTGGGTAATCTTTGGTGCTTTATCTTGAATCTGTTTGCCTCTTGAACATCCAAAACTTTCTAGCTGATAAGATTTACAAGTAAATTCCTTCATAAAATTTCTGGAAAATGTTTTTGTTTCCTCATATTTTGGTAACCATGAACTTCAATTGTAAATGCGTCTGTCTATCTCTTGGTTATTTTGAACTTGGTACCCTGCCAGGAAAGTGGGTCATCAGCTGAATGGAATCATAACAAAAACCCTTGATTTGGGAGTGACATTTCTCTCCCTAGAACTCTACCTCAACCTAATCAGTGACTAAAGTACCTGAACAATGAAAATAACAATCATTCCTGAAATACAAATCATCATGATCAACCATTTTCCTATTATTGTAAGTATACTTTTTACTGTCTGTTTTTCAGTGCCTTCTAGTTATTAAAAACAAATCGCAAACATTCTTTCATTTGAGATCACACTTAATGGCTCTAAAACCAAATGTTTAGATGAAAAATTTGCCAATCAAATTTGGGAATTCCGTGAAATAAAAGTACTATTGAATCAATGTGTTTAACTCAACCTTCACCCAATGTCCACTGGGTTGGTCATGAATGGATTTGAAAAACATCTAGCCCATTGTTTACATTGGTGGAATTTACTCTTGGAGGAGTTTAACATGGAGAGTCCCTTCACCGAGATCACCGGGTGGAAACCTACATGGGGGATCACTTTTTGGGGTAAGCTATGACCACCAGAACTTAAAACGCCTGGTTTGTCACAAATATCCTTTTAAAATGTGACCAAAGTCTTTGTTCTAAATCAACCCTCGCTCCCCTGTGCTTAGAATCCACAACCCAGTTACAGAAGACTCAATGCTAGCTAGCTCTAAGTAGTACCGTACTTCTTTGACTCCGTGCCGTATTTATTGTAATACATAGACTGTTCCCTCGCTTGATTCGTCCCCGCTCTGTCCCTGGGTTACCCTGTGTTTCAAGGGCCCCGGAATTGAATTGAGAACACACCGAACTCACAACCGGTGAGTAGTTTGTTCTCTTCCCCCTCTCCTTCTTTTACTCTCCTTCGGCGACCGTCTGAGTGCCAGGATAGTGCTCAATATAATACACGGTATATTCCCTTATGCACCTCACGGCAACCACCAACAAGGCACCGGTCTTGTCAGTTGAAGGCCCTTGAAAATCGACGTCCACTACCGAAGAGGTCATTTGTTTTTGGGAGCCTTGTGGCTTCCGTCCGTTGGTCCGTTGGTTGGTCCACTCACTTAGTGCGTGCCCATGAGCCTTCATCTAACCATGAGCGTGTGCACACCAACCAAAGGTCTGGACTTCTTGGTTCGTTCCACTTTGTGTCCTCGTGGTTCATCAAGGCCTTGAATGTGTGCCACAACTGGACCAGAGTGAGGTGCAAGCTCGTATGAGCAAGAGGAAGACCAAGAAGACTTCATTAAATCTGAAGTTTCTCCATTGACGACTGACTCACACCAACCGACCAAACAATCAAACTTTGGAGAGTGGGTGTCGGTGATCTGGTTGTCCGTGGACTCCTTCATAATCTTTGGCAATGGCGATTCATTGATTATCTTTTTGGCAGTCTGGCGATCAAGTGCTTTTGACCGATCGCTTCTTTTGTGCAATATTTCTGTGTCTTGGAGGCATGAAAATTTGATTGGGCCTCCATGCCATCGACTTCCAAACAAACCTCCTTTGCGTTAGTAAGTGCATTCTGTTTGAACCTGGGGAAGAATGACATATACTAAAATTGGCATTTATCTGGTCCCACCCTCAGCTAAGATACAATATAAATTTAATAACCATGCCAACGATGAAGACGTAGAACATTGGGTGGAGGACTACTGTCTTTGAGGCATAATTTCTGGCTTTATGTACATAATTTTGGAAGTATTCGCCCCTCTTGCAAAGGATAGAAAGTTAATAAAACGTAACTACCATTCAAATCGCATAACAAACGCAAGAATATAGATTACGGTCAAAGCTGAATGTAAGAAAGTTTCTATGTTAAAGAGTATGTTTGATGAGAACCGAAAATTACATTTGGTACGGAACAGCTCTTGATATTTGGTATTTGAATAAATCTCTAAAAAATAATTTTGTTTGGCCTGACTGATTGTATTCTCCTATCCAGTTTTGACTTTCTTGGCAATGTAATATTATTGTTTGACTATCAAAAATTGACTCTAATCTTCAAATTCTTTAAAATTTAACTTCATTGATTTTTACTAAACTAGATTGAGCAAGTCAATTTTCTAGAAGGCACGATCAGATCAAAATATTTGTCTAGTTTCGAACCAAAGGTGTGATATCAACGTAAAAGTGAGACGTATTTCACAATCCGCTTTGGGTGACAAAACAAGAATTTACAAAATGAGTGAGCTTTTCTATAATTTGAACAAGATTTGTCTGACCTCTCTTCTAAAATCCTGATCAAAGAAAGTTGCCACAAAAAGGATCCTCTGATCAGAAGCTTCTGTGACCAAAGACCAAAATTGGTGGCAAATATGATTACTCGACCCAAAATCAGTCTTGAGTTATTTATTGCGTGAAAGGGCACGTTCATATCTTGGGTTCCTGATCAAGTTTAGTTTGGACCTTTTGGATCAGAGTTCTTGGATTTGTTGGATAGAAAGATTGATGAGTAGGTTTATTTATTGGCTTGGGTCCATCAGAATACGCCAAAAAGTTGACGTCTAATTGGGCAAGTTTAATATATAAGAGGCCCAAAACAAGCAAGCATTTAGTGGTTTTGTCGATAATCAGGTATTTCTTAGGCAAATCCTGTTAAAGGCAGTTATCTGAGTCATGTGTTTATGGTTGTATCGAAGTCTTGTCGAAATGTGATGGAATTGATATAAGATAGTTTTTAAACGAATAGATGTACTCAAAAGATTATTTGGTTATCTTTACCTTTTGCCTGAATTAGCTTCATATTTTTACAAAAGGTGTAGGAAAACAATAATTTGGAAAGCCAAATCTGTCTCAGTTAACTTGAATTCCTTTTTTGATAGAGTTTCACAACTTCATTTGGCCATGATCAATTGATCCAATTATTGTGATAAAATGGATTCAGTAGAAAGTAAACCTTTACGAGGCCTTTCAATCCTGACCACTTTAGAAGCTTTTTAAGGATACAACCAAAGGCTTGGCATAAAACTACACTTGATTTAAGATGTTGGCTGAACTGAAATCCCAACCCTTAATTTTATTAATTTTTCATCTTAATTTTTATCTTATCTTAATTTTTTAACATTAATTTTGTTATTACTAATATTTTTGACTCTAGTTTCATGTTCTTGGTCCCTCTAGATGAGAGGTCATCAACAGTTTGGAGTCAAGATTCAACCAATTTGAATAAAAGGAATAAAAGGCCCTTTAAACAGAAGGTGACGAGGACGAAAGTCCCCAATTTACCCATCACAGAACTAAAAAGCAACGACCTTCAGAAAGGTGGACATAAATCCTAAGAACCAAAAAGGCTACGTTCTGCCACAATCAATCAATCAAAGTTTCATTTACATGAGTTAGAGTTGGCGTTAAAGGGAATTCATAATTAAATTATCATCTCAATCTAGCTGGCGAGTGGAAAATTGTGCTCCTTCGAAGCTTAGTAAATAATTCTACACGAAATGAAAGAGGGTTTTGAAGAGAAAATGAAATGCTGGGGTTTTCAGTACAAAACAGCACTCTTTCAACTTATTCTCTCTTCAGTACAAAGTTTGAAGAAGGCCTAATATTTAACTAACGTTCAATCTGCTTCAGTAAAACATGCACAAAGTAAAAATTTTGAAACTTACGACAAGTGGCAAACGTAAAAATGGGCCAATTAGTTGTGCCGAGTTTTGCCCAATTTGGCAAATCCAAGTTATTTTTTGATGTTGTAAAATTTTGAACCGCAACAAAAACCACAATTACCATTGGCTCTATTTCATTTTACTGCAACACTTCTTACTGAAGAAGACATTCCCCACAGGGGCCCAAAAGAAAGTCATGGAAGTCTTTTTGTTTTGTTTTTGTGGTGAAGATCGTACATAATTTATAATGCATGGTTCAATGCTAAAAGAGTTCACTGCAAAGGCTTGACTTTTTGCATCAGTTTAACACCTTCTCCGCAGTATAATTCTTTTTGCCGGATCTTTGTGGCACATTGACTTTTTATCTTTTCATGATAAGCTTCAACCCACTTGATTTTTATTCAAAATAATGCCAACACCAAAAATTACCTCTTCATTATCTAACATTGTTCGTCCCGAAGCAACAACTACGAGGGGTATTCATACTAGAGGTAGACTTGGCTTGTAACTCGGTTAAATGGGCAATTTATGAATTTATGTAAAATATCGAAATGAAGTTTTATTTCTTGCAAGCAAGTCTTAATTTACAAATTTTGTTGTTTGACAAGCTTGTTCGAAGATTCAATTAGACAAAGTATGTTGGGCAACCCCCTGTAAACATAAAAGATGAGCGTCAAGAGCGAGCAACATGAAAAAGTTATGTATCTTTTGAAGTCGAGATGTCTCACATCGAAACTTTTCATCTTTTCTCCACAAGTGTTCACCTAATATTGGTATATGAGTGTGAGCAACATCTTTGCTTTATAAAATATTGGATTTTGACAAGTTTCTTGCTCTTGACGCCTATTTTTCTAAATGTGCAGAGGTCACCCAACACACTCCTACCTTGGCTAGTTAAATTTTAACTTCGAACAAGTTTTTCTAACAACAAAATATGTCAGATAAGACTTGCTCACAAGAGATAATTCTTCATTTCCTTATTTTGGCATAAATCCGAAAATTGTGCCACATAACGAATTACTGGCCCAGCCTAGAGGGCTAACAGAGAAATGACTCTCCGAAAATATACGTGAGTCACCAAGCCTTCACTGTGTGTGCGATGGGATTTGAAGTTGAACACGCTAAGTTACATGATTCACAACCTGAACTTGCGTTTTTAGGGAGTCAGTGGCCAAATAGCTCATTCAACTGCTTTGGTTGAATGAGAGCAATGTATGATGAATCAAGTCACTTGACACCCTTGCTGCCAGATCAATGAAGTGTGTTCAAAACAAATCTCCACTGGCTGTACTGGAGTGACATTTCTCTGCTAGCCCTCTAGCCCAGTCTACCTATGGTCTGGATGCCCCACGTCTCAACGGAGTTGGTCCAAACATTTCTGAAGCCTTTTAGAAAGAAAGAAACATATATCGAGCTATTTTCTTTTTGCTATTTCACCTAACATATCATACAATACCTGTGTTTAACTTCTATAAGTGTTGCTTCAGCTAAGAAAGCAAGACATGAACCCTTTTATTGAAGTATGTAGCTTTGAAGGATCCACCTCTTGACCTCAAAAAAGGTCCTTGGTGACGTTAATCCAAGAAGCGTTTCAAGTGTTTTGAATGAAGTGAAACCTAAACCACAAATCAAATTGGGGCTCTACTGTTATTTCAAAATTACGGTCTCAAGAGCAATCTTGTTTGTCATGCGGTCTTATCAAGATTCGGGGTTCCAAATTCCAACCTTGAGAAGCAAGCTGTCAATTTCAAATCAATTGATTGTTTACCAAAAAAGCAAGGTGGAAACAAAGAATCATTGAATTTTCTAGATGACGAGGGTGGTAAGAATAATTATCAATTCCAGAAGGAGCAAGTCGTTTGATTTCTTCATTAAAATGAGAGTTTGTTTTTGTTTCGCTAAAAAAATTCAGTTATACTTTTATTAAAGACATTATATTATTCAAAAGCTATGCCCTTTTAAAGCGATGTACTGAAAAGAGCATAAACTAAGAAAGCTCGCCATCTTTTGAGTTAAAACAAAACCAGAAGAGGGCGAGCTCACACGTTTTGTGTAGGGTTATGTATTGTGCTTTGAAAAAGCATGATTTTTGACAACGACGTTAGATTGATTCAAAATTTTAAAAACACCTCTTTGAACACTTCTTTGTTTTAGAAAGGTCCCATTTGTAGACGTTTTTGCGTAAACGAATCTGAACACAAGATCCTCCATTTAATTAGGTAATTTCTGGTTCATCGTGAAATGAAGATGGCTAAAGATGTCGCTTGTGACAATCATATCTGACCTCGATCTCTGCAATTCAAGGCCAAGACCTCAAGAATACCATGGAAAATGCACCTGAAGGTCGATAAAAACCAGCACAAACGAACAATAATCTGCATTATTGAAAGCCAGGCGCATTTTCTTGCCTCTATCAACTTTGACTTAGTCGATACGGTGACAATGCAATTACTCGAAAGGGCCTTTTTAATCTGGATTATAGCCGTTTACCTATTTTTCGTCTTGAGTCATGACAACGCCAAAGATACAAAACGGCGGAAAGGCGGGGCTCATTTTCATGTTTTAGGAGATTACAACACGATAGGGAAACTCTCGTTTGGGTGGTCGATTACTCATTTTCCCCCTGCTGTTTGTCCATCGACCAGGAATCAATTTCCAAAGCGTTTGCCAAAAAAAAAACCCGCTGTTTTTGGTGGATCACGGAAACTAATTTGAGCGTTCGTCCACTTTCAAGGTTAAAGGCCAAAGTTTTGATGTCGATGCGAAACAAAGCTGAAACTTTATAATCTAGGGAATTTTCCAATTTTATGAAGCCTGAAAGATTAATGTGATATGGCGTAGAGTGGGTTGTTGTTATAGTCGTGGTCAAAGATGTTTTTTTTTGCATTCTCACTCTTTAACCCAATTGTCAAAGTTGAAAAATAGCCTCTTATCGTGATTTCTCCGTTTGCATGTTCAATTATCTTGCTTCAACGGTCCAGGTAAGATCATTTATTCGTCTAATACGAGGGATATCTAAATTAGAGGTAGGCTGGGCTTTTAGCTCGTTTAAATGCACGATTTTTTTAATTATGAAAAATATTGAATTGAAGATTTATCTCTTGTGAGTAGATTTTATTTTCCTAATTTTGTACTCAGACAAACTTGTTCCAAGCTATGATTTAATTAATTGGTTGACTCATGTATACATAGAAAATAAGCGTCCAGAGCGAACAACATGATAAAAAAAATGAATCTTTTAAAGCCAAGATGTCTAACATCGAAATTTATCATTTTTCTACACAAATGTTCACCTAACACAGAAATATGAGTATGAGCAACATCTTTATTGGATATTGGATTTTGACGAGTTTCTCGCTCTTGACGTCAATTTTTTGAAACGTGCAGGGGTCGGCCAACATCCCTTGTCTAATTAAATCGGAGCTTGAAAGAAGCTTGTTTGACAACATTTTTTTATGAATAACATCTGTTCACAAGAGATCAATCTTTATTTTTAATTCAGACATAAATCCGAAAATTGTGCAATTCAACTAATTACATACAGGCCCAATCTACCTACATTATAGTCTGGATTAAAGAAGCCCATGAGCTTCTTTAGTCTGGATACCCCACGTACACTCGATTTTGATTGCCGAACTGTAGCTATGTTTGCTTTACTAATTATTTAAAAGCTATTTTGTTCTTCTTTTTAATCGAACTGAATGAAGTACATGAAATAGAAAGAAAGTTATAAGTTGAAACCTATTGACAATTTTCTGCTGACCAAAAAACTCTTAAATCGAAACCCGACTGTAGTTGTTATTGGCAAGCCTGGATTTAAACCTTAAACATTGTTCGTCGCCAATCAATAAAGCCTTTTTGAAGCCCTTAAGTATCCAAGCCCTTTGTTCTGACCAAGAAGCACTGGAATCATGGAGTGGGAGGCTAGCAATAAAAAATATAATTTCCAATTGAATCGAATTAATTACGTGCTTATGCAAATGAGACCTTTCTTTTGTCAAGTAGACTACGTACTTCAATTTTCAGCTCAATCGAAGGTCCGAGTCAAAAGTTATGCTCTCTCAAAGTTCAGTGCAAATCCTACCGAGAATGAATGAACTGGCCCTTTTGTGGTAATCGTTCTATCACAAAAGGGCGAGTTCATTCATTCTATGCTCTCTTCAGTACTTAAGTTTGAGAAGGCATAACTTTTCACTCCGGCATTCGATTGGGCTGAAATTTGAACTGCGTGTCCTTCTCAATGTAAGCCAGGTCTCATTTGCAGAAGAACGCAAATGGTTTGCTTCTACTGGAAATCATAATTCTCATTTCTAGCCTCCCACTCCATGATTTCGGTGCTTCTTGCTTTGACCCATCCCTCGTTATTTGGTCTTAAGAAGCCCAAACGAAATTAGTATGCGTTAATTTATCTAGTAACATTACTATGAAGCGCAAACAAAGATGATTAATAAGATTGCAAGCACATGGCTTTCACACAATAATGGCCACAATATCTAACAAAGTTAAGAAGAGGAAAGCAAACTTTTTGTTGAGAGCAAGTTGGAAAACTGAATGCAAGCGCTATTTTTTCAGGAGGAAAACATGAGAATATTAAATCCCAAACAAACCTTGATCAGTCTTGCAAGAGTTTAGTTGGATCGTACATACTGTCTTTTATCTTGGGACATTCTTTTCTACCATTCAAGATATGATCGGCAATAAATTGGAGCACGATTAGCTCGTATACCAACCACGAAATGTTACATGAGATCCATTGGAACGTACTTGATACAATATTTCTGCTTCATTAGTCCTAAAAGGCTTCCAAGTTCTGACCAAGGAATGGCAAATGATCTGTGAACGTAAATCATTACAATTTTACTTCATTTGTTAATTACAATATATTCAACTTTTACTTAATTGCTCAGCAAACACTCAAACAATTTGAGATAATTATTCCCTTAATTACATGCGAATCCTTTGCATTTACTCTGGCTTGTCGTTCAAAATTGCAAAGTTAACACTAAGTGTTAAATGGTGAAGATTGTTGCCTTTCGTTTAGTCATTAACATGAAATTAGGCTCCAATTTCAAAATCAATGAGCATAGATAGCTGACAAAGTTTGAAGGTTCTTGTCGAGATAAAAAGGAATTTGAGCATTTCCCTTAAGCTAAGCCAATCAAGATATTATTCCTTAGATATTTAGTAGTGATGGACCGAAAGCGCTTTCGGCCGAAATTACAGCCGAAATTTCGGTTTTGGTAAGCATAACCGAAACCGAAAGCAGACATGTACTATAAAGGGCGGAGTTTGATACCAAAATCGAAAAATTGTTCGTCCAAAAACTACTGAAATTCAAGTTTCCCTGATTTTTCAAAATCTACGCCCTACCCCAACATCGAACACATGAGCAATTTAATTTTTAAGGTGGATTTTGTATTTACACAATTTTGTAGTCAGCTGCTTTCGGTTTCGGTTTCGGTTTCGGTTTCGGTTAAGCCCTCTTTCAGCCGAAATTTTCGGCTTCGGTTATGAGCCCTTTCGGTCCATCACTAATATTTCGGAAAACAAACGTTTTGAAACACATATTTTCAAATATATTGTCAAAAATCAAGTACACTGTAAAGCCAAGACGTTTCACATCAAAAGTTAACACTTTTTTGCCTGAAATATTCCCCAAATATTGGTATGAGTGGTTGAACAACGTCTTAACTTTCCAGCATAATGGATTTTAACGTGTTTCTTGCTCTTGACATCGATGTTCAAAAACGTGCAGGGGCCGCCCAAAATACATTTTCTAAATAAATCATCACTTTGAATTGGATTACCTGACAACAAATCATGTAAAATATTATCTGCTCATAAGAGATAAATCTTGATTTTGATTGTCGTCTGTTGGTTTTCAACTTTTTCAAGCGTTTTCAAGGTTCGCAAGGTTCTAATCTAACGTTATGAGAATGTTATCTAATACCTACTATTTTCAATCTACACCACTCAAGAACTTTGGACTGGTGATTAGAACTAATTGGTCAACTGAAGGTGGTTGAAATAAAACTACAAAAAAGAGCGAAAAACAAGAAGCTACAGAATGAAAGCAGTTGATACTGGGTTGCATGTTAATGCGTGTCACAATAATTTTAGAGTACACCAAAATCAAATCAGATTTAAGGTCCGTGAGTGTACTTCAAGCTCAGCTGTTGTGTTAAAAAGGCTTTTCAGACTTCTTTCACTCATTCAAATTTCAAGGAAATTCATGACCAGGATGACCGCTAAAAACAAAAGACGTGGCTTTGCTTCTTATTTCGCTTGCTTTTTGAGGACTTCTTGGCTTTTTGTATTCAATGAATACAAGAAGCTTGATCAGCATTTTTGCTCTCATCAAAAGTTCTTACTTCTTTGCTTGAGGAAGAGTATATTTTGCTTAATTTCAATCAATAATTACACTGACAACCAGAGAGTATACTTGAGAATCGTTAATCTGACTTGATTCAGATATTAATTATTTGCATAAATACTTTAATATATGAACCACTAATTTTAAGGGTCTAACCCAATAATTGAAGGAGAAAAATTGTTAATAGGTTTTGGTGCATGAAAAATATGATTGAACATGACTTGGAGCAAGAAATATATTGCAATTTTAAAGACACTTTATGTACCCTTCCTTTATGCAAGGTCGAGTTTGGGTTCTAGTTTGGGTTCCATTATCTCCAATTGCTACTCATTCAAGCTCGTAGAAAAAGCGAATCAGTTGTTCCAAGATCCGTTAAGTTTTTGGTTTCCATGCTTCTTCTACTTCGGTTGCGCAATTTTATAATATTATGCTAATCCAATTGGGACTTATTGGTCCAAAAAAAAACAGTAGTGTTCACTTTGTAGATGCAGTTCCAGAAGCTTGACAGGGATGGATGAAATATGTGATTTCAGCATTTGACTTATTCATCATGCTTGAGAAAACCTTCCATTTGTACCTTCTTTTATTGATGAGAAGAATGAACCAATGGACCATCTGCATTGATGACGCTGGAATATCGGCTTAATCTTAAAACACGCATGTTTTCCCTTACCACAATATTTCAAATTATCGCACCTTCTGCGTGAGAATACGATATTTTCAGGAAGCTGATATTGAGATTTAGAAGTCTTGCTGTCATTTAATGTTGGCTACAAACACAGAATAACTAGTTTGTAGAAGTTGAACAACTATTGGACAACATACGCAGGAAAGAAGTGAACAAAAATCAGAGTTGGGAGGAAAAAATAACAGAGCGTAAGTTGTCCTAGAAATGCTGATTATTGCGAAGAGATTGAACTCTAAGCAACAAAGAACAAGAAGCTAAACACGATCCCAAGTGAATATCAATGTTTTATTTCACCATACATTTAAAAAATTATCACATTCAAAATCAGACCATTTGGCTAGTGCGTAATTTTTAAGGTTCTTATTTTGCTTACTTTATTTGTTTAGTTTTGACAATTCAATTGTTTTTTTGGTCCAATAGAGCTTTCATGCCATTTGTTTAAGTTAAAAAAGTCGGCAGAGTTAAATCTAAGGATGGATTACAAAAATCCTAGTTTGATCTTGAAAATACCAATTTGCAATATATGTTTTGTCTGAATTGATTTTGGCTTTCCATAATCCACCATCTTGGTCAGCAGCACAGACGTTCTCTAAGAATCCAATTCAAAGAAGCGGCAAGCACTTCAATTTACAACTAATAAAATAGGATTTTTAATAAAAATCGGCACACGTCTCCAGATTAGCCTTGAGCAGGCTCAGTATCGGATCGGATTCGTGTTAAGGTCGGCTCGTCTTCAGTTGAATCCAAAACCCGGGAACCGATTCGGAGTCGGAATCGATCTCTATGGAGTCGACTCATAAAATTGGGCTATGTAGTAGTTGGAATCTTAACATTATCATTTTTCCCCATTTTTTAATCTTTCAAAAGAAACTTACTTCTGAAAAAAAAAAACATTTCATTTTGAAAATTGTTATTGATGTTAAAACGTGATAACAAGGGCAATGTTGTTGGAAATTCTTTCTATAAAGCCCTTTATGAGCCGGATCCTATCCGGTTCGGATTCGCACCGATACGGATCTGATCCGGATCCTAAATTTGATTTTCGGTTCCGAACCGAACCAATTCGATCCGAAAAGGCGTCGAACCGACCCTGGCCCGGAACCCAAATTTTTAGCTCGACCCATTCCTAGTATTTGCAAAAATTTGAGTCTCACATCAAAACTCGATCATAATAAAAGCGTTAGTTAAGACCGTGCCACGTTCTTTTCAGGGTTGCCAAGCATTTCTTTGAGTTAGGGTCACTAAGAGGGCAGCATTTGTGAATTATAGCATCTTGCTTCACAACACATTTGTTTTAGCGTTTTTTCCGGTCAAATGATGTGGAAAATTGGCCATCAATGATGGCATTTGGTTAAGGATATGTTTCAAAACGAGTTCTGAAGGATGTTGTTCATGGAAACACACTTTTTTCTTTATCTCTTTCTAGAGATATCTTCCTAATTCTCATGAGATGCTATGAATAACCATGATTTTGTGGGAAAGGAGCCAATCTATTGGGAATCAACAAAACAAGACAAGGCCCATCATCGTCAAAGGTAAGGCCAAAGCAACCGCAACCAATGAATGCATGGATAGGAGAGATTGATGACTTTTCCAACAACATGGTCCTCCTGAAGCCTGCTATCTACAAAAAGCTTATGGTTTATTTACTAATAAGTGACGTCAGAGAAAAACTCATTAATTGTAAGCAGCTCCAAAATTTGTCTTATGAAAGAGCCTGTGGTCGTAAAATCCCAATTTACTCACTCCCTTTTGAACCCCGTGATCAATTGGTGATTAACAACCAAAGTACAATTAGAAAAGTCTCATCAGGCAAACAGAATTTTCTACAATGGTTAACGAATTGGTTAGTTTGGGTTGTACTGATTTAAACCTTGCCCAATCTCCACTTTTAAAGCATTTTTTTATTTATTTCGGAAGAAACACATTTTGTTTTCAAGATCTCTTTACCAAGACTTTTTGTTATCAAGATCAAGATTATTTTTGTTTGTCAAATAAAGATAAGGCTTTATAATTTGAAAAAATGACCTTCAACTTCTAGTATATTGTACCATAATGTCTAATTTTTCTTCCAAAATTTACTCTTTGTTGTGCTTGTCTGTTCCGGTTTCGATTTCGGTTTTTGCGCTTAACCCAAAACTTCGGCCCTACGTGTATTAATGTACTAAACACAAATTTTCTTATTGCCAAATAAAATTAAGTTGCAATTAAATTGGCCAAAAGTTGTAACCAATTTGACAGACATTGGACATTATTGTGGTAAAAAAATCTCTGAAAATATTCAAATTTGACTGAAAACATGACATGTTCCAAGGATTCCTTAATACCGGATCTGAAACCGCATCGGAAAAAATGCCTGTCTCAAAGTATGCGTCATTCAGGCAACCCAAGCCAATTCTCATTGGGCAGGATTGGCCACATCTGCCATTCAAAAGGTGACGAGATCATTGACCAGCAGACAGCATGATTTTATCTTATGACAAAACAAAATCTCTTTATAATTTGAGTATTAAGTTCCTTTTGCTATTTATAAGCTCATAGCAGGTTTCTATTATTTGAAGAAATGACTTGAGCCTTACTTATTTTTGCAAGATCCAAATCGCAATTTTAGAAAGCCTACAATTTTCAGTCACCCTTGTTTGTTTTGTCAGTTCTTTCTCACTCACAACATTTGAAACATCTTGAAGAATCATGATGAAATGTGATAAATTCATCTGTGCAGTGCTTTGTAAGTGTGTTTTTAAAGTCACATTCAGATCTTTTGACTCATGGCAATACTCCTTCATCTGCTGTAGTGCTACCGTGTATGGCTGATGGCACACCCACCTTTGATAGTGCAACACCTTTAGTGAAACAAGTACCTCCTCACCCAGAGTTATTTTGGGAATCGGTCAAGTCTCAACTACTGCTAGATTGTTCATGGTGTGAGTTCTTCTCGATGGCAAGGCTTGTTCTGTTGGTGATTCAGCCACATACCAAACGTTCATATACTTTTTCTAAATGTGAGTGAACCAAGCAAGTAAGATAAATCTTAGTGTTTGCATTGTGTGAGGCATAATTCTGGGAATCTTTTAAGCTCAAAGCAGAATATTTGTCTTGGCATATATTTGCCCAAAATTTCAACACAAGTACATTTGGTCAGTGGTTAAAGTCACCAAAGAAAGAATTTTTATTTGATACTGTTTCTTGTAGTGCTTTCCTATCCACATGCAGTAAGAGCCTAAAGTGCCTAATCCAACTTTTTAAGTATACAATGGAACTGTGCGAATGCTATATTAATTATAGCCTAAGGCTTTTGAAGTCCTTTAAAAGGAGTGAATCTAATGAGAAACCCATGATATGGAACTTAACATGGGCATGAGGATGAAAGAAAGTGAATTATCCATTGAATGTATAGAACTACAAATAAGGACATTTAATAAAATATATTAAAAAGATATTAAAAATGCCGGAATGGGAACATTGAAAGAGGTTAAATATCTCTTGGGTCAGTTGGCAGATTTTAAGTTTGCTACCTCAATGCTTGTACAGTTGAGACATATTAATGTACAAAGGGGTACAAATTAGACTTAAGTATGGCATATCAAGTGCAAGATATATATATTATCAACAATTGCTTACAGGTACAATGTGACATTAAGGTATACCAAATATTTCATGAAGTATCACCTATCTGAATTATTTAAATGGATATTTACATATATTCAAATTGGATTGTGTCAAGTTAAAACTATGTTAAAATTTGATGTTTTCAGTTATCTATCCATGCATGAGTAATACAACAGTATCAAAACTGTGAAAATCCTTCACAGGGGAGATGTGGAGACTGGAAATAAGCTAGAGAAAAGAAAACTAAGTTGTTAAGATCTAACATAAGTCTGAATTAAATAACGTTGCTTCCTGAGCGACATGACGTCTGTGGAAAAGGTTGCGTGGCCGTCACCCGTCCAGAAGTTCCGTGGTCTATGCATGTTCACAGATAGGAAAAAAAATATCCAAAACTTTAAATTAAAATCGTGATGACCATGCAAATAGCAAACTTCTTTTGAAAGTACATGTGAATTATTATTTTTTCAAAAAACTATTTTTTCAAACAGCTTTTTACTAGATAACGAAGATGAAAACAGAAAAAAAAATTGCGGAAAACCCGAAAAGTTACTAAATTTGACCAAAAATATCAAAAGATGTAACTTTTGGTGCAACTAGCGTTTTGCAACTTTGTCTGAACCCTAAATGTTACGAGTTTTCTTACAATTGGGCCAACATTCCTTTTTTGCATTAATTTGGGTTTATGTACGACCATATCACTATAAATAAATGAAAATAAACAAGATTAAATGTTCAACCCACTCTTCTAGGACCATCCAATTTATCTTGTGCCATGTCAAACCACATTAGACCCAATTTTTCTGGCGTTCTTCACTCACGATCCCTTCCACATCACCATGACCACAACGGCCAACCAATCCAACAAGATGACCGACACCTCTACCATTGCCCAATATCAGGGCGGGACTAGGGCGGTTCACTTTGACGATTTGGACAGTGTGATCAGTGAAGAGGAGCCCATCTACGCTTCTGCTGGCACCCAAACTTCGTCCCTATGTTCAGAAGGGATCACGCGGACAAACTCGTTCATTAGCTTAGGATCCACCGTGATCGAAAGTCTCTATCCGGCAACGGCGCCCAACGAATACAGAGGTTTCATGATGAGTAACAGCTTCTTGACCGATGGGGGTGAGTCCTTGGAGGAGTTCAAGGGTCTCTCTAGTACCAAGCAGAATGTGGAACTCTTCAAGATTTTAAGTGCCATTGCCAGTGAGATTGAGAATCTCCGTATGTCCACTGAGAAGAGGTTCTTGGCCTTGGAACAAGTCGTGCAGAGACAACAAGGTAGCAGTTCAGTGACCACAGTCGGTGGTTCTAGCTCAAGAAGCTCGGGAGCCAATGGCATTCCTCATCAATGGGACAGAATCAAGGCTAATCGAGCCTATAATCAATATAAAAACATGGCCGGGTAAGTGTTAGTTAGTAGGGCACAAATTAATAGAGATAGGTCGGTGTTGAAACTCTCCTCAAGAGCTCGAGTGTAAACCAGAGCCTTTGAAGATTCCAACTCTAAACCCTAACATAAATCCACTGTATTATTAGAGTACCGTCATATAGTTCTTTTTATGTGGTAACAACTTGCAGGGATTTGAAAATAGCAGCGACGATATTTCAGACAAACCAAAGTGTCTGTTGCTGTTGACGGAGGAACTCCAAAAATTACTTTTTTCAGCTTTTTCCTTGAATCCTGACATGATTCATAATTATTTTTTTCTTGATCTTCAGTCATTTCACACCAATCTTAAAAGAAAATCTGCTCTTTAGGCAAAGTCAAAAACTATTGTAGGTCCATTTACTGTCCCCAAGTAACATTTGAGGAGTTATAGTTGGTCCAACACTGATGTATAATTGTTTCTTTCTTCAAATTCTTGCATCCCGTAGATCGACGAGTTGTTCCCACCATAAAAAAACTAGATGGCGCTCTTTGTGATTGTCCTCTTTGATTACTGGAGACTATTTTAACCCTTTAGTCTTAAGAAGCCACAGCTGAATTCACTGAATTCACCCATGATTATTGACAAATTACTTTCTTTTTTAGACCCATGGTTAAACAAAGACGAGATTCCAAGGCGTCCAAGGCTGACTCGAGTTTGATTAATCAAGAGTTGGCTGAAGAGGCTGAATCCAGTTTGGGCAGCCTTGGAGATCAAAGGTCACCTTCTTGGCCTCGACTAACTGAGCTGGAATACCTCAGAGAGAAAAAGAGGGCTGATGAACAACTAGTAATCCTTAATGTTGGAGGAGTTAGGTTTGAGGTGAGAATTCTTTGACTTGGGCTAAAGACTTGAAATGGCAACACTGCTATTCGATTTGTTTAGTATGAAATGGTAGGGCAAAGGGTAGAAACCTCATGGGCCAAAGTCTGATGTGGTTTCATCCTTTGGTGAGGTTTGAACACTAGACAATCTTCTCCTATGAAACATTAAGTCCCCAAGTTTTTCTTACGATCAAATTGATTTCAAATGATACTTATACTAATAAATGTAGAGTGGGCATTCATGCTTCAAATATACTTAATTTCAATGATGGTTTGGAAAAGTTAATAATTACAATGACAGGCACGTTCAGTTTCCTAACAAGAAAGCACAAAGACTTTCATCAACTAAAATATAATTTGCAATGTTTCCTAGCCTGTGAAAGTGTTACCAACTAAAGGACAAGGGATGCCATGAAGTGTCAAACATGTCAAATTTGAGCTGAAATTTGTGATCACTTAATTCCAGGCGACATGGTCCCTGTTGGAACGCTTGCCTCAGACTCGCTTGGGTAAGTTGCGAAAATGTCAAACTGACCAAGAAGTTTTGGAACTTTGTGCCGGCTTCAATCCCGAAACCAACGAGTACAAGTTTGACCGACAACCGCGCAACTTCCCGTGTGTTCTGAACTTCTTGAATACAGGCAAACTCCATTTGGGGGAGGAAACCTGTGTGATTGCCTTCTCCCAGGTAAGTGACACCCTTTATTTTTTGTCCATGAAACAGTGTGAAACCACCTCATTGCTACTTGACTCCATTAAATTGGAACAGGACATGGAATATTGGGGAGTGGACGACCTCTATTTGGAACCCTGTTGCGTCCAAAGGTATTATCAACAGCGTGAACTCCTCAATTGGGATCATCAGATCAAGAAAGAGGAGGAAAATGAATACTTTCGACCAGGCAGGGTCGGGAAGTTCCAAAAGATCCTTTGGGACCTTTTTGAGAAACCCCACACCTCTTTGGGTGCAAGGGTAAGAATGAAAAATGTCTGAATTAATCACCAGCTACTCTTACTTGAATGAACTGGCTTTGTGTTCATGTCAAAACTTTGAACTTTGTGAAAGCTTGAAAGGATCACGCGGTCTTTTTTGGCTAGTGTTCCATTTAGATTGTCCCTATGATGAAAGTCATGAGACCGTAAAAAGTGTGAATGGTTTTGAATTAAGGAAAATCATGAGCTTTTCTCTCAGATCTCGAAAACATGAGCTCATATTATTTTTTTGTCAAATTTCAAGCAGGTACTCTGTTCACAAAGAGTGGTAAATGTAATGGCAATGCAATCAAATGAATTTCTTAGTAAGGCCATCGTATTTTTGCAAAGGAAAGGCTTTGCTTTGTTTTCAACTTGGAAGGTACGTTCCATTGGATTTTAGTTGCCTTCTACATAAATTGTGTTCCGTCAGAGGAACCACCTTTTGAGACGACAACTATAGATTATAGGAAGTCTTGACATGTGTGGACAAGAAACTAATTATAATTACATAAATTTATAATCGACCAACATCTTGGATGAATGGAAACTATGGATTTTAATATGAACAACGCTTGTAGAATTATTTTGATTTTAATCATGTTTGTTTAACACATGAGCAATGAAGGATATGCCATTTTGGAGTTGTCCTGTTTGATCTCTCTGAACTGTCTTTCTCAAGAAAGTTTCTTTTTCCCAGAAGTCTTCCACTTCCGATTGGAACGTATTTGAATAAAAACTAAGAGAGGGATTAGTTACAAACTTGTCAAAAAAGTTATTTGCCACCACTCAGTCCTGACAAGGGTTCATCGATGAAACAGCAACAAGTAAACTTTTGCCAATCTTCAACCAGCAGGGGTCAGTTTATTTTGACCAAAAACAGTCATGCTAATTTTTCAAGGTTAAAATTCATTCCCAAGATAGAAAAATTTAGCCGTTAGCCAAGACTCTTCATATACAAAAAGCAGGTTTTCACCATGTCCATTGTTTTCGAAGTCCCTGTGTTTTACATAAACGGTGACGTAGTCTTTACCGTGAGTGGGAACAAAATCAATACTACCGACTTACACATTGTTCGTAGACTATTGACGTTTTGTGTTGACGGAGAAGTGGGAATAACAATTCCAACCTTGATTGGCACACATGTTCAATATGTTTGCCAAGAAAGGGAACATCAAACTTGAAAAATCGCCACAAACACCCACTCAAATGAGGTTGTCAAAAAGTATTCCATGTTTTCTCAAAACTCCTTGGCTAAGTTTGGACCAACATTTATTTAGCTTGGAACTTGGCACACACCAGCAAGATAATATTGCAGATTGATTGCAACCTTTGATTACATTTTCGGGGGAACCCGATGCATTCGCCACCAAAACGAAAAGCCAGCCTTCTACAGTATTACATGGACCACTTTCCTCCTTTTAGTAATTAAGAGACTATTATATCAGAGACGAATTTCATTCAAGCACGACATGGGATCCAAAAATGCCCTCGTCTTGTTCAGAAGTACAAAAGATCATGCCATGGGGATTAGGCCAAGACTGGCCCAGTTTGGTTTAGAGGGTTCTATGAAGGAAGACAGACATTGGAACCAGTATGAGTGTCCCACCAAACCCGGGGGAAGGGGGACCAAAATAGAATCCAAGGGACAAGTTTTGGAAATGGAATGTGGCGTGGGTGTAAAAACGCAACAAGGGACAAGGAATACGTAGGACAGTCTCTATTTTCCCCATTCCGGTCATTTTTTGGTCGTGAATGGTTACAATTATGGGAAATACTGCAGGAGACGTGGTAATGGCATTGAAAAATGCTATATGCAATATTCATGGCACAAAACCAACGCCTTGGAGAAGTGACACAAACATATGTGTTTTGCCACATTCTTTTCAGAAGTGGAGACAAGACATGGGGCGAAAAAAATGGTTTAAAAGTTGATTAAGTTTACTTAATACAATCTAAAAATACTTCTTAAAGCGGCAAGATACACGCTGTTTTCAACCATACTTTTTTAGATGTTTATTATGCTTTCATAATTATGCCTTCCAAAAGGGACATGTTAAGTCATCAAAACGTCTCGTTATTGCTTCTTAAAGGAGTCGATGGAACTGCACATGTTATGGATTTTTGAAACACTTGTTTTTTCCAAAGTAATGAAATAAAATTATGATGTGTGTGTGTGTGTGGAAGTGCTTGAAACGCAAATGTGCCGAATGCAACGATATGAAATTGTTAATAATACACTATCATGAATTTGTTTCAATTCATAAAAATAGTAGATGGTAGACCCGTAAATGATTTTTTTCTGCATTGACAATTCTCTTTAGAGAGTCAGCACAATATGGAGAATGGGCATATCTTGAAGGATTATTCTGCTCATTTCCAGGTTTGAATGCTAGTGAAAAATATTAGATATTGTTCACATTGATGAATGGTTCGTCAGAAAGCTTCAAACTTGAGGGTGGCAGTGAGTCGCGAACAAACTCCAAAATAAAACACGGCTAATTGATTTAGTCAACACTTTACCATGAGTTGTGAAATTGTAATTGGATGAAAAAAATATACAAAATTTAATTCAGTGTACGTATGAGAGGTTCCGGCCGAATTAATTGGCTACTTTACTTCACATATCCATGACATGACCTAAAAATTCAAAAAACTAAAAAAAAAAACCTAGAAATGAAGCAAGGCCTGAATCTTCTCATTGGGCTTTTATTTTTTGAGAAATACTTTTCTCAAAACCCTAAAGCGCATTGTAGATTTATTAAATAGTAGAGTCACCATCATTTAAAAACGGCTTTAAGAAATTTATGTCTTGTAAACTTGACTTTGGTGATCCCCATAAGATAATAAATTGTTTCACCTAGTGCACTGTAATGAAAAGAGTACCGTCATAAAGTGCGCCATCAAGGGGATTTCATGCTGCAACGACTCGCACTTCACATGACACACATGTATTTGAAAGATTGCAACGGCCATACACCAGTTTTAGACAAACCAAAGTGAGCCAAATACTAATTTGAAATTGGTAATGGGCGTGAACTGGCATTTGGTTAAATTAAAAAGTAAAATCTTTTCAGTTTGGTGTGAAAAGCATGACAATTGAAAGCCAATTTTAGGTAATATCTATGCCAAGATTCAGCCCAAAACACTTCCATTTGGCGTTCCTGCATCAACATTTGAGGCGTTTTAGTTTGTCCAAAACTGGCGAATGACTGTGTCTATCTTCAAATATACTGTATGTGTCATGGGGAATAACAAGCTTTTGTCTCATAAAATGGACTAGATGGCGCTCTTTGTGACCGTACTCTTTTATCATAGTGCTCTAGTTTCGCCAACCTAAATAAAAAGTCGGGCTTGAAAACACGCAAATTCTAAACAATCATTGCGACTTTTTTTTAGAGAGCACACCCTTTCATTTAACCTTTTAATTTTTTGCAAATATGCTTATGTGGAATCGTATGATATTTCAAGAGCAAAAACTCGAACAACTCCTCACGTCTGTTACAAAAAAAACACGCTTTATGTTAAAAGGCTTCTCAGAATGTGTGTTGTGGCCTTCAAATGTAAAACAATTTGTCATGCGGCAAGAGATAAGATTTTCGATAAGGCCAAAGCATTTCATCAAGGCCACCATGTTAGCCTTGCTAATTTTGTTTCAGCCTTCAATGTTTTCGTCTACCAAGGTTAAGACAGCGTACACATTTCGTTACAGATTGTGGCCATCATCTCCATTACGTTCATCATTATTTCCACGGTAGTTTTGACGCTCAATACTCTTCCGTATTTCTCAGCCAGAAGCCAAGAGGATCACGAGAAGGATTATCCTCCATTTGCTCTCTTGGAAGCGGTTTACATGTCTTGGTTCACCTTCGAATTTGTGGTGAGTCCCATTTTAACCTAGTTTTCAAGATGGCCATAAGTGGTTGGAATGTTTGGAGAAATAATATTTTGTTTAGAGCAAAACGACGTTTTCTTTTATTGATTTGAATGAACTCCCTTAAGTAACATCTGTATGGCATGAATTTTGATGACGTCACAACCTTTTTTGGGAGATTAGTTTTAAGTTGACCCAACACATTTTTTTGCGCAGTGAAGGATCCAAATCATTTTGAGATCAAGTGCAAAGGGGCTTAAGAGTGATGCTTTGATTTGGTATTTTGGTGGGCCATAGATCTTTTGGGAAAAGACAATTGAATAGGGATGAGTTTGATATTTCTTGCAACTCCACAGCACACTAGTTCAGGGACCACTGTACGTCAGGACGAATTTCAAAAATACACACTGGGTCCGATCATTGTTCTAAAATGTGAGGTTTTTGCAACAAATATATTGTTCCCTTTAATTTTAATTGTACTAATCGGATCCAGTGTGTATTTTGAAAGTAATCCTGGCTTGAGCCATCCTTGACTAGTTGCACAAGTTAAGTTCACAAAGCAGCAAAAATATTATGATGGTCTGAGCTTCCACAAATATTCATAATTTAACTCAGGCAAAGTTCATTCAGAGCAAAGTTATAAATACATGAAGTTATTTAAAGTTGCAGTTCCAAAATTTTTGAAGTAAGAAAAACATTTCCAAAGAAATGTTAAATGAAAATCAAAATATGAATGGTATAACTTGAACATGCCTGGACATCTTGACATTAAATTTTCATTGAACAGAAAAGTGTTTTGTACATGTCTTTAGTCTAATTTTAGACTAGTGTATTGTTCTATTATTTGTTATTCATTGTTATGGTTCGTAAGAAACTTGTTTGCAGAAACGAATCAAAAGACTCACAAATGTTTAAAGTTTGAACAATGATAATGCACGAATCCATTGTGATAAAGAAAGCTAAAACAGCGAATACAATGGCTGGTTTAACACGACCTCATTTTCTTTTAGCGCCATTGTATCCAACGTACAGTATTGTAGAGTGAAAGATATGCATTTCAATGGACTTTGTTCCAACCATTTCAGATACGTTTATTGTCATGCCCAAGTAAGGTCAAATTCATGAAAAGTATCATGAACGTGATTGACTTGTTGGCCATTCTCCCATACTACGTTAGTATTGCTTTGGTCAACTCTACAGACATTGGGCAGCTCACAGAGGTGCGGAGAATTGCTCAATTCTTCCGAATTATGCGCATTCTGAGGTAAGTTATCCGCTAAATATGACTTCATTAGCTCTAGTTTAATATTTGTTTCTCCATGATCTTTTCCAGAATTTTCAAGCTGGCCAGACATTCCGTAGGCCTTCAGAGCCTTGGTTTTACTTTGAGGAATAGCTATAAAGAGCTCGGACTTCTGATGCTTTTTATCAT
Organism: Tigriopus japonicus; assembly: GCA_010645155.1. Taxonomy (NCBI): domain Eukaryota; kingdom Metazoa; phylum Arthropoda; class Copepoda; order Harpacticoida; family Harpacticidae; genus Tigriopus; species Tigriopus japonicus. The sequence continues at coordinate 324,836 of JAAGOF010000081.1, forward strand.
CATGGGTGTATTGATCTTCTCCTCATTAGCCTATGTTTTCGAAAAGGACGACCGCCAAACCAAGTTCACCACCATGATGGATTCCTATTGGTGGGCTTTGATCACCATGACCACAGTAAGGAGGAATGCATGAGCAAAAGCAAAGGTTAAAAAAGGCCCGATATTGGCAACAGATTCCTGGTCATGCGAGCAAACTTGTTGTATGTGCATGTGTGTATGAAGACCAACAGGGAAAAGAAAGGCTGTTATGTTTGGTTTCGTCGACTCTGACGTCATAAATACCAAAAACGGTCGCAAGAGTGCGTGACGTTAGTCAAGGAATCCTAAGTCAAAGATTTATAGGAAGGATACCTCTTAGGGCCTGTCAGTAAAGTCAAAAGCTGGATTTGAAATAGAATATGTAGCTACTTTTAACGAAAGGCTTTCTTGGATCAAGAGATGTTATGCATTGAATTAATGATTTGGACAGCAACAGGTAACAATCTTGCATTTTTAGTCCTTACATGAGAGAACAATTCTAAATTTAAAAAAAAAAACATAAATTTTGCTGCTGATCCAAATTAACATTTGATGTAAAAAACACTTTTGAAACAATAATAATGTTGCTGCTGAAAGATACTGTTTAAGTCTCCCGTCGATTTGATGGGATTTAAAGTTACAACACAAATCAATGGAACGTTTATTTTGTTCAAATAACCTTTCATTTTATAGCACTGGCAGGCCTCAAGTCGTTATCCTACCATGCACCCTGAATTATCATAGATTATATAGTCTATTTGAAATTGATTATCGTGGATGAATTTTAGGTTGGCTATGGTGACATCAGTCCGGTGACCGGTTTTGGCAAGGTGATAGGCTCTTGTTGTGCCATTTGTGGCGTGTTGGTGATAGCACTTCCCATACCGATTATCGGAAACAACTTTGCGGCCTTTTATAAGAACGAACGGAGACGTGAGCAATTGGCGGAAAAGAAATTGGCCATTGAGCGCGCTCGACGAAAAGGCGCCATTCAGCCGTTCCCGGGACAGACCTCGCTACCATTGGAAGAGAATATGGGCCTGGAACTCGATGTGACTGAATTGGACACAGGTAGGATGACTATTTGGACACTAGGATTTGCATAGGTGATATTCAACGGAGTATTTTCAGCATTCCTAGCTTGAAAGAGGATCTATTTTTCTATTTTTTTGAAATTTAAGTTAGATTTACTAGGTATCAAGACTTGCGTTTTCAAAACCTCGAATGGTTAATTACGATCAAAAAATATAAGTGAAATTGTTGTGCGATAAAAGGTAAAACGAATAATACGAGTGGTTGAACAAGGGGTTTTCCCATCTAAGGAATTCAAGTAATTCTAGCCATTCTCAAGAGCTTTCAAACAAATACACTTTTGATTTGTCCTTGTCGGTGAATAAAAATCCTCGTTCCTCAAAAAAAATCATCATTTATTATTGACGTTGGTAGATCTGGACAACTTTAGAAGCTAAGGTTAGTCAGGAAAAGTATTGAAATATTGATCTAATCCTACCTGAAAAGGGTGACCAGGAAGTTCTAGGACAGGAAACGTAACTCACCAAACAACTCCAAATCACTTGCCCTACAATGTTTCTATTTAATTATAAAATGATAGACATATCTTAAAGTATATGTGGTCCAATTTTCCAACCAAATGATCTCCTGTAGCCTTCACAATAGTATGGAGCCTGCACCTAACATCACCACAGGATCGATGCACCGCATCCGTCTCAATTGTGTCCCGGGTAGCAGAAGGGCAGCCTTGAGGTTGTTCACACTCCTCAGGGGTTTTACTCCAACCTTTCTCTCAAGGATGGACAGCATTGCAAAGTCATTAATTTTTGACTAAACAGAAAATTTGTCCGGCAAAACTATTTGGAGTCATCTACTAAGTTTGTAGTCCAAAGAGTTCCTGGCCACCCTGTATTCCTGACGAAAACTGATGGGCAACAAATTGATCACTGAAGGAGCCCAATAAAGAAGAGAGGAGGAATTCGTTGTTTCAACTACCTTTGTTTTTTTTTTTTAATTTGGAGGTGCTCTAAGTTTATTTTCTATTAGCCTATGTCACTTTTGATGGGCTTGATTGATAGATTAATAATAATGACGGAAGATATTACCTCGCAAAAGTCTAGTAAAATAGGAGAAATATTTTCTCTATTTCAGCAAAATAGCAGAAATTAGCAAAGAGCATTCTTTTTTTAAAAAAGCTGAAAAACTTTATCTTATTCAAAAAATATTTTCCTGGGTTGACTTTAATTTTTTTTTTTTCATTATTTATGCCTTTAAACACAAACTTAGACGTGTTTTTTTGAGAGAATGACAAAATCGAAGTTCCATATTATGGGGATAAAATACTCGAAAAGTTAAGCCGCAGTCCAGTAGTGTTTCATTTGCAGGATACTTGTTTGTCACAATATTACATTGTTTTTCGTTGGTGGAAGGGGATGGCTTACTTCAATTCCAGCATTATCGATTGTCTTGGTTCTACTGCCCTTGCTATTTGGAGTACCCTTTTGTTGCTTAACTTTTTAAGATAGATGTTTGAAAAGCATAAAATTTCAAATTTATTCCTAGCCTAGTTATTGTTACAGAAAGACCATAAATATACGGATAACGAACAGATGTTTTTTGCTTTTGATTATGATTATTCTTTTTTCCTCAGATACCTTGACATGTATTGTAAGCAGCCTTGATGTTTTTTCCCGTTTAAATTGTAAATGTTACGACGTTCATTGTTTAAATGTTTAGTAATTCTGATTTGTCTGTTAAAAATCTGTCATTCCATGTGCTTATCGTTTCTGTTGAGCGTCTTTAAAATTTGTTGCAAAGGTGCAACCAGATATTTCTTGCCAAGAAGTGTCATTTTTAAATGTCACAGAAGGTCAAAAAGGTCAAAGGTCAAATCGAAAGATTCCAAATCAGGATCATTGAATTTGACTTATTTCTAGTCAATTTGAAACACCAACGGATCCTAAATTTTCCCTCATATTGCATGAACACTTTTAACCCCTTAAGCAAGTTAAATTAAACTAAGGGATTTTCGATAGAGACTTGAATTTAAGGCGACTCAAAGTTCAAAAAAATAAAAGTACACCATAGTGTACTTTGGGAGAAAAAAAAGAGAACGGCTTGTAATATGTTAAAACAACTAAATTTGTTGGATAAGCTTTTGAGAAACGAGCGCTTGCATTAAAATTAGTGGGTATTGGATTTTCTTCTTGTAGAAAAGGCTCTAATTGCCGCGTCAAAACATCCGAGTGAGCAAAGTCTCACGCATTTTGGTATTGAGGAGGACGACATTGGCAATCAGACCATGTTCACCCGACCCGAAATCTTGCTTTCCCCTGGGACACGCCCAACTTCCACAGGGAGTCTCCAAGAACGAGTACTGCTCAAGGCCGCCAAATCCAATTCCAATTACAAAGCAGATCAAGAGAACATGAACAATGGAAATGGAGGCCGTCAACGAAGGCTCAAACGGAATAGTCTTCCAACCGTCGAGGGCAATAATGTCAATGCCAATCCTGGAGTCCCCCGAAAGTACATGGCTGATGATGATTGATGTTCGTGGCCACACTGGTAGATTGGAATTGAAGTTTGACAAGGACTTTGCATATTTGTAAAGGAATTCAATTAAAGCTTAGAAATCAGTCAGTATGTGGAGCTACAGAAGCTTATTTAGGTGGAGCAACGGAGGGGATAGCACTACTGTCTTAGGGATCCTAGATATTTTAGAGACATGCCCGGTTTTGATTGAATAGCTTTATAGGAACCACCAGACTCTCCATATTTTTGACCAATCATAAAATTACTTGCTTCTATTTTCGAATCATTTAATTCAATTTTAAGAGTCTCTGGTTGCAAAGTTTTATAATGTTTATGAGCAGTAATTAAATACAAAGGTGTCAAAATATTTGGACGCTGAAAATGCAAAATTGTACTTTAGCTAGAGAAAAAAAGGCTTGTGTGTGCCTTTTTTGTTATTGAGCCTGTTTTGAAAGGTTGAAAGTGACCCAAAAGTGTTGTTATAGCCAATCAGATGTGCCAAATATCACGACGTTACAATTGTTGGTCTCAACCTTGTATGTCTCTGGCTTGTCTAGGGTCTCTAGGCTTTCAAGATAAAAGACATTGCCCCTTGTACACCTCCTGTCCACCGATTTCTGAACTGTGCTTGAATTCCCTAATATGCATAGTACGAACTCATCGAGTCTGACGTCAAGGTTGCCAATTTTGGAATGAATTGGCAAAAGGCCTTGATTGATAACAACGACCGGTTTTGCGTGTCCCATCCTGCTGGCGTGTGCTGTATTTTCGGTCTTAACCTTGAATCCCTTCCTTCCCTTACATACACACAAAACCCAACGACGACCTTCAAGGTCATTCAATGCATTCTCTTTTCTGCTTGATTTCGTGACAGTTTTGATTGAATTGACCCTGTGTGATTCACGTCAAGTTTCGAGAGAGAAGAGAGTCTCAGACGAAAACGATTCTCAGAGTGCTGTGTCAAAAAGATGATTCACTTTTTTCCATCATGCAAAAGGACTCGCATTTTTTTGTTTATATCTTGTAAATATGGGACAGCTAAAAAATCAAGGCCAAGGCATTTAGCATAAATGGAAAATGGCCGCAGGAGTTCCAGACAAAACTTGTAAAAAATCAACATTGAAGTCTGATAAATGGGCTCTAGATAAGTTGAAGGGATCGTGCAATTGGGAATTGGAAAATATATTTTGGCCTCTTAAAAGTTAAAAGATGGCATTTTCTTTTGCCACAGGCTGAAAAAGAATTCAATCCTTCTCTCAAAATTGTGAGAAGCAAAGGATGTTAACTTGTGTAGTTTACTATTGAGTAGTGCCTGAAAAAAGAATTGCTCAAAAGTGACAAAAATTTGAATAAATACTTTCTTCAAAAGGCCAAAATATTTTAAAAATGAGGAAAATATTTAGAAACTTTTTTTAACAACGTCATTTTTGGTGATTTCATCTGTTTTCACCAATAACTTCAATAACTTTTGGTAAGTTTAATGTGATGAGTGTTTTTTTGGGCACGCTTACCGTCTAACTGATTTTGCAATAGAACTATTAATTTGTTCAATGGATGGCACCTTTTTTTGCGTAAATAACAGTATAGTTATGGTTTTTAATATTCAACTTTGGTGCAATTTGGCCTTTTGGAGACATTTTGGGATATTTTGTTCATTTCGGTTAAGCCCTATTCTGCATTGACCAATCATTTGTTGCGCTCAAATTTTCCAGAAATATTTTTCCAGCTTAAAATATTAATAAAACATTTGATAATTCCTCAAAATAGCCAAAATATTTTAAAAAACTCGAGGGAAATGGAGAAATGTTTTGAAAACGTTTTAAAATAAAAATTTATACTTCCGGGCCCTATTGATGAGTGACTAAAGTTGTTTTTCATCTCCTGACGTAACTGATTGGATTGATTGATTGACTTCATTGTCATGTATTTATTTGATCCCAATCCCTCCCCTATTTGTTTTTGTCGTGATGTGTTTACCTACCCCTCACTATTCTTGCTTTCTAATTTAAAGATACCCTCTTTTCTGCAGAATCCATTCAATGTTCTGAAGATGGCCGACTTGAGAGATCATTCATAAAAACCGCCTCATCAACATTTGTGAATGGATTAACCCGCTCTTCGAACAAGTCGAACTCCATGCCAAAAGTGGCCGTGCAATGAACGGAAAATACTTCAATGGATCGTTTGCGACAATCATCACACGTTTATTGCATATTGCAATTTGCAAGCGTTATTTTTCTACTCTCGAAACCTCGAGTCATCACTCGCGCCCTCTATGTCTCAGATCTTCGAAACGCTTTATTATGTAGAAATACTCGATTCAGCTTGTGATACTTTAAAATCCTCTGTTACCATCTTTCATCTCCGCCTCCTTCCCAAATTTGGAGCTCTTCCCGCTCACTTGCATTCAGAAAAACATATCAGCACTGAATTTAACCCAATCATTCTCAAGAAAATACACTAGTTCTGAAAAAAAAAACTAATAATTTTGTTGACTTAAACCTTGTAGGAATCAAAAGATTTGTTTTAAAATGGGTAAATCGTTGATGAGCCTTGGACTCCTTGAGAGGTAATTAATGCCTTCTTTTTGTGTGCAGCATTGTAGATGGTGCCTGCATTCCCAGTTTACAGGGGGGGCTGTTAAAAGCGGTCCCATGAACTTTTGAGTATAACTCAATAAAAACTTGATCAATTTAAAAAAATCGTAATGCGTTTATGCCATCAACTTCCGATCCATAACTGTGGAAAAACTATTCGTAATGAGCGCCTTTTGCTTGAATGATTTTACATAGACGGGTTTTCTCTGCCTCACAACTTGCCTGGACGACTTCGGCTGGTATTTTGTCCCAGGCTTTGGTTATAGCTGACATTAGGGAGTCCTTGCTGGTTCTTGGAACGGCACAGGCATCCCTCTCCACCATTCCCTACATGGCAAAGTCAGGGGATTCAAATCAGGTGAACAGGGAGGCCATTGGGTCTTGTCCCAGAAGTGCTGAAATGCCTCCTTGCACCACTGTTGTACTCGATTAGCTCCATGAGCCGGGGCGAAATCTTGTGTGAAGCAAATTTCCTCATCTTGGAATTCTGATTCGATCCATGGGACCACTTTCTGTTGAAGAAATTCCAAATATACAATTTGGTTAATTTTTACACCATCTGGGATGCAAAAAACAGGGGATTTCTTGCCATTTGAGGCCACGGCAGTCCAAACCATGATGGAGGCCGGTTTTTGGGTCTTATAAAATACTTTATGCCAGGATCTATTGTTTCAAGGTCTTGGCACAACACCCGATCATTTTGGCGGTTGAATTTTCTTGCAATGTCGAACAACTTCTCGTCGCTGTAATTGACCACAACCTCTGGGTTAGCCTTGAACCATCTCTTTAGTTTTCGGCATCGTTCCAGCCTTTTTCCTTTGGCTGCGGTTGAAAGAAGCTGATGAGTTTTTAATTTGTAGGGCCTAAGCCCCTCTTATAGTTATATAGTCAAGTCTTTCTTGACTATAGTTCGGACAGTCCATCGAGACACCTGGTGCACCTTGGCAAGCTTATTCATGGACCGGGCAGGGTTATGTTTGATTTTGCGCGAGATGGCCTTGATCAACGTTGGTGTCCTCGCCGATCTTGGCCAACCTGATCCAGGACGTCTAGAAGATGGCACATTCTCGTCAAGTCGTTTTTTTGCAACGCCAAATAAATTTCAGTTCTTCCCGATTGTCCTTGTGATGAAAGTAGTTGACTTGTTTTTTTTTAACAGAGACATGACGGCGACGCGTCTTGCTTCAGCCTCCATTTTGACTCTAATGTAGAAATCAACACGAAAACTTCATGAAATGTGTTTGCGAGCTGATACAACGGCGCGAAATGTGATATCTCACAATAATTCACTACGACTGTTATTTGCCGAGATTTTAGCACTCGAAGTTAGGGGACAGTTTTTAACAGCCACCCTGTTTGGTGGATATTTCTGAAACTTAAATGCTTGCACTTCTGTAATGAAGTTTCAAAAACTAAGAACCCTAGTTAACGAAGAAAAAGAGACAATTGCGGGCCAACTTCTAAATTTTCTTTTTTGAATATTCAAAGATGTTGTTTTTTAAAGAATTATTTGGACCTTTTTTGACCTATTGAGTCCATAATTAATGAATCATTGAATTAATAATCTACACCTAATTTGAAACCCTGGAGTGATTTGTCAAATGGGGAAACTTGCAAAAGCAAATATTTCCTCTCAAAAATGCAAGTGCCAGAGCGTAAGTGAAATTCATTTACACTTGAAACTACCAGCTTTCGTAAAACGTACATTTTTTAAAAAATCTGTATTTGCGTTGGTTGCATTGGGTTTAAATTTATCATTTAAAATAACCTTTATTTCGGGATAGTAATATCATGACCCATGTCAAACAAACTAAAATTATTTTGACATTTGAATAAAACTTACATACCTACCTATCTACCTATTAATAGCTTTTTTATGCAACTCTGGAAGATAGTATTCTGATTTTACTTAGAGCCAAATAGAAGTGGTTATCTTTAAGCTTTAGTGTGATGATCAAACCAATGAACCCGAGCATGTTCAATGACAAGCTAAACTCCAACCATTTTTCATTCAGTGTTATTAGAATGAATATTCAAAACTTTGGTTTGCTCCAGTTTACACCGCTTTGCATGAATTTCAAATGAAACGCCTTGAAACCATTCAAATTGGCCATTTACGCAATAATAGCGTACCTCAATTACTTCTCAATCGTTTTCAAATATGCTTCCGAATTCCCATAGCACCATGGTTCATTCTATAACGTTCGTTCTATGAATCGGATGGTGCTTGTGATTCAAGATTCTCGAGAGGAAGATGCCCCTCCAATAAAACGCGTGGCGCCAATAAAGCACGCTCACCAAGTCAAGAGCGCTTCTTCAACCACCACTTAATGGTTTCGTACGTTACGTTCATGATGATGATGCAAAGAAGATGATCTCGATGACAGCCAACCACTGCCATAAGGCGTGGTGGAGCTATATAATCTAAGTGATGCCCGTCCCTGTCTTTCAGTCGTTGGCTTCTGCTTCTAAGGGTGACATCTCCAAGTTGAGAGTGTTGAGTTCGAGAACTGCTTGTGATTTACCCGTGAATTGAGAAGAGCTTCGACCAAGAATCGTTTTTATTCCAAAAAAAAATGAAATTGGTACCACCATGACAGGTCTGGTATTGCTGATATGTTTTAACGCGTAATGATTCGTTTTAGATTATTCTGAGTGTTCTGCTGGTGGCCAATCAGGTTTTGGCAGAATCGAACCCTGATTCTAACGCAGAGGCCGATTCGGCTCCGGACGCCCAGTACACCAATCTATTGTCCCACGCCGTAAACGCCTATGCCTCAGCTGATGAATTGATCAACACTCCAGTTAACAGCCAATATCATGCTCAATCTGAGCTTGGGGAATATTCCTATGGTTTCGACAACCCCCTGTCCTCCAAACAAGAGGTCAAAACTGCCGATGGCGTCGTTCAAGGGAGCTACTCTTACGCCTCTCCTGATGGCCGTTTGATCACGAATAACTACATTTCTGACGATTACGGTTTCCGATCCTCTTTGGCCCCATCTAATGGTGAGGATTTTGGTTACGCCCCTGGTGTTCTGGATTTGCCTGACTCGCCCGTTGGCTTTCCTCCAGTGGCCGATATTGCCCCTGAGATCGTGGCAGCCTATGATCAGCGCCAAAGCTATGCTCCTGCCCAACCTGCCCTTATTGCCCACCCGGCTGTTCCTGAGCACGTTGGTGTAACTAGTCCAGGTTTCGAGGAGCAGCCCCATATCCCTGTGGGACCTGACAACTACGGACTCATTGCCAATGAGCCTTTGCCCTCAGAGTATGCTGGGAATACCTTGCCTCAGCTGCCCATCGGAACCCTTCATTATAGTGCCCATATCGAGCCAGTAGCTCCTGTGGTGTCTAAGTCAGCCTACAGTGGCTATCCCTACTCGCGCAACACCTACCGACGTACTTATCCCAATCACGGTTACCAATACTACCGAAGCCATCCTTTCCGACATGGATACTCGAGGCCTTCTTACTATTCCGGCAATGGTTACAACAACTATAATGGATACCACGGATCCTCCTCCAGATATTACCATTAATCTACCAAGTTTCATGTTGCCATGTGCCTTACTTGATTGATTAGTTTACCGTGCAGAGTACTCGGAATGAATCAAAATATACAAACTTAGCACTGTCCATAAATTGAGCTGTTTTATTTGACACTACTTGATGTTTTGTCCCTGATCCAAAACAAATTGACGACATTCCAAGTACAGATCCCAGAAATCGGTTCCGGTCAAATCGGTTCCACAGTTCCATCCTCCATTCTTGTGCAACATGACGTAATCCTCGCAGGTCACCAATTGATCACCATTGCAATCCTGTAACCAAAAGCACACTCCAATGTCCAGGTTTTTAGTCCTCCCGAAAAAGTGACGTTTTTACCTTCAAGAAACGGGTGAAATAGGACCGTAAAATGTCTGAAGAGCATCCAATATCGCTGGCACATCGAACAAACGCTGGAAGGAAGCCAATTGAAAGTGTTTAATGGAGATGTGCTCTATGGCTCACTTTTGTAAATGTGAGCTCTCAAAGGTCAAATCGTGGCGGAGACTCTTTTTCCTTGATCATTGGGTTGAATTCAAATACCAGCGGTCTCACACATCGACAATCGCAGGTTTCAAACTGTTTTACCACAATTATAAAAACAAAACTTGAAAAGACACATCCCACAGCTTGAAAACCAGGCGTAATTTTGAAGCGAATTTCTTTCGGTAAAACGCTTGATTACCATTGAAATCGAATTCTGCACATGAAAGACCTTTACACGAATTGCGTTCCGCTTGTCAAACAAATCTACTTTACGCCACTGTTTTAGAAGTTTTATGCGGTGGTGACTTCAATGAAAAGGGGAATGAATGTCTCGATATCTTTTGGGAAAAAACGTTTTTCGCTCGAATTGTAAAACTGATTGGAGCTAGTTCTGAAAGGGCCCTGACAAGGTTATTTATTTCATCAGCAATCTCCTATATGAACGACTACATGTTGAAAGGTCCAACAGTTCCTCTCAATGTAATATACTTTACTACGAGATTGTGGGCGATCCATATAGAACATACGGGACAGGACATAAAACCCATTTTTCACTCGTTGTGAAGAAGGTTTCATGATGACCTAGAAATATCGTGACTCAGGAAAATTCTTTATGCGATCGTCTTGGTGCCAAACTCATTAAATTGTATAAGGGACCGCATCAAAACTCGACTAATCGCTTCAGATCTCAAACTCAAAAGTTGATATGTTTTTGATGAAAAAACTAAGTGGCGCGGTTGAATTCATTTCTGGTGTGAGCTTATACAATTTATCACAAAAGTTTAAAGCTGCTTAAAATGTGTAAACTTTCCGAGATGAAAAGCAGCATATGTTTGGCCAAAACGGCGAAATAATTCATGCTAAGACAGCTCCATATCAAATAATATTCTAATATTTAGGAACAAATAACTAAAAAAAAAACTGTGCAACTAGTTTTATGTATGCAAAATTCAGTTTTCAGGGTTGTGTTTTGATATTCAATATTTCTAAAATAAGGGCAGTTCTTGAGCAGGGTTGGAAGTATAGTAGAAGCATATCTGAGAGATATTGATCAAAAAAAACTCCACAAATATTCTTACACATAGGCATTTGAAAATAATAGCATCCCCCTTATTAATGCAAATTAAATGAGGGTGGAGTGCTTATAATAATAAAGCCATCACATTAATGCCTCTTTTAAGTAGCCGATAAAACCCACAAGAGTCTCATCTTGATATAAACAGGAATCCACACATTTGCCAAAATTATGAGCGTGACATGTCGAGCAAAATGGGTGGCACCCATAAATAATGAGCACTAGTCCGACCTTCACCTTTTGGGTTTTTCATCCCGAATTGAAGAATTAACCTATTTGGCATATAAAGAGCTTCTTCCATGTCATCCTGTCAACTGTTACATTCATTCGGGCAATTACTTCTTGTAGTGCAAACCACAACTTAGGATCAACCATCCATGTTAAATTGGCGAAAACGATGGAGTCTTTGTTTCGAACCGAAAAATCAGGGCCTTTTTTTCGAGCCCACAAATTGCATCCGCCTCAAGAAAAAAATATTTAAATAGCTCTAAAGTTGAGCGTAGACCGAAGATCTCACCCATCAAATGTCAAGGTGTAGCTACTTTTACGTTTTAGGAAGTGACGAGAAATATATTCGATGCCTTTTTTCTTCATCACTCTTCAGTTTTCAAAGAGATGACTGCACTGATTTAAGAACATCACTTTGATTCATTAGTTTGAGCGGTTCGAGGACGGATTCAAGTACTGAGATCACACAATCGAATTAAAGAAGTCCTTTCAGTGGTCCCCAAAAATTATCGACAGTGGAATTGAAGATTCCGAGTAATGCAGTTATGTTTGTGCCAGATTTGAACACACCTTTTGGCCATCGTGACTCGATTTAACCCTTGGTCTGACATTTGATCTCCTTGTTTTAGTTCATGGCCATGAGCTGTTGCAACTTTGTAAGCGAGTCTTATTCTATGAACGGATAACATTCATGTTGAACAAGTCCAGAGGCAAAAAAGGGATCACAATCATAGGAGCATTAAAATGGGTTTTTGAGAAAGAAGCTACTTCAAAAGCTTATGCCTTGAAAGGGATGTTTTTGGAGGGTAAACTATTTTCTTACTAAGCCATTTTCAATTCAATTTGAAAATTTAATATTACCTGATGTTTGGCTAAAACATTTGGTAATAAATAACAAAAATTATATTTTATAGTTAAAGACTACTTCAATAATGTGTGGTTAAATCATTTGGTAATGAATCAATCTGAAAATAAAATTCAATATAAATATATAATGATGTGATGTGCGGTAAAAGTAAATAATAAAAAAATAGGTCAGTTGGTCTACTTTCATTTAGTAAATAATTATTTCAACTATCTTTGATTTTCAGGCCTTTATCAAAACTAATTTTAAAGAATATTTCATTTTATTTTTTAACATTCTACATCAGCGCTTCAAGAAAAAAAAATCTTGTAAAAGGAAACAATAAACCTTATTGACTGAATTATTTCCATTGTCTATTACAACTTTTAAGTACATCTTAACATGAACTTGCATTCGATGATGTTTTTTTTATCCCACGTATATTTTTCAATTACTAAAGAGTGACTCTCGGTTGAAATAACAAACTGAATCCCATTCACAGTCAGTTACTTTATCATTTTCCTTTCTTTAGCCAAGTCTCTTTTGAAGCGGATGAAATCAACCAATTGGGCTCCTTACGATTGTCAGCCTCGGGCCAATCTCATTCACGACGTGATTCAATGTCATGAGCACATTGAACAGCCATTGCAATAGGTAGATACTTAATTGCCATCCAGATGATTCGTCTTCCCTTCTTCATTCAAGTTTAGCCTTTCGAAGTATCCTGGAGCTCGTGCTTTTACTGTTAGGCCTAGTCTCAACTAAAGACGAACCGGGTTTTCATGAAACAGAAATTTTAAGAAGAAAATACAAAGCTGAAATAGCTAGAAAATTCAGGCTGGAGTGATAAGCAATATAAGAAAACATCAGCGGAACACTACATGTAATTTGGATGATTAAGAAAGAATTAGGTGTATATTTATGAAAAGGCAAATTCTTTAAATAAAAATGTGCTCATACTTAAATGCATAGTCCAAATATCTCAAGCATTTTTAGTAAAAAAGATAGTCAGGTTTAGACAACTGCACTGAGGATTGTTACTGTTCTTCGAAATCACCTTGAAAATTAAAAGTGTTTTTCGGTACTAATCAGGTAGAGCAAATTGAAAACATATTATGAGCCCAAAAATAACTTTAGGCAGAGTTATATCCATCAAGCTTTCTTGAACTTTTGAATTCTCTAACGGTTTTATTTTGCTCAAAATTGTATGTGAAAGGCTTATATTTGGGCTATATAATATGGCCCCAGAAAAGAAGAAGAACTCTAGGATCTCGATGTTGAGGTCAAAGAAAGAAAATGGGTAACTCTATTTCCATTCGAAAATTAAGTTTGTTTAGAAGTAAGGACCGTGGAGCTCGAGCCGAAATCAAAACCGGACGAGCTTTTGTTCATCCCTAGCCATCAACTTGTTCGCGCGTGGGTTGTTAATCTTTGACTATCAAATCATTTGATACCAACTGATCTGTTTTACAATACTCCAAGTCTTTCGAGACGGATCAAAATCAACCGCATTCCTTCGTAAATATTTTTAACTAAGGGACTCATGATGTCATTTCAAATCCCAGTGTTTTTTTTACGGAGTTCCAGAAATTCTCTTTTTATGAATACTGGAAACTTCACCAAATTATTTTTTAGAAAGTTAATTACATAATTTATCACATACTCCACAGTTACCTACACGGGCTAGACTTACTTTTTTCTTGATCAAGGTTTCCAGAACTCAGTTCAATCAAAACCAATGAATGGCCTTGAAACCTGTCATCAACTTAGTCAAATAGACCCTTTTGCACTTGCCTTTCATTATAGGTCTCTATAAGCATCACGTCGTAATAACATACCTTTGGGGGTAACTAGACGACGGCGTAAACCACTGAAGAAGAAAAAAAACCTACCAACGTACGGTAGTACTGTAAAAATAGCATTATCTGGAAATAATGTACTGATCGAATGAATGAAGAAAGATCATCTATTCCAGGTGAACTTTAGTTTCACGAAAAATAGACCGCGTAACAGGATTTTGTTTTACAACCCTGGCTTCGGAAACCTCATAAATCAGAACAAATCGTAGGATGTGCTTGAACCCAGGTATCATTTGCTTTTGTTCTACAAAGATTAGAACGACGAAGTGTGTGACTTTCAGGGATGCCATTTGTGATTGATGTTCTATTGGTGAAGTATATAAAAAATGCTTGTTGGCTGTTTGCTTGGGGCGAAAGATGTTTTAGTGATGAAGGCACCCACACAAAATTTGGAACGGGAAAAGATAGTAATGAATATTGAACTGTTTTAGGACATGACTATGGTTTTGAAGGAAAACGTGTCGCTATTTCCGTAAGTGTTGATGGCTTTGTGTGTATAATGAGAAGTTTGGAGATGTTTTTGGCACGCTTCTAAAACAGTTTATAACAAAAATACATCGTTGAATGTGTTTGTTTACATTCGTCAAAACAGGGATTATGACAACATTTTTGAGACGAATTCGTGGAAAAATTCATCAATTTAGGTTCAGGCATTGCAAGTGGTTAAATATATCGATCTAAATATAAAATTGAGCCCTACATACATTGTCTACTCAGGTAACTTAACATATTGTAATAATAAAAAAACATTCCTGGAAGCAATCTCGAAATAGAGGTCTTGATCAAATTGATGTAGATTTGTAAATATGTTGGTTTAGACTATGCGTCCTCGTTCAACTGCAGAAAAGACTCTGATTGTTTCAAGCTTTAACATTTTATAAATATCCAATCCAATGAGTTAACAAAGGTGACAAAGATTATTGCTTTAGAATTAGATTTTTTTCATACGGTATCAACTTCAAAATATAAAAAGGAAAATTACAGTATTATTGAAGTGCTCTGTTGCCATTTAACCAACCATAATGCCGAACTTTTGAAGATGAGCCCAATTCTGTTTTAGAGGTGACCTTTCCACCCAAGAAACAACAGTCTCGTCGAGAAATGATACGACAAATACCACCACACAAACCTACTTGCTATTCTAAAACCTTTTTGTCCTGAATCGGTTTTTGAATGGCTGTGTGCAACTGGATATGATTAAAGTAAGCATGATTGCCGAAAATTCATAAAACGTAC
Source organism: Tigriopus japonicus (assembly GCA_010645155.1). Lineage (NCBI taxonomy): Eukaryota > Metazoa > Arthropoda > Copepoda > Harpacticoida > Harpacticidae > Tigriopus > Tigriopus japonicus. Next base: position 340,274 of record JAAGOF010000081.1, read on the forward strand.
AAAATAGGCGCTTCGAGATTTTTAAACTTATTTTGGAAGCGTGGCATCAAAAAAAGATATAACCAGCAATATGCATAAAAGTCTTAATGAAAACAAAGAGAATCAGACTATTTTCAATTTCAAAGTGAATGAATGGTCCACGAGTTTTGAAGATTACAAAATCCATAAATTAGGTAGTAAATCAGCTATCCATTAAAAGAAGACAAATCAAAGAGCAAACTTGACAGACCTTCTAAATCCATCAAGTTGATCAACAACACTTCTAAAAAGTGAATAATTATTGGTGGATCAAATTTCGACGACTCGTAAAATATTATCATTAACTATTATCACTTATTTAAATTCTAAAATATTCGCACAATTAAAGCCATTGAATAGCATGGGAGGGTCAATAGTGAAGGAATTTGGGGATAATCAATGGTCACTTTGCTTTGCATTGAATAAAAAGCATTTGAACTGCTTCTTATCCAAAGGGGAGAAAAGTAGCATCAAGATCATCAATAAATTGGTGTTTCATCAAACCAAATGTGGATTGGTCATGAAATTCGAGCATGTTTGTAGGACACCTTGAGTCAAAATCAGATCACCTCAACACATGGTCTCATTCAAGGGCTTGAAATGTCAAGGCGTACTTCAGAACTCAACAAAAGCAACCAGAATCTGATAAAAAAAAGACCTGACAATGAGTGCGAACCTTTAGAACGCCATATTGATTACTGAGGTCGTTAACTTTGGCTCTTTGCCGACAAAGACAAACTTCGAAGGAGATTCAGGTCTTCATAATAAACAGGGTGGGTGAAAAAATGTGGACTTTTGGATGTAAACAACGTTGATTAATGCTTTTATATCTAATTTCTTAATTATTATGGCTTTTCAAGTTGAAATGAAGTTGCATATCAAATCCTATACTTTCATTTTTAAAAAAATTGGTGCTAGGATCGAAGGGTTGAGCCTATCACACCGTCCAAAGTTCTTCGTATATACTTGTCCTGTATCAAAATGGTTCTCCTGATGTGGGCGTTGATTAACGTCTAAAAGTTTACTTAAAGAAGGTCAGGGTAGAGTCCTCTAGGTCAGGGAGGAGAATCAAACGTGGGACTTATCTCACTTAAAGAAGCTGCGCCAACCACGACACCACGTCTATGGTCCTTTAACGAGCAGCTGACTGGGAGGTCACAGTACATAAGACTGGGAGGTCACCTCAGTAATACAGCTCCTAGTATTGCACCCTGACTCAAACGTTTGACCTATTTTCGAACTTCTCAATGTATATTGGACACGTAAGAACAAAAATTTTGCGTATTAAAGCTCAAAGGTTGCACGTGTTTTCCATTTCACTGGTTGCGCTTAAAGGACTCTATAGAGCTATGAATTGAGTATATGTGCTAAGTTTTTAAGACTTTGGAATTGAATTTGCTTTCTGAACAATAAAAAATATAAAATGCAAGTTCAATGCACCATAATCATTCAAAGTATATGTAAAATGTGTAGAAAATCATAACAAAATAGTCTTTTTAAAAAGGGGGTGAGGCATGGCGTAGTGCGTACTGCGTTGGTTTGTCGTGCGGATAGCCGGGGTTCGTTCCCGGCTAACTGCCACCCTCCAAACTCAACTCTTTGGAGTTAAAATTTAGCATTTGAACCGTCTTTCAATGCAACAATCAAATCTACAAACTCAACTCTTCGGAGTGAAAATTTAGCGTTGAACTGTCTTTCAATGCAAAACTATGCAAGCCCCGGTTCGATCCCGGGCTTGCCGAGTTCTAGTGGCCTGTGGTATTCAGTTACATGCAGTCGTCACGGCCCTTGACGGCTTAAATGGGCGAACCTGGGGTCATTCCCGAGGGTGAGGTAAAAATTAATGCTTGTTGGCTTGTCCAAGTGGAGCGGCAATATCCCCATATGGCGGACAGCCTCTATCAGATCGCAGTTGCGAAGCTGCGTTCTGACTCCACCACAAACAAACAGTCTTTTTAAAAAGTCTACTTTTCATCGGTAGATGGCGGAAGTAATACCTTTATTTCAAAGTCGGTGACGTTAATTGAACGCAAGATTTCAGATTTTTTGATCAAAAGAATGGTTAAACAAATCCAATGGAATGAAGAAAAGAGGGAATGGGCGCAATCTTCACCTGATACTAAATTATAAACACATCAACACCATAATATGTCTTTGGAGAAGTAAGGGTCTTTTGAAAACCAGAAATAAAAATCAATTAAAAATGTAAAGAACGAAGAAGTCTCTTTCATGTATCAAATAATTGAAAATATTTAGTTCCATGAATTATCCCTTGCAATGGCGGCTTAAAAAATGATTGTAGCGTGTTCTAATCTTGAGATTGTTTCAACCAAATTTTACTTACATATGGTGGGAGTAACATATTTTTTTCAAATTTTATAGGATGAGATTATTTATGGGCTACCCTGTAGGGTTCGAGGACTCGTCTTGTATAAACATGGCGATAGATCATCATAAGATCCCTATTGTAGTCTTTATTAGATTAAAGCCCCATATACCCACTAAGTCGAACCTCTTCTATTTCAATATTTAATTGCAGCTCAAAGGTCATGTCAGCCAACAAAGCCTAATTAAAATATATGAGTACACTGGAACACCAAGAAAAACGAACGAACTTGATCATAAAAGACGAATCAAATTATAGATGAAGCAGTTTGATTATTTGTTTACTTAATGAACTTCTTCCAGAGAACATATTTAAACTTGTCTGGGGATGTGGAAATTTCAGATACGTATCGAAACACTCTTCATGAAATCTGGTTCTCAAAAAAAAACCTACACTTCTTTGTCTTCTTTCCTACCGTTTTTTGCTAGCATCTAGAAGCATATTTCTCAAATATTGCATGTGTTTCTGGTAAGCTTAAAACATGATTTCCTGTCAAACTATGCATTGAATTACCGGTCCGTCATGAAAGATGACTTCTACTATGGTCAAGGATTTTGTTAGGTATTTTTGAAAAAAGAAACATATGTCACCATTTTATGATCAAAATAAAATATTCGATTTTAGAAGAACTCTTGATACATTAGTACTCCTGCAACTGAACCTTCTCTGTTTTAAAAAATACCCTCACATCTAAAATGGTATTGCTACTGATGGACCAGCTTTGACTTCATTAATGTTTTCTTGAATCTACTTTAAGGCTTCATTTTTCAATTGGGCAAGGACTCTTGAGTATGAAAAATGATTCTTCAAAAGCAACCAAGTGTAACATCATTTTGGTACACTCCTTAACTCCTCATCATTACCAGACGGTAATTAAATATTTTGACTTCATACCTTAATCTACAGACAAACTGATAAGAAAAGATATCCTTTCCTCTTCTTCACTCCTTTCAATTCAAGTACACAATCCAATCGCTGTCACGATCTCAGATATGAGAAATAATTCTGCATCCTCTGTGTTGAGTACATTCAAATTCGTCATTGAATACAAGCTCTTTGTCCGAAAAACATTAATACCAAAGAGAATAACAGAGTGCTTAAAGACCCCTTAGCCCATACTATAAAGTTTTGCTTTTGAGTTAGCTGATACTTGGGGTTCTGGCCATTGATAAATCCGACTGTTCAAGGACCATGTTGCCTGTGTAACAAGAAAGTAAATTTGAGTTAATTAAGAACAAGGGCAATCTCTGACTTTAGCTCATTTGTTTTGTCTGGCCAAGGCATGCTAAAGGCATGCTTCCAATTTGGCTTCAGGTGGATGTTGACTCTATTAGGGCATTATCTAAATAACATTTTTTAGCCAAAAATCTGTCCATGTGAGGTCATTTTTGAAGCCTGAGAACGTGTCAAAGACCCAAAATGAGTGGAAATCACTTAATGAAGTCTTTTTGAAGTATGCAAACCTACACAGAATACAAATAAGCTTTAGAACGCACAAGTATATTATCACAAAGGTTGTTTAGAATCGTCAAGCTGTTCAATTTTTGTAGAATTCTAGCCTTTCTTGTTAATTCAGCTTCACTTATTATACTCCCAATAACAACTGTCTAGAAGACGCATAAGTGCCCTTCAGCACTCTATAGTTCTCTATGGTAGATAGCTTCAGTGAATGTCCTGTCGTGTGCTCAACTTCCGTGGGAAAATATTCAATTGTGAATCACACAATGCTTACCATCATTTCCATTGGGATCCTCATTAGGAGTGAGTGTACACTGTCCAGCATCGATCCAAAAGGCCTTGGAAATCAGGAAAGGTCCGCAAAGGTCATTGTTATTGATACATCCAATGGTGGCGTTACAGCTACTACTGGCTTCACAAATACAGCCCAAACAAGTGTCTGTGACGTTATTGTTCGACCTCACACAATTCACGACATCTGGAAACAGATATGAATACTTTTTGAAGATTGGATTCTGGTTGTGAATGTTGTCTTCTTACCTTGAGAATTGACTAAGGTGAAGACACAAAAGGCCAAGGTACAAAAGGCCAGAGATGGAACCAAGAGAGATTTGAGGGGCAACATTTTGAAAACTGGAATTTGGTGAAGAAATGTGAATCGACTAATAGAAATAGAATACAGGGGATTGACCACTGGAAAGAGTGGTTTGAGAAGCCAACCGTGAATAAAACATAGAGCTATGACCACAAGAGATTTAGATTTCTTTGTCTGTTATGAGATCATTAGAGCCACAAATGAAAATGCAAAACGGCTCATTTGGATTTTTTCTAATTTAGACAATAATAACGCAAGAATAGGGTTTGCGTGGAAGCTAAAGTTCAGTTTGGTAAATTATACCTAGGTTAAGCCTAAAATATGTTACATTTGCACTCTGTTTTGAACATTTGTGTGTATTTTTGGGCAGCTTCTACTTGAATATTTCTTGCTTTTCATATTCATATGGGTTTGGATTGACTCTGAGCCATCTCACAATTGGATAGGATCAGTTTGGAGGTCGGATCGTCATGAGTACGTTCCAAAATCCTAAGGAGCTGGTCCGAAGTCCAAACAATCTACATGAAGTTGATCCATAAACTTGAATTAATATCATTTTCCCCTAATTTATCTTTTACTTTTTCTTCCATAACGTGTTTAGATGTTTCCCGATTAAATGGGAAATTATGATTCCATTTTCAGAACTGTTTTTTATGTTTGAAACCCCAATAACAAACATAGTGATGTTAGAAAATTTGTGTATAAGACCCGATTTGAGCTGGATTCGATCCGATTTGGAAAAGCACCAATCCTAATCTGAGAAGGATTCAAAATTTTGATTTCGGTTTGGAACTGAACCAATCCAATTTGAAAGGTTGCCGAAATCATTCTGACCCAGAACCGAAAAATCTTGGCCCGACCCATCTTAATTAGCATTTTTTGCTCTTTAGTTTGCATTTTATGCACTTTATTTACATTTTGGGGTCATTTTATTTCATTTCTTTTTGCATTTTTTCACTCCGTTTATTTACATTTTTACTGGCTCAAGTGATCATCACCAGGCCCACCAGATAGTTGTAAATTACATTTTACAATGTAATTACCAAAATCTGCGATTTTTGCCCAAAATTACATAAATGGGGAAAATTTTACATAAATGTGGTTAAATTGCCTGTTTCAATGGAACTATTATGGAATAAAAATTATGACAAAGTCAAGATAAAGAAACAAGACTAAACAGCGCATTACTTTTGTCACTAGGAATCTTTAGTATATCATCAGGCCCGCTAATCGGTTGCAAATGACATTTTACATAGTAGTTACAAAAATGTGCAATTTTTGTCCAAAACTACAAAAATTGGGAAAATTTGGAAAAAAAATTGGAAATTGCCTATTCTGTTGAGAATGATCTACAAAAAGGATGTCAAAATAAAAATAAAAATAGAGGCGATTAAATTTTTAACAATCATGACAAAATATAATTATTTTAGCATCTGTTCCTACCTAAGAAACAAAATTTAGATGATGCAAGTATGAAAAAGGTTAGTTTTTGAGGAAATATGTGGCCAAATTACCAAAAAATTACCAAAAAGTCCGATTTTGTTACATTATTTCTCAAAAAAAAACTACTAAAAATAATACATTTTTCAGCGAAATTTTTTACATAAATTTGGTGGCCCTGATCATCACAGAACTTGGATCAAACATGGCGATATAAGGGTGTAACTTAAACAAACTTTTTTCGCAATAGCACAAAGAGGTATCTTGATATTGCTACTTTTTGATATAGAGATTCAAAAGCGTGACTAACATAATGGCAAGAACTTCCCCGGATTCTCGGTGTTTCGACTTCCAATGAAATGCTACCGATTTGCAAACTCATAGTTAATCATCTTCGCGGGAAAATAATCTTATGTCTTTAGAGGGCGTAACTCACCTTTTTTGGTTGTGCTTGATGCAAACTTCACTTGAATCGCTTTATTTAGAACTGAACGTTCACTTCGATTCGTCAATGGTCGAAACCCGCTTGGCCTAATTAGATCAGGTTTGACGACAATCCTGATCAACCAAACCAAAGTCCAACAACGAACCAATTCTCTGTGGTCAACCAAATTCTTTTCGAGGAATTTCAAGAATCGACGGGCAACCTATTTAAGCTAAATATTAGGGGCATAAAGTATTCATCACTTACAAATGTGTTTGCAATTCGAACAGGAACGATCACTGAACTTGGTATGGCAATATTGAATAGGATATGTCGTGTGTTTTCATCACAGGATGTGACGATGATACGTTCATTTTCGAATCAACGCCGATTCACACGACCATAATTCCAGACTGGCTGAACTTGAAATACCGTTCAATATTACATAAATGATCAACTCTCCCAGAAACTTAATTTGGTTGGTTTGGATTAGTGTTTATTTATATTCTGATTCAGTTCAATTACATTCTTTCAAAAAAAAAAAAAGATGGGTTCTAATTCAAGAGATGTGGGAGAATTTGTTTTGGCGCTTCTACATATAGCGATATGCCTAGGTTTCGAGAATTTTTGAATGGACGTTACGATGATCGTTCTTTTGGAAGTCAAGGGGCAAACAAAAAAACCCTAACATTTCTTAGTTTTCTTAGAAGGCAAGACTAAGACATTGCTGAATTTGGATGTTTATTGCTCTTTTCGTATCAATTTCCAAGCACTGCATGAATTGCCTTTGTATTGACAATTTTGGGCAAGTTTTTAACATTTTTAACAATTGTTTAAGGATTTTTGCAAATTACCCCATTCTAATCAAGTTTCTTTGCCTGAAAATACACCTGAAAGTAAAAAAGGGTGGACACGTAATAACATATTTTTTGTGTCATAAAGCTCAGATGTTATACATAATTTCTATTGCATTGTTTGCGTGTAAGAGCTCTATAAAAGACTTCAACTCGGCGGTTTCCGAAAGCTGTGGTTGAAATCTTCGATGATTTTTGTCCACAAAAATGGATCAAGGTCTGACCCTAGCAAATTCCACTCCATTGCGATACAAGATCCATTCCTAAAGGCATTTGTAACTGTTCTCAACTCAAAATTGCCCACCCATGTCAAAAAGAACTCTCTCGCTCTAGACTTCAATTTGGTTTTACCCAAGGAAAAAAAATACCTCTGGAGCAACGGCTCTCTGAAAAGGAATTGCTAGTCAAAGACAGACTAAGAAAGAACGGACACATGTGGCCTTCTTAGACTTAGGTAAAGCATTTGACCGAATCGACAGGTCCCTTCTCTTTAAAATACTTAATCACGCTGACATCCCCATGATATTGTCTAACTTGCTACTCCATATGTTTAAAGAAACATAGGTCACCCTCAAATCAGAGGTAAGAAAACGCACCCTTTCCCAACTCGCAGTGGAGTACTTCAAGGTGAAGGTGACCCTTGCTTCCCATGTCATTTAGTATATTCGTGAGACATCTTGGCGAATGGTTTGAGTACATGAGGGGGTGAAGATCGCAGACCAAAACGTTCAATACCTACATTATGTCGACGATTTATGCATTCTTGGGCACAGCTTTGAAGAGCACACAAGAGCTTTTTTTAACAATTTAGATCTCGTCAAACAACTTGGAGATTAACACCAACACATCAAAATTCTTAATTTGCCATGAAGGTCGGAAACCGCCAACCGCGTTTGTCTCAGGGGAGCGAGACTTGAACGAGTAAATGAATGGATCAATCAGATCTGGTTTGGTGAGAGATTTTTTTCTTTCCAGCTAGAGCCAGTAGTATTAAAATGAACGCGTGCTTTGGTTCAATCGTCTATCCAAAGGCTTGAAGAAGGTCTATCACACAAATGAATACAAATTTTGCTGTCCAAGAGACAGATATATGCTTTAAAAGAATCATTTTGAAAAATTGTGGTCAAAATATTAAGTAATTGACGATTTAACACACTTTCATCCCGGTTTGCAACAACTTAGATGAGGGTAAGAAGCCAGTCTGCCTTAGTTCCACAATTTTTAAATAAAAAATCGTGCATTTATCCAAGTTGCAAGCCCAGTCTACCTCTGGTCTTTATTCCCTTCGAACAAACTCTGTATATAATTCTGGTAATCTGGGTATTTTCTGGGATTTTTTGTCTAATATTTCCTTTTTTGGAAATCATTTCACTTTCAATTCTAAAAAATTTCACCTTGATTATTATGTTAGTTCTGTAACTCCAGGGCTGACTGGGATCTTACCCTCATGTAAGTGGTCCCAAAATCGGCATAAAAGTGTGTTAAATCATTAATTACTCAACATTTTGACATCAATTCTTCAAAATGATTCTTTCAAAGATATATTTGTCTCTTTGACGATACAATTTGCATTCTTTGTGTGAAAGGCTTTCTGCAAGCCTTTCATAGACATTTGAGAGCCACTTTTACCTTACCATAAATTTTACTTTTGGGACGATAATGATGATCAATGACATTGAAATAAACTATTCAAACTATAATTCACTAGCTCACCCTTTTGTGATAAATAAATTACCAGATGAGGACTAGCTCACCATTCTCAGAAGGGTTTGTAATGAGCTTTAAAAGAGCGTAACTTTCGACACCAACGTTTGGTTGAGCTGAGTATAGAAATACGTAACCTACCCATTGCAAGCAAGGTTTCATTTGCAAAAGAACTTACCTGATTTGATTTTACTGGGAATCATAAAAGGTATTCTTCGAGTTGTTCATCTTTGTAAGGAGTGCCAACTTACTGATTTGGTTAAACAATTGCAAAAAGCTGAGTTGATTCGAAATCAATTCAAAATTTGCCAATATGGTGCAATTTTGCTCAAATTTGTCATCCCATAATGTTTCTTTGCCCTTTGTGACTGGTGAAGTAGAGCAATGTTGACACATTAGTGCGATAATTCTCCTTCAATTTAAAAAAATATCGAAGAAGTTCTTTAAGTCACATCGAATTTTTGTAAATTAAAATTTTGCAGTTTGATTGTTTATGACTAGGGACAGAAAATTTAGACGAATAAAACTGTCAAGCAAAACGAAAAAAGACGAATAGAACTGCATGATCAGACGAAAAAAGACGAATAAAATTGACCGAATATAGGAGAAAAACGAGAAAAATTTGCTTATGAGACGTAAAAGTCGAATCAATTTCCCAAAAAGGCAAATGAAACTGTTGTATACGAATAAAGACAAATGGGGTATTCGTGAAGGAGACAGCTGCTGAAGTTACCTAAAATCGATACGGAGTCGAGGTAATCCTGACATCTTTGGATATGAGTCTGTACTAAACCTATTTGTTTCCGTTTCCGTAGAGTGTTTCTACGAACTGATCAAAATTCGAAGTATTTGCCTCCTTTGGGCTTGTGCTTGTCCATCAATAAACTAGTTTCTGCGTTAACCAAACTCGCGCTTTGGAGCAGCTTGTGGAAGCACTGTTTTGGGGGGGGGTTGAGCGAAATTGTTCTTCCACCCCCCCAAAAGTCTTTCTAGCAGTCTTGTTCTACAAAAGAGCTCGGACAACTCACAAAACCCGTTTGTAGGCATTGAGGAGAGCGATGTTTCTTGTTTGACAGTGCCATTTTTACAATTAATGAGAGAAAAATGGAAGCACTGATTATGTTTCAAACTGCACCCAAAGATGTCAGTCACACCTCGCCTGTGTATTGTAGACGGCGCCACATTTGACTAGCCGAGAAGAAAATTTTGCTACGGAAGTACTGCTACCTTGAAAGTCCTTTTTAGACACTATCTCATCAGTTTTTCAAGGATTTATTGATCTAAAAATAATGGAAAATAAGTTTACTTCATGATTTTGTCTTGTCACATTTTTATCCATCCACCTGGACATTTCTTTCGAAAACCGAGTTTCAAGTGTACATATAATGTTGCGTGAGTTTGAAAATTACGTCTTAAATCAAGCAAGTCAGAAACGACTCATGCACGGATTTTTTCCTGTCTGGTCATGACCAAATTCGTCCCTGGGACTCTGATAAGGTTTTAAACCCCAAAATCGACCAAAAAATGATTGGTATTGTTGTAGGGCTGGTTGGGAAGGGTGGTTTGATCAAATCCAATAGTTTCTATGACCCCAAGTACGACGACTTCGAAGCTCATCATTCAATTTCTCAGCCAACAATTATCGGCAGTGGGACTTTTCCGGCTGGGCTCTTACAAGTTGTGGAAAAAGTACAATCTGAAGTAAGAAGCTTTGATTCTAGTCTATTTTAGTTCCCTACTAGTTCGCAGTAATATTCTTCATTCACGCAACTCCAACGTAAATAAGTTTTGCATGTTTTGTAAAAGCTAGGTGTCATGTCAGTTACCTGCAAATTTGTCCATTTTTTGACCGCAAACAACGGCAAACAACGATGCGACAGTAAATATTCATCAAATTGATGTTGCCGAGCCGGAAGTGTCGCACAAAGGATATTTCCAAACTTTCACAACATTATATGTACACTTGAAACTCGCTTTTTAAAAGAAATGTCCCCGTGTATGGGTAAAAATGTGACAAAATCATGAGGTAAACTTTTTTTCTTTTATTTTTAGATCAATAAATCCTTGAAAAGCTGATGAAATAGTGTCTAAAAAGGACTTTCAAGGTAGCACTACTTCCGTAGCAGAATTTTATTCTCGCCTGGTCAAATGTGGCGCCGTCTACAATTGATTTTAGGCAACTTCAGCAGCTGTCTCCTTCACGAATACCCCATTAAGTGCCCGTACAGACGAAAAAAAGACTTTTAAATTGCTCCCAAAAAATAGATGATACCGGGGAAAAGTCTGTCTGCTTTTGCAAAAACGGCGAAATCTAGAAAATTTAAAAAAGGAAGTAATTACTGGGCAAGAGATTTTCGGCAGTACATACACTATGTTAAATAAAAACCTAGAGTTCAAAAATGCCTCTTTTTAAGGAGCGTTTTCTGTAGAGCTGCAGTCAGATATGCAGATACATTTGTGTATGTATCTATACATACACAAAAATAATATACACATATAATAATACACATATCCATGTATGCACATGGAAATTAATGAGCTTGCAATCATGGAAAACTCAAGTTTTTGGCCAATTAAACGAGAAAAGACGAATAAAATCAAACGAAAAAAAATTCGCGACGAATAAAGGTAAAAAGACGAAAAAAGATGAATAAAGACGAATAAGTTCATTCTTCTAAAGTTCCTGTCCCTATTTTTGACAATTTACAATAAGATTTAAGGTATTAATAGGTCTTAATATTGGAGGTATATTTGAAGAGCCTTGCGATTTTTCTTAATATATCGTCAAGAGATCGAATTCACCGCAAAATAAGAATATACTTCTCGGATATCAAATTTTCGAAAATATTTTTTTGCAGCCTTTTTGTTTATGCTAAAAGAAAATGAAACTGGAGATTGAACATGCCCGAAAAACGTTTCGTTGAAATGAAAATTTCGATTACATTATAGAAAGATATCATTCAGAGACCGCTAAAAAAAAGGTTAAAAAGCTGAGTTTCATTAGTAAACTTAGTTTTTAGCATTTAGGGAACTTAAAAATTCTGATTACTTTTCATTTTTGCACTTGCTTCGGTCAATGACAATTATAAATGATCATGGGTCCTACGTCCTACTTATCCTTGTATAAGGCAACTGTATGAAATAGCGGAGCTCTTGCGTCCAATTTCGCTTGTTCATTCATAAATTGACCGTCGGACTCTAAAAGTCACCTCGTTAAGAAATGACCATTTAAAATGCGGCAACCATTCCACGACTTGCTCCTTGGTTTTAAAGGTTGTTTTGAGGGGTGCCAATTCAGGCGACGATCACATTCGCGCTAACGTGATGCAATTTTCTGATTCTTCTTTCTTGATTACCTTAGCTTTATCATTTTTTGGGGTTCGACAGACCCTTTGAAAATGTCCTCTTCTCTCACAGTTCAGGCATTCGGCGTTCTTGGCTTCACAATTATTTGGGTGCTTGGCTCTAGGCAATCTGCAAGCCTTGCTGAAGTCTTCTATGAAGCTTGAGCCGTTGAACCTTTCCACCGTCGCTCTTATCTCCTTGATAAGCAGAGCGACGTCCGCCATAGGTCGTATCTTGGACAGGTCTTTAGCCACTTGGATTTAGTTTTCTGTTGCTCTGACCACGTGAAGGCCAAATTGTCCGCGGCTCCTCTTGGCTATAGACCGTTCGATGACTTCCCGAGTTGAAAGAGCTCACCCGTTTCTCCGGATTTCAATTTCTTCAAGAGCGGGATTCAGGATAACTTGATTTTTATTCCACCGCTGTTTCATATACGCGATCGCTTCCTGGTCGCTGAAAGGGATCTTTCGAATGGGGAAAAGTGTGACACTCAACTGCTTTTTCAGTCTCTATTTCTCAATTTCTTATCAGCAAAGTATTTACAAAACAGGTTTTCTTGCTCGCTCTTGTTAGCACCTTGATCCGGTTTCGCTTGGCCAGGGTGACTGCTCATACCCCACCTAATTGCATTTGTAGGGTTTGTTCGTCCCCTCTTCATTTCTTTCATGTGAAGACAATTCTACATAGTCAACTCTTCTGTGACATCACAATTTTCCTCATCATTTTTAAGTTTTTTTCATTTGACTTAACACTTTTACCATGTATTAAAGCATTTTGATAAGGAAAAATACACCACTTTTATTTACTAGCTGTCTCATTACTCTTTTGAATATTTAAACATGTTTTTTCACCTTTTGTTTGAGCATGCATATGGTTAGGTATGTACAGTAAACTATGACAAATCATGTTAGCGGCACATTGTAAAATAATTATCATGCTCGCTGATGAAAATCCATAGTTCCCAAATTGCATGAAGCGGCCAAAGATTGAGACAACCTTTCATACCTAACCTAAACCCAAACTTAGTTGGTCTTGAGACATGACTATCAAAAGTGTCGTACCGAAAGGTGCCCAACTGAAGTATTTAGCTGGACTTATTTTTGGGATTTGTTTCTTTGCCCAGATCTACAACGATTTTATACGCTTCATCGAAAAGAGGAAAAGCTTCGCTTTCACTGCAACCGAAATGAAGGCTGCTGATTGGGGTTTGCCGCCGATCACAGTTTGTTTAGAGCCCGGATATAAACATGACGTTCTTTTGAATCATTCCTTGTTGGAGGACTTTTGGTTTTCGGAAGGTGTAAATAACACAATTGTCCCAAATGCTCAGATCCAAAGCTTGGAATCCTTCTTCAATCTAACTACTTATAATCTTTCAGAACAGGTTAGCTTGACCCTTATTTCTTGATTGAATGAAAAAACATGATGTTTCCGATTCTTCCTGGTTTCTGCACACATGGTCACACCCCCAAAAAACGGCAAATTTGAGAGATAAATGCTTTTTTAGGCGTATACAGAGGAAACTTATGAATCAAAATAGTTTTGAAATGCCTAATCTAAAGTGAGTGACTAAAAAATAGGACAAATGGTTTTGGCTTTGTAAGTTACAAATTGAGGAGGAAAACTTTTTTGTCCATTTCTAACTAAGAAACACTTTTTGGGGTCATGTTTTCTAGTTAAAATTATTTTCCTACAACTTGCCTCTACACTCAACGGATGAACAGCACCAGTCTAAGCAAACAGCTGAATTTATGCGCAGCCATTAACGTCCAATTTAATGACGCTCTGAAATAAACTAGAAAATCAGCAAAGTACCTTTTCCCTCAAGGCATGTGAGCTTCTGCATTTTGAAATCATTACTCGGTCAAGCCAAGGAGACCTACAGTGTAACTTGGGGTGCAGATTTCTGGCAAATAAAACGTGGCCCAAAATGGCCCTTTTAGGCCCAAAAAATGTCAAATAAAAGCGTCCAAATTGGCAAATAAAATGGCAAAGAATCAAAAAAATGGCAAATAAATTGGCAAATAGACACGAAAATTTACAAAAATATGGCAAAACGGGCCACTAAGTTTGGAAAATGAGCATTATGTTTCACCAACAATAATTGGAATGGAAGTGTATAGACATTTAAGAGAAAATATTTTTCTTCCGTTGAATAATCAATATATCCTTTAAATAAAACATTTCGGGCATTTTTTTCCTATTTTTGCCCAAAGAAGACAATTTTTATATTGATTTGCCCATTAAACTACAAATTTTGCATTTAATTGCCTAAAACCTGACAATTTTGTTAAAAAAATGCCCAAAAATGGGAAATAAAATGAAAAATGGCAAATAAACTTTAAAAGTTTAAACCTTAAAACATGTTTTTGGCCAAAAATCATATTTGCCTGAAATCTGCGCCCATACCTATAACTCAGGATTGGACATGAGCAAAGTTAGAAAACTTTCTTCTTTTAACTGCTTCTCTTCCCAGGAAGACTTAATATCAAAAGTTGATTTTTCATAGCTGTTTTGTACTACCAGAGCACATTTCAACTTTCATTTTAATTTTACTAAGAAAATTACAACCTTCTAAAAATTGGATTAATATGAAAATAGCTATTATAATCAGGACAAATTCGCAATTTTTTCTCACAAAACATATTTTGGGACCACAACCTATCTTTGAGTCCATAAAAGTTTCCAATTTTTTTCAGTAAAAAGTGGTCTAGCTTCGCCTCAAGTCACGTCCAATCCTCAAGTTAAAGGAATTATTGTTCTAGACCTATGACACTGTTCTCTAGTAATGGACTGAAAGGGCTTTAACCGCACTGAAACTAAAATTTTGGCCGAAAGTGCATTCGTTTCCATCACTAGTGTTTAATCAACTTCTGGTTTTGTGAACACATCAAACAAACGTTTAATTTGTTTGCTCTATGTTCCTGTTGCTGAGTCCTTTTGTTTCAACATGGGAAAGGTTTCTCCAGTCAGACACATGGTTGCATTTTAATTTGGGAATTGCAATTATTTGAAACTATAAATCATATAGGTCAGGGCTTGGCAACAGCGTTTGGGTCAAGGCCCACCAATTTTGACTTTGTGTGGTCAGGGTCCCTCCAAACAGTTCCTGGTAGCTTCATAGGCCTGCATATGAATACATAAGAACAGCTGACTGGGAGGTCGCCGCACTAATTTAACGCCGAAATTCGAACCACGACACAAAAGTTGAACGCATTTTCGAACTTTTACACTGGCCACGCAAGAATTAGCTATTTCTTTTACCCGGGTTACATTCTACCAGGGCCTGAGTAAGAGGAGAGGAGGAGAGAAAGTTGGTTGAGGGTAACTCGGAACCACTTAGTCAACCAGATTCTCTTCCGATTGAGTTGTTGCCACCTCGGGAAGGTGGTGCAAGTGTCAGAGGTGGAGGTGTAGGAGCGGCCTGCTCCTCTTCCTCGCTCCACCGACGCCTCTGGCACTTGCCCACCTGACCTAGGTGGCAACAGCTCAAGAGGCAAGAAATCTGGTTGACTTGGTGGTTTAGAGTTGCCTGAAATTAACTTGCTCTACGATTCAACTCTTTCTCAGGCCCGAGTAGAAAGAACCCACGTAAAAGACGCAGTTTTCCGTTCCGGTAAGTGAAACCCCCGTGTATTTCATGTTCTGACGAACCCATACTGAATAATCATGTAGCCACTTTTAAGTAACAATCAGTGTGCTTATAGAACAGGCATTTGACATGGTATGTGAATGCGACTCTAGGTACAATACTGGTTAAACCAAGGATACCTTGGTTAAACTAGAGCACTTCAGGTTAACAATAGAAATCTAGCGTAAGTCAAAAATATATACATGAACAGTATTTTTGCAATAAATTGATTTCTTATTGCTGCAATCTTGTACTTGATCCTGCATGTGAATGGTTAACTTCAAGAAGCTCGTCCAGAGCGTACAACTGACCTAGCTCTACTTGATTGATACTGAACTAGAAGGAGCACTTCTTCCCAAGAACTATTGGTTTATCACAGACATGAAAATTATAGAGAAAGGAATTTTGGACAATTAGATGGAAACAATCAGAATTGCATTGAGTGTCCTCTCCACAAGATGATCTCTGTTAAGCATTCAAGTGAAAGGATTCCCACGACTGATTGTGAAAATATTTTTACGCTACAGGCCTTATTGATGTCTAAAGGTGGCACGGTAGAGATGGCGATCCTGGTTGGGAAAAGAAAACTTCCTTGCCTCAACTTAGTAGTAATTGATAAACAAGGAAGAAATATTGAAAATGTGCATGTGTTTGTTTGATTCGTGAATTAAGTGGAGAGATCAGTGAATTGTTGTTGACCTCTATAAGTTGCATTGTGAATTGCAAGTGGGAACAAAACAAGAGAAATAACTTGTTTTTTAAATGTTATTCAAGTGACATTTGAATGTTCAAGTGGACGCAGAATGGAAGAGGTAGGTAGAGCTTCCCTCAATCCAGGCCATCTTATTGAGATTAGTTTTTTTTTAATTTTGTTGCACAATGTGGATTATTTCAAACAATGAAAATATGCATAGCATTTTACATTTTAGCTAATTTGGTTCCTGAAGATGCAAATACGCCCTACATACAAAACTCTTAATAAATGAAGTAAAC
>JAAGOF010000081.1:359536-425166 GCA_010645155.1 Tigriopus japonicus
TCCCACTTTCTTCTCCCACTTACTTCTCCCACTTACTTCTCCCACTTACTTCTCCCACTTACTTCTCCCGCTTACTTCTCCCCACCCAAAAACCCCTGTTCCCACATGGGCCCCGTAAAGCTTGTTGTTACTAATATTTTCCCGGTAGAAAATGCTACATTCTCCCAGGGGAGGGTAAGAATCCAGAACCAAAAGAAAGTACTGCTTATACCAGGGGGTTCCACTTTCCGTAACGGAAAAGAAATTTTGCGTCATATAGCCCAGAGGTTGCACGTGTTTTCTTTTTCACTGGTTGCGCTTTGAGGACTCAACATCACCAACGACCACCCTTGGGCCCCCATGTGGGCTGCAGCCCACTAGTTGACGACCTTGATACAGACAATTGGAAAAATATTTTTTTCATCAACAGCACTTGTCTTGAAACGCTCTTTCTAAAATCCTTTCTACACACCTAATAAGGCCACACAGCATTCAAAATAATAAAAACACACAACTAAATGATTTTTTTCTAGATATTTCGCATCGAGATCTATCAGGGTGAACAAGCCAATATGTTTGACCCCAAGACAAACTTGTACAGCTCAGCCAATTCATCGCTAATTCTCAAGGAGAGCACTCATCTCTACCATGGTAAATGTGTCACAGCAGTCTTAAGAAACCTGCAACATATAACCAAAGACTATCTAAAGATCACATGGAACAAAATGCCTCCCGACACCCAAATCACCGCTTTTCTTCATAGACATCACTCCGAAACCGAACTTCTCGCCATCCCATATTGGCTGAAACCTCCCAATCAACTTACTATAAGTGAGAGGCAATCCATCGACGTGAAGGTTTCATTCTTGAAATATTCATATCTGAAAACACCCGGGTATTGCACTTTGGAATTATTCTATATTGATCATGTGGAATGTGTTGTCAAAACAGTACAAGAGGCGTGTCGGAATTCATCCGTATGTTGCCGACATCCTAGTACTCTTACACTCAGCCAAAATGCAAGTTGGTCATGTTCCAATCGAGATGAAATGTCGAGGTCTAGGGAATATTTATTTAAGATAGTTGAGGAAGCGGATGGTGTGTGTTTGAATGCTTGTAACGATGTTGATATAAAGTATAGCGACATCAAACGGAAGATCTATACAGAAAATGGACGCGCAGAGTTAAAATTGCACTTTGCGACGGGTTATATTGATATACATGAGCAGTACTTAGTATTTGAATACACGACTATCATTGCATCTGTTGGGGGATCCTTGGGAATGTTTTTAGGATTCTCGTTTTTATCGTGTTTTTCAGATTTGATAGACCGTTTTCATGTCGAAATATGAGATAAATGTCCGAAATAAAAAGTTTAGAAGGCTTGTAAGTCTGAATTTCTTACAATCCACTAATAAATACATGTCAATTAACCTCTTTAGATTGAAAATTGTTTTAGAAAAAATGCTTGGGCGACTCACCGAGCTTTTAAGCTCACATTACACTCTCTATTCTAAGACGAGAATTAACATATTATGCAAAATTATTAATTGATAAAAGTCAAAAATATACTTACCATCTTTCTAAATGACATACTGAGGGTGTCAAAAAAAACCAATTCAAAACATCACAACTGAAGAGAGTTTTTTCTTGCTCACAAATGTAAGCCAACACAAATCTGACATTGATTTACAACCCTGATCCGAAGTCACAAAAGTAAGAGACGCGTTCAATGCTCGTTAGTGAAGAATTGGTTAATGAGAGTTGGAAACACAATGAACTGCAATTTCACAAAAGCTATTTTTGCAACCCCAGTTTGTGACCTCGCCTGAAAAAGCTTGCCAAAGCACACATTATTCTGCTGGGAACGATCTGCAGCTTGAAACGTTTGGGTCAAGTAACAATTTTCAGCTGTGCTTGAAAGCTTGCAAGCAGTTTCAAGCAGATGTACCTGATTTTAGGTTTCCCAGTAAGATTTCAATCTTCTGACCATCAAAGAAGGATTAAAAATGTGTATACTTGTTTGAGTAAGTTTAATTTAAATAGAAAATAATAAGGCAAAGGTCTAAATTGATCTGGTTAAAAAATTACACATTCTGAAGCAGAATGCCAGTTTTTGGTTGCTGCTCATAGATCTGGC
The DNA here is from genome assembly GCA_010645155.1 of Tigriopus japonicus. NCBI lineage: Eukaryota > Metazoa > Arthropoda > Copepoda > Harpacticoida > Harpacticidae > Tigriopus > Tigriopus japonicus. The sequence goes on from JAAGOF010000081.1 coordinate 361,656, forward strand.
AAAAAGTACCGCCAATAGCTTGGCAACCCTGCTATGTGTAGGTCCTCTAAGCTTTACACCTTGAAACTTTGAATACTTGGTTTGGTTTGAGGTAGCTGAAATTGAAACAAACTCTTCTTAAAAAATTGAAGTGCTTGATAGTTGTGGAAATCCCATCAGTAATACACAAGTCACAAACTATTTTGATATCAAATTAAATATCATATCCATGAAAAGGAGGCCCTTTGCACTTTATCGGTTATTTGAAAATAAATTAAAATATAAACACTTGCAAGTAGCGCAATGGAGCCTCCGAAGATAGAGAGCATGCAATGCCAGTAAATCGGCCGAAGTAGAAAATAGCGCATATGTTCACCATTTAATTTTGACAAATTATCAGCCTGGAAACGAGAAATGACGGAAATGAACAACAAACAAGACAAGAGCCTAAATGTGGGTCTGGCTTGCGTACTTTTAAATTGAATGCAATCCCTCAACATACTTTTTTGCTTTGATAACAAAACAATTGTGAAAGTGTGTCAACACGACCAATTCCGTTCGGTTCAGTGCTCTTATATGAATTTGTTTTTTTTGGGAATTGGTTCAACAATTTTTTTTATTTCTTTCCGAGCTTTATAGTTTTGGGACAAAAACAAGCCGATAAGTCCTTCTTTGTTGCCCTCTAGGTATCATCATGAAATTTTCATTTGTGTGTTAGATTATGTATGTATTGGTTATGAACTCTCAAAATATACAAGAAAAATATTAGAGAAACATTTTGAGGCAAATTCTTCATTGCTAACCCCGAGATAGCAATTTGATTGAGTCATGGTTTTCCGCTTTCGTTTGTTTCCTAAACGACGATAATTTGCCACTTAAACCTTTCTTTTTGGAAACTTGGCAAATTATCTCTGTTTAAGTGTACAGTTCTGGGATCCGGGTTGCTTGTAAAATAGAGTTTAAAATTTCAGAAATGCTTCATTCAGAAAATTTCAAAAACGTTGAATGGACTCGATTAAAATGCATGTTTCAAAAACACGAAAGTAACCCATTAGACGTAAGGGTGTAACTGTAAAAAAAGGACAACTTTGACTTTTCAGTTTCTAGAGAATTTTTGCCAATAAAAGGAGTCGTTACTTAAGCGTAAAAACTTAAATTGTGGACTAAAATGTTAAAAAACCATTGCAACGCTATTGCGGAAAAATGTGGGATTTTTATGCAACGTGTGCAAAACTGCAAAAACGAAAAAAAACGATGTCAGTATGATCCGAATAAGTATTACTTGCCCATAGAAATAATTGTACCACAAAATTTACCATTCAAAGACATTATCTGCTTGAAGACTGAATTGAAACATTTTCAAGTTTTTTTCCTAATTAGTCCATCTAATATGCGACTTATCATATGCTTATTTTTCCCAAAATGTTTGGGCTTAGAATTATTTATTGCTGTTATTATTTATGAAAAGTGTAGAAAAATCAGGTAATTTGACGAGGACAATAGATTTGAACTCGGTTCCGGTTCTTAGATTCGCCGCAAATCTTCTTGACTAGAAATTTATGGACTTTGGAAACACCAGATACACTAGTCATCGAAATTATGAAATGTCAAAGAGAATAAAAATTCACTGTGATTTGCCGTTCTATTTATCACACCCACCCTCGATGATCGACATGGAGAACCAGAGGAATTTGAAGCCTCCTCTATAACAGTAATCATGGTTGGAAGTCACGTTGACTTGATAGGTCGGGATATTGTCGATCAAATTAATCAAGATACAAGACTTCGACATTGCACTATTCTGTCCAATGTTCCAATCCAACTCCCAGGGTTTAGTTTTATTGCCATTGGTCCAAACAACCTGGATTTGGATGTGGCCAAAATGGCTGATTTCATTCACAAGACCACGTGGTGTCTTATAGCCATTATTCATCTGGGTATTCATAGCAATTTACCACTTCTAACCTTGAGAACCCTTATTGAAAGAAATGTCCACGCTAACGTCTTCTTGATTGGTGATAAAATGATCGACTTGGACATTTGGAACAGACCTGTAATTTATTTGGAGAGAACTGCAATCGGGCGTTTGGGCTTTGTAAGTTCTCTGTTTTTATATGTTCTTTAGGAAATACTTATTACTAGTACTTTGCTTTGTTATGGCAGTATACCCATGTATATTGTGGAAGACAATCCTCCGGTTATTGGCGTTACAATGATAATTTTTGGCATCCAAACAAAGGATTTTTGCGCCCGTTTGGCTTGAGAGGCGAAATTTGTCTACCCTTGTTGTTCAATCAGCCATTTAAAGTGGGATATTATGGATTACTGCCCAATATTTTTGTTGATCACGCCAATCAGTCTGTAAGTGGAACGGACGTTGAGGCCATCAGGCTTTTAGCTGACAAATACCAAATGAAATTGGAATTTCTGGCGGGAGATGGCGGTGATACGAGGACAGTCGGCGTAAAGAATGCAAGCCACAATTTGGCCAAGGTATGTATGTAATCTGAGCATTGAGTCTTTTGGATGTTATTGGAATTTTGGAAAGATCCAAGCTCTTGGGAATATCAAAAGTTAGAGCTCTTTCCATTTCTCAAATAGAGATGCAAAATGACAAAAATATGATACCTATCTTTTACATAAAGCTCATCCGTTACCAACATATGTTTGATGTTAAGTTAAATTGTTGTACGTACATTTGGATGTTTTCGTCCAACTTTTTGCTTTTTTTCTTAAGCCATGTCATACTCATTTTTTTTTCAAATCTTAAAATATTGTTTTTTCGAAGAAGCTATAAAATTCTTGATTTGACTAGATAGATGAAAAACGGGAATAGAGATTTTAGAGCAAACCTTATATTGAACTTGTTGTTTAAACCGTGGGTTTATGGCTTAGAATTTTTTTTGTAAATATTTCAAGAGCATAAGATTCTGGAAATCAGTTTTCAAAAAACAGAACTTATGGAGATCCTTACATTTTTTGTAGCACAAAAAAAGTTTCTCAAATACTTTCTTGTTCATGTTCCAGCTTTTCCGTGGAGAATTTCAAGCTGCTATCCCAGGACTTCAATTTTATCACAACTATATCTATTTCGATCTTTCCTACTACGTTCTATTTTCTCAAGTGAGATACGCCGCTCGTGTGCCTCAAAAAACCGTGGCTTTTGAGAACGTGGCTCGAGGGTTCGATAAACTGAGTTGGACGGCTGTGTTCACAACATTGGCCAGTTTCTCCATCACATTTCAGACCATGTTCTATGTCTACAAGTTCAAGATAAAAGACGCAAACATGTACAACAACCCTGGGAACCCGGCAGACTTCTTTTTGCTCACTTTCACGTCTTTTGTTGAGCCAGACAAAGTTAACTGGTTCCCCAAATGGTCTGCAGGTACTTAACCTACACACTACAAAATTATTTTGACTAGAAAAAAAGAAACGAGATAAAATTCTTTTGACATTAAAAACGATACAGTTACTTCTGATCCAAAGAGACCAAATAAATCGGCAGGATCACGGCAAATCGGCAAAGTCTTTGGCGTTTTTCAACATGTGGGAAGCAAAAGTTCATGATTAAACGAAACCTTTTCCTATCAGATACACATCTAAACTATTTAGCTCATTTGATAGAACAGTTTGGTTAGTGAAAATCCTCAAGCCTGCTGCATATGTGTCTAAATTCTTAAGCTGTTAGGTTAAGTTAAAAGTTAAAAAACTGTTAAAAAGTTAAGTTTAATTCGGGTGGAGTTTGAATAAGCACCGATAAGTGTCTCCCAATTGGGTGACTACAATTCCATCTACTTAGACGAAGTAGTCTGATTTGTTGTTGAACTTCGTCACAATCAGCTGAATGTTGATGCGGTAACTTGACCAATCACCAGCGTGGACCATCAGCACCATGACCTTTTTTGCCTTGCTTTTCAAATTTTGCAAACAAAAGATTATATCTTCAAATTTAAGAAATAAATTTCTGCATTCAATTACGGTATAAAACACCAACTTTGCCAAGAAATTGTCTGAACTGATCTTTTTTCGTCAAATTATCAATCATTTTGGGAAAAATAACCCTAAAAGGCTAAAATAAGTGGTTTTCAGCTAAAAATGTTTTTTTTCTCCCAGGAAATGCCTGGTTTTACGAAAAGATATTTTTTTTATGTTTGCACGTAATTTCCCGCCCTTTAGTAATGACTAGGGCCCGGAAATATATATTTTTGCTGTGGTGCAGAAATCCCAGATCTTGTACAGTATAGTTTCAGGTGATGGCTGACGAGCGTAATCGTCAGCTGATCCTACTTCATGAAACGTCTGGAATTTCCGCTCTACAGCAAAATATAGAAACATAGATGTCTAGATAAATGCATTGAATGCAATTCGACACAGTAAATGTACCTTACCAAAACGCAAGCTTTTCTTTGCGTTGAAGTCATTATTATTTTCAATTTTAATAATGATAGATCCCAAGGGGTCGTAACCAAAACCAAAATTTTCAGCCATTACAGGGCTCAACTAAGGCCAAAACCAGCTAGCTATAAAATCGTATTCAAACAAAATTCATTTTGCAAATTATTTTTAACCATAGTTCTCCATTGCTTGCAACAAAATGAATATGAAAATGGCGATGGTAAAAACATAGTGGTTCCATTCCATTTTAGGAAAACTGACCGCCCTTTTGTGGTCAATGTTTGCACTCTTGGTGGTGAGTTTCTACACCTCCAATCTCCGAACCAATCTCATTGCGCCAAGTTTAGAGCCCGAGATCAACAGTCATGAGGATATCATTAAACATGACAAGTTCGTCCATGCCAACTATCTATTCTTATTTCTTCGCCACTTAAAAGTGTCTCCAGCCTTTGAAGAGGTGCTTCGTCGAGTTGATAAACAAGGTGGATGGTTCAGATCAGATGCAGAAGAAGGATCGTTGGAACCTCATGTTGAACTCGGAGTTTTGAAGCACGGAGATGTCTACTTCACCAATGATGAGAACGTCCTATATTCTTACTTATTTCAAAAGACCCTGGGATTTCCAAATTTGAGGATTTCTAATGACGCTTTGAACAATTTTTACATGGCCATCCGAATCAAAAAATACTCTCCCTACACCCCAGATATTGACAACGTGATCATTACTTATCATGAACTCGGATTATTCAAAAAGTTTTTATTCAAGCCCATTCCGATCATTGCAATGCCTTCAACTTCAGGTGGGTCACAGTATGAGTCGTCAGAAAACTTGAGGATGAGCATGGAAATGTTGTGGACTCCGATCATACTATTGTCAAGTGGTTGTATTGTAGGGGCAATCGTTTTGATTTTGGAGATGGGATTGATGCCTCAGAATTTGAGAAATATGGATAATTCACGAACTTCAAGCGTTTTGAAGTTCTAATTGATTTCAATAACCCCATTGAATCTTTTGTAAATTCTATCCTATCTTATGAGGTACCTAACTACGATGAATATGATCAATTAAGTTGCAGCTCTTCAAATAATCTTACACATGAATGTTACTGAATTGAAAATAAATCAAACTACCAGAGGAGTTTACCTCACCTTTTCATAACCTTATAAACTTACTTTTATTACAACACAATCCGACAATGACTCACAAATTTAGGTTTAAAAAAATAGTTATTAAAACACACAAATTTACATTCCAAGTGCATGTATTTATGTCTCTATTACAAAGCGTAAGAACTTGTTTCAATCTCAATTTGACAGAAAAAATGAAAGAAGAAAGTACAATTTTGTCATCATGATTGGTAAATTATCTCACCTATAAAGGAAAAACAACTTTTTTAAAAAAATTGAGCCTTCCACGCTTTCACACTGACGAAGTTTTTTTGCTATTTTTTTGGAATATCTCAACCGCAAATCTTCTATTCTCAGTTTGACTTTAAATTTGAGAGACTTTCTTGGGTTCACATGACACTTCCTTGAATTGCTTATTTTCCTCTAGGTTTTGCTTTGGCAGACACACATTTTTTTCACTCTCAAGCATTGCAAATTTGTTGGCAAAATGGGCTTTCATTATTTTTTATAATTGTCGAAAAAATATTTTTTTTTACAACTTAATGTCATAAAAATAGTTATTGTTGAGTGGCATGTTGGACAATTTTTAGCGATTTTGGGGTTCAAAATGCAATTTTTCGTTCATTTGGCTGAAACTTGAAAAGGGCAGTTTGTTTTTTTCAAAAGAGGTGCAAGGCGCAAGAGCCTAAAAAAAGTGCGCAAAAGCACCCTAAAAGGCGCAAAGTTTGCGCAAAAGCGCAAAATATGGAAGCACTGCATTGATCCTCTTAGAAATGCTTCGTTTTGTTATGTTTTCTTTTGTGCTGTGACCAATTTAAGCAAGAGAAATAGGCCAAAACTTTGAAAATGTTTCTTTTATCGAGATTGAGGAAATATGGAAAATTTCTTATATCGAGAGTTCTTATGTAGTAAAATTTTGGTCAGCACGGAAAAGTTTCTTGTATCGCGAAAATTTCTTAAACTGAGATTTGTTTTATCTAGATTCGATTGTAGTTGTGTTAGATATTTACTTTTGGTTTTTTTTATTTAACTGTTTGAGTTGTTCGGTTAAGTTTTCTTTGAATTTGATTTTTGATTTTATTAGGCACAAATCTATTGTTCTGTATGTGAGACCCTATTTGCGTTGGGTAAATAACGCATGTCATCAGTGTCACCAGTGACAAATATTGCCAGAATAGGACTAATTAATTATATAAAAACAAATTATACCAAAACACATCTTGACAACTTTTGGATCCTCAAAGCAAATAATTCATCTTCTCACGCTCACGACCACCTTCCGTTTTTGCTGGACAAGCATGGCCTTTCGCACGACAAAAGTAACGTCTTCGTTCCTCTTCAGAGTCTTGGTTCACTTGGGATGATCCATTGTGCAACACTTTCTCCTCAATCAAAGTCTCTTGAACATTCTCCGCCATCAAAGCCGCCTGGATTAGATACACTAAGATAGATATTGGCAATCGTAGGCTAACACACGGTGCCGATGATTCACGCTGGTGATTGGTCAAGACAAGGAGGACGGTATTACTTGGAGTGGGATCGAGCTGGGGCGCGTTACTGCGTTGGTGTGAATTTTCCTGCGTGATAGCCTGGAGTTAATGAAGAAATCCAATATAATTCGAATTAATGTCGTTTTATTGACATAGGTCATAAAACAAAAGTCCACAAGGATTCAATGAGCAATCATTTGATGCCCAATTGATGTCTCTCAAAGAACTCAAACTGTGTTGTTTCATTGTGTTAAGTCAGATATCTTCAAACTCCTGATCTACTGACTTGCTTTGTGATAGTGATTGTCCATCTTTTGTTGAAAGCAACATGGTTTTTATCATTGGGGTTGTTTAAGGACATTTTTCTCTTCATAGAATGCAAAAAAAATCTTTTTTATATCTTTTTTTTTAACATTTTACAGTCTTCTTTTGGCTTTAGAACCCCAATTAGGTGCTAAAAAGAAAGACAGAGAAGAACATTAAAATCATTGTACAAAGGGAAGAATGTCTTAGAACTATCCCAATGATAAAAACCATGTTGCTTTCAACAAAAGATGGACAATCACTATCACAAAGCAAGTCAGTAGATCAGGAGTTTGAAGATATCTGACTTAACACAATGAAACAACACAGTTTGAGTTCTTTGAGAGACATCAATTGGGCATCAAATGATTGCTCATTGAATCCTTGTGGACTTTTGTTTTATGACTTATGTCAATAAAACGGCATTAATTCGAATTATATTGGATTTCTTCATTAACTCCAGGCTATCACGCAGGAAAATTCACACCAACGCAGTAACGCGCCCTCGCTCGATCCCACTCCAAGTAATACCGTCCTCCTTGGTCAAGAGCATTCAGTTGAAGATTCAGCTAATTCTAACGAAGTTCAACAACAAACCAGAGTACTTCTTCTTTGTTGATTTTGTAGTGATCTGACCTGGTGCTGGGGTTGCCAATTTTCTTAAGTGAAATCATATTCCCCACTGTCTACCAGCCTTCATAAACAGGTTTTTTTTTTCTTTACGAAGCGACAAAAGGCAAGGCATCCCTGACTTTCGTGACTTCTGAGCAGGGTTGCAAATCAACCTCAAATTCGTGTTTGCTCATAAACCAGAGCAAAGCACCCATTCTCTAAGAGGTAACCCTACCCTGCCACCTCCCGTGAAAAAACTTGCGCAAGCCGAGATTTCACATCACTGAGATTTTGTTGTCAATCACCCGATCATGTGAATTAATCGGCCCCTGTTTAAACTCCACAAGAAAGAAATGTTTCCATCAAGAATTCTTGACATAGTTGGGAGCAGCAATAAAAACCACGCCCTGACAACTAGGTCTAATTCTGACCACAAGTGGCGCTAAGATCAATAGTTCAAACTGACATATTTAGACTCGAATGCATTCATTTTGATTCTTGGTGCAATTTTATGCCCATTTTCCAATTAGGTGGCCAGTTTTGCCTTACTTTTTGGCAATTTTTCGTGTCTATTTGTCATTTTCTTTGCCATTTTTGGGCCTGCAAGGCATTTTTTTATTTGCCAGGAATCTGCATCCCTATCCATGACTTACGGAACTCTTGAAAATAAATTGTTTTCAAAGCTTCACCTTGTGTTAATCCACTAATATTGCTGTTCCACGATGTGCGATTTACACATTTCATAAAAATCCATTCGGCCTTGAGTTTTTTAAGACATTGAGATGCCACTGCTAAGGTAAAAGACGATCAATTTGGTTTCCAAGCAAGGTTTTTCATGAGCAAAATAAGTGAAGGTTGCCAATGGTAGAGTAAATATATTGGTAGCTGAATACTTCGAAAGATGGCTGACCCCTAGTTTTGACTCCAAAGCGTTAAGTTTTGAGGGTGGCAGTCAGCCGGGATCGAACTCCAGCTATGCGCAAGACAAATCGATATAGTACGCACTACGCCATGCCTCACCTCTTAAATTCATTTTTTTACGTTTAACATAATTTTCTCTAATGATTCTTTTAATGCCTTAACAATTATAATTGACATATTGCAGAATGAGCCTAAACAATATCAAATAATTATGGAAATTAGTCTATGGCATTGGGTGGAGCCATATCGTCCAAATATTTCTGAAGTGTCATGCAAGAAAATCGTTCCTTAAAGGTGAATAGTTACAGTAAACGTGTATGATATTCCGAGAGATAATTTGCCACTTACTCCCTTTTTATTAGCGGTCTTCTCCATATACAGTCGAAGAGTACTTCGAATCTCACAATCATTGATATTATAAAATGTCAAATTGACGAAAAAACGTTGTAATTAACATGACACATATCTTTCCATCTATTTATCAGCCTTCAATGATCGAAAGACAACCAGATGAACTGAACACCTCTCAATAACCATTAATCATGTTATGGAGACACGTTGATTTGTTGGGTCGGGATATTTTCCGTCAAATAAATCATGATTCTGAGTTTAAACATTGTACCATTGTTTCCAATATTCCAATTCAATTCCCTGGATCAAGCTTCCTTTCGATTGATCCAGGAAATCCAGAGCTTGACGTGCGCAAAATGGCAAAGTTTATTCATCAAATCACTTGGTGTCTCGTGGTTTTTATCCATATTGGGCAGAGTGCCAACATTCCCATTTCACTCGTGAAAGCCCTCGTGGAACGAAATGTTCACGCGAATGCCTTCTTCATTGGCAATACTTCAGCTCTTGCATTTGAGCAATGGATCAAACACGCAGTCATAATTGAGAGGTCATCAATTGCAGAACAGGGCTTCGTAAGTAACTAATTTCTTGGCAGACTTATGTCAACAATTGTTGGAGTTGAATTAATCAAATTACAATCACTTTGGTTTCGGAAGTAATCAAATGCAATTACATATTTTAAAAGTACTTCCAAAACGTAATTTAGTTATTTTTTATTTCATCTCTCTCACACCCAACTTGAGCTGATTTGTTTTCAAGTGAGAAATGTGCGACAAGCGCGGATACTTGTTAGTTTTGGGAGGTGTTAAATCGCAGAACTTATAATGAAGGATTAAATGTCAATATAATTTAAAATTGAAAAATGTCAATTACATTGGTTAAAGTGCATGTAATAAGGCTTGAATAAAGTTGCTGTTTTTAGACATAACCCAGTTTTTGGTCATAAATTTGCTGGTTTTGGCCATAAATTTGCTGTTTTTAGTCATAAATTTGCTGTTTTTGGTCATAAATTTGCTGTTTTTGGTCATAAATTTGCTGTTTTTTTGGTCATAAATTTGCTGTTTTAGACATGAATTTGCTGTTTTTGGTCATAAATTTACTTTTTTTTTTGGTCATAAATTTACTGTTTTTTTTGGTCATAAATTTGCTGTTTTAGACATGAATTTGCTGTTTTTGGTTATAAATTTGCTGTTTTTGGTCATAAAGTTACTGTTTTTTGTTAATAAAGTTGTTGGTTTTGGTCACAAAGTTGCAATATTTTTTGGAAAAAGTTGCACACAATTCAACGAAAGTTGCCGAAAATGTTGCTGTTTTCTGGCCTTAATATGTCACTTTTTGACATCAAAATGATGAATTTGGCCAAGAAATTTTCTCAAATTTCAGCAAAAGTTTGTAATTATAAGTTTATCTCTTGTTTGGACTTTGGCTTTCTTCAGAATACAGTTTTACTTTGCACAAGTTATTTTAGAATTTAAAGGAACTTGTAATTCTTTAACATGGTCCTGCTAAAGCGCATGTAAATTAACAATTCAAGCAATTTTCCGCACTATTCAAGTGATCAAGGCAAGAAGATGCCAAAAGTTGTTGTTTGTTGCCGAAAGTTCCTGAATTTGATTAAGATGGCCAAACGTTTCAACTTTTGATAAAAGTTACATTTTGCAATTTTGTCCACGTCCTTGTAATTGTTCAGAAATGTATAGATTTGATTGAGAAGGAAGTATAATTGCAATATAACATTAAAGTGATATTTTTAATTGCCGTTGTTTACCGAACTAAAGAGGCATGGTCTAAGGACAAAGCTATCGGACATTTTCAATGAAAGCATGTTGGCTATTAACTTAGGTTTTATTACTTGAATAACAAGGAGTTTGGTGAGTTGTTAAATGGACATACAAAGGTAGAGATACTAACTAGTTGAAGGAAAAAAAGCTCTGATATAAGCAGGTCACACAAAAAAAATCATGAGGCGGAATTGTCGCATATTGAAAACTGATGGTTAAAGGTCACATGACCACATTGAGCCATAAAAAGGCTAAACTTCTCAGAGCTTCTTGTCATAGAAGTCAATGATTTATTTTTGTTGTAGTTTACTTTTCATAAGGAGTCGCCACTTGTTGAACAGGTTGATCAATTACAGATAGCCGAGTTGATTTGAAATCAGTCCAAAAGTCCCAACCAAAACAATGCAAAAGACAAATTGCCAAAATTTTCCGTCACATGATTTTTTTTGCCCTGGGTGAGTGAGAAAGTAGAGCAAAATTGACATAGTTGTGCGAAAATAAGAAGATTTACGGAATCTTCATGTTATTACGATCTACTTTGGCTTTTGGTAAGCAAAGTCACACTCAAAAGGTTGCAAAATTTCTCAAAACATAAACAATCTGTACTTTTTAGTGCCTCATTGTTAGCCCTTTCTGAGATTTGACACCAAAGTGAGTACGTGGGAACGCATAGCCAGAAGACCCCTGGATCTGTATGCACTTAATCTGTCTCTCTAAGAGCCATTTTATGGATTTGCTCTAAATGTATGTTTACATTTCTCTTGCTCTTTTCAAAAGTGTGTCCATGTCCATCTTTTATATTTAAGCTTGTGCATGTATATTGTGGAAGACGAACATCCGGCTACTGGCACTATAATGAGAATTATTGGCAATCCGAAAAGGGGTTTCTTCGACCTTCTGGCTTGAAAGGTGAAAGGTGTCTGCCCTTGCTATTCAATCAGCCGTTCAAGGTTGGATATTATGGATTATTACCCAATATTTTTGAAGATCGCACCAATCAGTCTGTGAGTGGTACGGACGTTGAAGCCATCAGACTTTTGGCCGATAAATACCGAATGAAGCTGAAATTTCAAGCAGGAGACGGTGGAGACTATGTTACAATAACATCTAGGAATGCCACACACAATCTGGCAAGGGTAACGTTGTTGCATTTTCTATGGAATAATTAGCTATTGTTTAAGGGCGGAAGTTTTTTACTCACGTAAAAAAGCATTTTTGGGATGAAAAAAATATTTCAGAAGTTTTGGTAGAAAAGCACATATTTGACCCTATGGGAGATACTTTTGTCCAAATAAATGATAATTTAACGAAAATGATCAGTTGAGACAAATTTTGAGGCAAACTTGATATTTTTTCCTTCACTTGAACGTTACGTGATAATTCTTCAATTTCTTTTTTGAAGGGGGACGGATTTTTTAATACCGCTACAAGGAATGGGATTCCCTGTAAAAAGAATTAATGATTAATTTAGTTTATAAAATTACCGTTTATATGAAATTTGATCTACCAATGAGTTACTGCTGGCAGATCTGTACAACTCTTGAATAGTGGGTTGGTCAGGAATAGTATTTAAGAATTTGTCCAATCCTGCCTTAAATGCTGTAAGAGGATCAGCTCCTACATATTCCCGACGAAGACTAATAATGGGCAACAAATTGAACAATGAAGGAGCCCGATAAAGAAGAGAAGAGGACTTCATTGATCGAACTAGCCTCGATTCCCTTGGATTTGGAGGTGCTCTACAATCGCTACAACTGATCTCAAAGTCTGGGTTAGGACAGAGCCCATGAATGCTCTTGAAAACGTAGTCTCCATTGTCTTTGAGCGGAACATCTAATTTTTACGCCCCATACGTCATTGTGCGGAATTTCATCCCGTTCAATGCCATGTTGCTCTCGCCAACCCAAGAGTAGACTTTCTCCAAGTCCTCAACTAAACATTTTGAGTCCCGATCATTCCTTCCACAAACTAATTTTGTATCATCAGCATATGAAGAAATACTGGCTTTTGTTCTAAAATTCTGGAGAGGAGCAATAAAGAGAATAAACAGGAGCGGACCTAAAATTGAACCTTGTGGAACACCTGACTTGACACCATACATGCCATTAACCACTTGGGTATTTAAACCCAAATTCAGTACACGATTTCCGCATTGACAAAATTTGGAAAAAGCGTCTTCTGCTGAAGTGTTCCTTCACCCAATTCTAGAGGGTAGCGTGTTTTTGTGAAGTAGGTCTTTCTGCAATTTTCTGTTTCAAAATGTGGAAGTGCAAACAAGGAAAAAGTCAATCTTAAAAAGAAATCTGACCATTTTCCTAAAACTCTTGTTTCGTTTTCTCCCGTCTTTTGCTTTTTTTCATCTCTTTTCCAATACCCTCTATATATTTTCCTAGCTGTTCTGGGCGACCAAACAATAAACAAATAAACAATTTTCATCAATTGCGAATTGCCTTTGTGTTTATATATTTAACTTATCCAACATATATTGGATAACTTATCCAACATAGAGGTAATGATAATAAAAGTATTGGATATTCTTCCATCAAAAGGTTCGAAAATTGACAGTTGGAGTAGCATGCTATCAGCCCTTTCATAAATACTTTTTTTGGAATTAATATTTTGGACTAAATCGGTTTTGAGATGAAAAAGGAATTTGAAAATGAATTCCAAGATCATATTTGTCCTACTTTTTATAACATAAAACGTCATTTTGACCACCTAAAATAGTACCTTTTTGACCGCCAAAACCGACAGATTTTGCTGCCCATTAGTTATTGCCATTGCATGTAATTCATTACTTTTCAATTCATGCCGAGCTTAAAACAAATTTTTAAGGAGTAGTAAACGCATGTTTACCTTTTGAGGCACCAGCTCATTATTGTAATAAATATATACAGCAATGGATCATGCATCCCAGCAATGCATCTCTTTCGTAAATGAAATTACTACAAACATAAGTTGTTACGGATTTTTCGTGAAATTATTTTACAGACCAGGGGTCAGCAACCGGGGGGCCACGGCCCACAAGTGGGCCCAGGAGCTATGGGTAAAGTCCTATACTAGTGGGCCCTAAACTCTTTGATCGTTGATTTGTGGGCCCCTTAACCTACCAACTTTGTTCGGTGGGCCCCTGATAACATGTTAAGTGGTTGCCGACACCTCATTAGACCTTTGCCAATTCTGGTTGATTTTCAGCTCTTTCGGGGAGAATTTCAAGCTGCCATTCCTGGACTTCAATTTTATCATAACTATGTTTTCTTTGATCTCACCAACTACGTTCTATTTTCCCAAATGAGATACGCCGCTCGTGTGCCTCAAAAAACCGTGGCTTTTGAAAACGTGGCTCGAGGATTCGATAAACTGAGTTGGACAGCTGTGTTCACAACATTGGCCGGTTTCTCTGTCACATTTCAGACCATGTTTTTTGTCTACAAGTTTAAGTTGAAGGATTCGACATTTTACAACAACCCTGGGAACCCAGCAGACTTCTTTTTGCTCACTTTTACGTCTTTTGTCGAGCCAGACAAAATTAATTGGTTTCCAAGATGGTCAGCAGGTACAGTATTTTCATTTGAATTGCAATTAATACAGTTGTAAGAATTAGTTTTTGTTTCTTATCTCTTATTTCTTAACATATTAGTTTTTGCACAAGTTTCTTTAAAATAATGTGAATCCAAACAGTTCAAGAAATAATCTACACGTAGATATTTTAGGATAACTTTTGGGACCTGAACTTGCCTTGAACAACACGTTAAATGGTTGTTATGGGTGGCATTTTAGGCATACACATTGCCACTCAATATGTTACTGTCTGTCCTTCATTAAAGTTTTTTTTCATAGAATTTTCCCATCTCAAATCTTTCTCACTGAAGTAAGGTTCATTTTTCTTTTGACAAAAATAAATGAACATGAAAAGACACAAAAAGAAATTTTGAATTTGATTTTGGCATCCTTTTAGGCAAAATTACTGCTCTTATGTGGTCTGTGTTTGCATTGTTGACGGTGAGTTTCTACACTTCTAATCTCCGAACCAATCTCATTGCGCCAAGTTTAGAGCCCGAGATCAACAGTCATGAGGACATCATCAAATATGACAAGTTCATTCATGCCAACAATCTCTTCTTATTTCTTCGCCAATTGAAAGTGTCTCCAGTGTTTGAGGAGGTACTTCGTCGAGTTGATAAACAAGGTGGATGGTTCAGATCTGACGCAGATGAGGGATCCTTGGAACCTCATGTTGAACTCGGAGTTTTGAAGCACGGAGATGTCTACTTCACCAATGATGAGAACGTCCTATATTCTTACTTATTTCAAAAGACCCTGGGTTTTCCGAATTTGAGGATTTCCAATGACGCTTTGAATACTTTTTACATGGCTATTCGAGTGCAAAAGTACTCACCCTACACCCCAGATATTGACAACGTTATTTCCACCTATCATGAGCTTGGTTTGTTCAAAAAGTTTTTATACAAGCCCATTCCGATTATTGCGATGCCTTCAACATCAGGAGGGGCACAGTATGAGTCGTCTGAAAATTTGAGGATGAGTATGGAAATGTTATGGACGCCAATTATTCTCTTGTCATCTGGATGCACTCTTGGTACAATAACTTTGTTTTTTGAAATGTGTCTAACACGTTCTGAAAGGGGAATTCTGGTGAGCGCTAATGAGTGAAGTCTATGTCGGCAAAGGTTTCATAAAACATGCTATTCTCCACCTTTTTTTGAAAAGCCGTTAACTATGTTGCAGCTCTCCAAAAAATAGTCGATTACACAAGTACGTTTCAAGCATAATTTGAAGATCAATGTATTAAGCATTCATTTGGTTGTAGAACAATGTTTGATCAATAAAAAACATTTACTCGGAAGCAGTAACAACCGTATCATTTCCTCCAAGATGATGATTTCAAAACATTTTTGTTGATATCAAAACTTTAGGCGTTTGCCAATTTATAAAGCAAGGCTTTGGGTTTGATCGAGATCTTGCATGAGGAGAAATAACGAGTTAACTTCCCGTCTACACTTGCCTGAATATCACAGATTTTATTTCATTTTTGTTGACTCCGTCAAAAATTGAAGCTCCCGATTGGGCTGAAAATTGTTTTAATTCCTTGTTCTTTAACGAACAGGGAGGAGACGGCGTCGTGGTTAGCGCAGTTTCTTATAGTGAGAGGGGTGGTCCCAGGTTCGATTCTCCTCACCGAGCTTTCTGAAGGAAACTTTTAGAAGTTAATTCACACCTGCAAATGGAGACCCATTCTGATACCGGGCCTGAGATTGCTTATCGGAACATTTGGACGATGTAATGGCTGACTTCGCTGGCGGGGCAAGGCTCAACCCTCCGACCATAGGACCCACAATCCAAAATAGATATACTTTTATATGATATGATATGATATATTTCAGGGCCTTGGGTGGAATTTGGGCAAGATTCATTGTTTTCAATTAATGATTATTTGCCACCCCAGGTTCCCCTTAAGCCAGAGGCTTGTTTTAGCGAGGACCTTGGAAAAATTGCACTTTAACACACACAAACAAGATAGTTCTTACCACAGGCACATGATACCAGTTACCTTTTAAGTCAAATAGACCCATTTCCCATACCAAGGGATTCATTCAAGGATGTCATTGCACAATCATGCACGGTCATTCACGGCAAGAGAAGCAATTTTTATTTTGACTCGAAGTTGAATATGAGCGAGTGATGCTTCCTGTCAAGTGCGGGGTCCAATTTCTGCGTCCAAGTGGGTCAACGAAGGGTTAAGTCAAAAATGATTTGTCCATCTCTGTGCTCCTTGTAGTTGTGTTGATTCACAACCCCTGGCGTACGTGTACTTCTATTTATACATTTGAGCATTGGGATAATTGCTTGACCAGAGTCAAACCATCTAGTTTTAGGTGTCCTATAACTTTAGAGCGAATCAAATGACCGACAATCAAAATAGAGCGGTTTTTTGATCGCCATATGAAATTAGCGCGGAAATCAAAAGAGAGCCAATATGTTTGATCGAACATCAAATTACCACCGATATTAATCAACGCAATCAAATTTAGAAATGCTAGTCTCAAATCAGAAATAATTACATATTTGTCATTGGAACAAGAAACAAGGTATATCCGAAATCTTCACCAAAACCCAAAAGGGCAGACAAAATTTGTTCTTTGAAGGCTTTTTAGACTTTTTTTTGTTAGAATTTTATCACCCTTGTTTGGCAAGGCTTCATGCAATCGAAGTATTGGTCACAAAAATTGTATTCAAACTAGCCATGGCTTGGAAGACGCCATGTTCTTGACAAGCTCTCTTTGGAAAATGATTCAATTTCATACAGAAAAAAATCTGTTTCAAGAAGTGAAGGTGGGGCATTTAGTAAATCAGCGGTCAGCAGTCGGGGGAGAATTATTCCTGCAAAAATAAATATTTTCTTCAAGATGAACACCATGACTTACTGTACAGCTATCGCTAGCTTTAAAGAGATAAATCCAATTGAATATTTGTAGGAAGAAATCAAAAACCAAAATGGTAGATAAATGAGTGTGTGGACGAGACATGTGACAAATGATGGTAAGTAAATAAAAGGGTTAATATAACATTGAGAGGATAAAATCATATAAATAAATGGTGATAGTAAAAGTTTATCGTTATCTTACACTCTAAGACATTGAAATATTCATCATTTGCATCACATTTACTTTAATATCATTGTGGATCAATTGTACTGGCGCCCTTTTTGTTCTCTCTTTTGATTTCGCGCTCATTTGACTACGCGATCAAAAAACCGCTCTATTTTGATTGTCGGTCATTTGATCCACTCTAATTTGATATAGCACCCTAGTTTTAGAATGCTCCAGTCCCAAAATATGGGGTTAGTGTGAGCTTTTGCTTTCGCTCACCCCATCCACCTAAATACTTTTTTTCTGGATCATGACTTGCATGATCGTGAACGAGTTTTGAACGAGTGGAATCGTAGAGAGAGAGAGAGAAGCGTGCTTTTCCAATTAGGAACAAGACAAAACACATTTCAGAAAAAAGTCGCTCCGAAGTAAACCTCGGGTTGACGCGCAACTGAACTTCACATCTTCCCAACTCCCTTTTTTCAACATGCTTTTAAGTGTACTCAAAGAGCGTTTGTTGAAGACTTTCACCTTGTCGCCGTACCGTATGGCCCAAAAATTATTAAACATGGCACCCTTAGGGGATCGAACCCCTTCAGAGTTAATGGACGATATATTGGCATTGCTGGATGGCAGTCTTGGAGCCTGTACACTCTTTCGTACCATCTTTGTGAATTTGTTGCCTGCAGATGTACGGTCGCACCTTCTCCCCATTATGGATAAAAGCTCACCACGCATTTTGGCCCTCTTGGCGGATCAGTTGATAGCCTCCGCCCACTCTTCTATTTCTACAATTCGAAAGAAGAATGTGGAATCGAAATCGAATTCATCCTCTTCTTCAAGAGATTGGTGTCGACTTCATAAGAAATGGGGTACCAAGGCTTATCGTTGTGAGCAGCTTTGTTCTTTTGGCCAATCTCACCCCCATCACGTGAATATGGTACAGGGAAACTGCGAAGCCGACCATCAATAAATGGTATTGGTGGTCATTTACTCTTGGTTACGAATAAATTGAACAATACATCGTATCTTGTTGATTCGTGTGCACAAGTGAGCGTCCTTCCTGTTCCCAGTTCTTTGCGTAATTCACCTTCGTTAACGAGTTTTGTCACTGCCAATGGTTCTGCTAGTTCTTCAAATGGGACCAAAACTTGCAACATACTCTTGGGAAATCATGTACATATATAATTGGACGTTTTACCTCACTGGTTTAAATCAGGCCATATTGGGGGCTGATTTTTTTAGGGCTAACAATCTTGTCATTGATTTGTTAAACAATTGTCTCTATGATCCACAGTTAAAGCGGATTATCACCGGTCATTTGAGCCGAGCAACGGCCCCGGCATTGTCTGTGTTGAGACCAAAGGCGGGGTGCTCTCTCTCAGCAATATTGGATGAATTCCCGGAGCATCTGGTTCCTTCTTTTAGTGACGCCCACCCAAAGCACGGCGTTACTCATCGCATCCACACAAATGGACAAACTGTCTTTGCGCGACCTCGACGAATGGCTGGGGACAGAATGAAAGTGGCTGAAACAGAATTCGGAACCATGTCTGATATGAGAATCTGTCGACTATCTTCGTCTGATTTTGCATCCCCTCTACATGCTGTGCCAAAATCTGACGGTTCTTGGAGGTTAGTGGGCGATTACAGACGTTTGAATGACATCACTGAAGAATCCCCCGGGGAAACAGTATGGAATGCCAAAACCTGAATATATTTAGACAAGATATGTAAGTATGAATATACATAACGGAATAGAAAATTGTCAAGTGGTACACACCCTGGAGACAGAGGAGGAGGGTTCCGAGAAGGCCAAAGGTGACACTCGAAATGACGCGAAGTGCTTGGCTTCTCCTGAAGGCAGGGTGGGCATTTTTCGACATCGAGAGCATTTTGGACACCCTAGTGTCCAAAAGTGTCCAAAAGTGTCCAAAAGTGTTCAAAAGTGTCCAAAAGTGTCCAAAAGTGTTCAAAAGTGTCCAAAAGTGTCCAAAAGTGTCCAAAAGTGTCCAAAAGTGTCCAAAAGTGTCCAAAAGTCCAAAAGTGTCCAAATGTGTCCAAAAGTGTCCAAAAGTCCAACAAACTTAAAAGAAAGTTGTACAAATCAGACGGAAAACCAGTTACACTACATAAGTAATTGAATTCTCAAGAATGCATGGTTGTGTACTTAAACAAAAATAGTTCTATTAATGGGAACATTTCTTGGAGAAATAAACTTTGCCATGATAACTTTAACCCTTGGTCATGAGGCTAATTTGCCTCACTGATTACAATAATATTATATATACATTTGTAAAACGTAAAAACAATTTGCATGTTTTGTTTATACAATATGGTAAAATGTCTGTAACTGTTCAAAATGTTTCAAGATTTACATTTTATTTCCTCATCTGTAAACAAGAGTCTTGTCTTTTTTGATAGTAAAACAACACTGCTTTAATTCTTTGGCAAAAGCATTATAATACCCACATCGCAATCTGATATCAGTTTGAGTGTGCTTTATTATAGGTAACATTTTTTGGACAGTCAGGTCAAAAGACTTCTTGCCTCTTGGATGGAAACACTTGCAACAATGATAAACTTTGGAATATAAATCAAAATACTAAGTAACCTTCTCTTGTCACAAATCAAGACACAATTAGCATTATTTGTTAGGTCTTTTACCCATATATTTACAAAGTTTGATTTTTTGGCATTTCTTGCACTTCATTAGCCATGTCTTAGCCAACAGATAATTTTTTTATTTATTTAACATTTTTTTGTTTTTGCTTAAAAACTCTTCAGTTTCTTTGACATTTTTTGTTTTTGCTTAAAAACTCTTCAGTTTCTTTGACATTTTTTTGTTTTTGCTTAAAAACTCTTCAGTTTCTTTGACATTTTTTTGTTTTTGCTTAAAAACTCTTCAGTTTCTTTGACATTTGAGTTTGTCACTGCAATAAATTGATTTGCCATTCCAATACACTTTGTTTACCATTCAAGCATTTATGTTTTTCATCCCAACACACTTTCTTTACAATGCCAGCACATTTTTTTCCAATCTAGCGCATTTTGCTTGCCCCTTTTTCAGCCTAAAAAGCATCTTCTATTTGCTAAAATCTTCAAGCTTACCAATACTAGTTTCAACAACCCAGCACTCTCTTACATTAATTATAAGATTTTAATATCAGGATGTATAAGTGATGATTATTATAAGCGCTACTTTTGGTTGTTTATCTGAAATTGAAGGAAAGTTAACATAAAAGAAAGAAAAACGAAAGAGATGGGCCAAAAATGGTCACATTATTTTTCGTAACTAATGCCGGAGCTTTGAGCTCTAGCTCTGTTATGCTGAATTCTGCTAGAACAGTGTGACACTACTGTGTTTCTACTAATCCTACAAATCAAAGAAAATACGCCGAATTTCACGATTTTCAGTTAAGTACAGCCAAAAACTTGTCAAAATGTTCTTCCCCATGGGAAAATGGGAATCCAGACTAAAATCAAGAAACAACTAGATTCAATACGCAAGATCAAGTGAAAAATGTAAGAATGAAAGCACCAAACACTGACACCGTTCCAAAACATCTGGAGCAAAAAATCCCACAGCATCAGAAATTTCTATTCTTGGAAAGATTCTTAACCTCCATATCAGAATCACAGACCAGCCCCAGACTTCTCAGTTCTAGCTAAGCAAGCAGACCGCCGTGACAGTGCGGAGATCCATGACCTCTAGATGACGCAGGCTGTATTTTCTGGATTGATTGTGAGAACCAAATTTCAAGGATATTTGCCTTACAAACAGGGTAGTGCCCTTTATGACGTTCATTATAACAGTCCTTTTTAGGAATGTTGTTAGGTAATCCCTCGTAGAGGACGGTTTTGGTGACGTCAGAAAAGAGATATTTCTGATTTATTTATCAATGCTTATACCTACCAAAACCAAAAGCAGGCATGCATTTTAAAGACTGAAATTTCACACCAAAGTTGAAAATTTCTCGTTTCAGAAACATTTTCAACTTATTTACCTTATTTTTTCAATTTTCAATCACTCAACATTAAACAAATATTCAATTTAAATTTCAGAGTGAGTTCTGCTTGGTAAGAATTTTGTGGTCAGCTACTTTTTATTTCAAAAACTCCATCTTCTGACAAAAATGGCTTTGGAAAGAAGCCCTCTTAAATCCAATTTTTTAATGAAACACTGATTTATCCATTCTACGTTTAAAAAGCTGTATTTCTGTAGTTGGCGTTTTAGTTCCATCACCAATTCAAACTCTTTTTGAGACAAGTGCTACTTTGTGGCCCTTCTCAAGTTGTTGGTAGACAAAGCTTGTAAATAGAAATTTGGTTACCTGTACTGTCTGACCAATTAAAAAAAAGAAAAATTGGAAAAAAATGTAATCCTTACTTTCAAGTTGGGAACGTAGGCAAATTTGGCTGGCAAAATCGGCTCTATTTACAACCCAAAATTGGATGTTTTTTTCCAAAAAGTGCTAGAATCATGCTAAAATGCTATGCAAAAATTTTCGATTCCAGAGCCTTTCAAATAATGCTAGAAAGATGCTAAAAATCAAGCAATACTAATCAAAATTCTGCGATGCTTTTGCCCTTGAAAAGATGCTAATTTTCAGAAATTAGCATCAAAAAATGCTAGTTAGCCACACTGGCTCTCCGCCTTTCTCTTCTTAGAATCCCCGTTGCTCCACTTCTAAGATAAAAACCGAAAAAAGGCTAATTAAAGCCAAAAAACCACCAAAAAAGGGAAGAATATTTTCCGTAACTTATGCTTCACCAAAAATCCAAGAAAAAAGCTTAATTTGGCCTTTTCAAACCAAAATCTGAGCACCTTGCGCATCAACTATTACTCCCAAAGTGCAGAGAGTGATTTTTTAATTGTTTGGCTGGATTTTAGGTCGCTTTAATTAAGTTGGAAAAAGAAGGAAACACTGTAAGTGATAAAATAGAGCTCAAAGCTAAACATACTTTTTTTTATCTACATCTACATTGTCCATGTCATAGAGAAAGAAGCTTGCTTTAACCACAGAAGAGCATTATTGTGTCACGCTGATTCTGGCGGTGGGGGCACTGCCGACCGCTGCTAACGCTTCCCAAAGTCGGACAGGGATGCCCGATCCGCGCAAACTTTGCCAAATTCGACGTGTACAGGACAGAGCATTACATTCTTTAAACTTACAAATCTTTAAATCTTTACTCCTTACTTGATATGCAAGGGAAGCACAAAAACGTCGCTTTTAGATTTATTTGACATACACCTCGAAAAATATTTGTAAAAATGGAATAATCTTTGAAATGCATAATCCCAGTACTTGCTTTGGGCGCAAAAAGTAATTGTTATTGAAAAATCTCAATAACATCAGCTGAAATGTAATCAATTACATTTTTTTTGAGTTCGATTTTAATTAGATACAATTACATCAAAATGTTATTGCAATTATGCAATTATAATTGAAATCACAATTACATCACAGGTGTGGCCAAGTATGTCTCAAGGAAGAATGTATTTTAGAATACCCCTGGGTCTCATTACAATCAACATTCAAGGAAACCATGAGTACCAAATGGTCGCTCATTTTAGTGGAATGTTGATGTAAGCAGTTTTTCTTTTGTTCATCTTCGGAAGAATATAAGTCTGTTATTCAACTTATTCTCCCACGCCAGGGGTTGGGAATTTGTGGGTAGTTTTAGGTGAGACTAGAAGCAATGAGGAAGGTCCAAAATAGTGGGTCCAAGAGTCATCCGAACACTGAAGTGGTGGCTTGTGGTGAAGGTGACTTGGCCATTTATTTCATATTAAGTGTTATGTTTGCACTTTCGTAATTACTCTCTTGTAAAAGGTGATCAGATGATTGACGGACGATATTGAAGGAATTGACGTTTTGCATTAACACATAATTGTCTAAATTTAGTCTGTTCCATGTCTGGACAGCCTTTGTAATAAAATCCTTCGGATTGTTATGGCAAGTGCCTGGGATCAGTACTGCTTCAGCATGGAAAAATGTGAAGTACGCGATGTTAGAAATGAAACTGGTCAAACGTCATGTTGCAGTTAAGGCAGCACTGTTGTTAGGTAACGAATTCATGGATTCGCTCAAGCCTCAAGCACCAGAGACGAGTCGTCTGTGTAGTTGAAAAGGGGAGGAGGTAAGTAGGTCTTGATCTAACTTGCGTGGCACCTAAAATCTTTTGATAATGTTTTAACGATTGGAAGAATGATAATCCGAGACAGAAAATTGAGAAAGTGCGTTGTTTTCCATATCCACTGCCCCCATAAACAAGACAAGAAAAGTGTAACTTTAATCGCATGTCATAGATCTTGACCCATGTCTTCCTTGCACAAGCAGTTTGTTTCAAAATAAGACCATGCTAAATGAAGAAAAAACTCAAATTTATTCCTCTGCCTCGTATACTTGCATATACCTTTTTCAACACGGACATTAATGACGGCTTTAATCGGCTTTCTCATTTTGCCCATGCCAAAAAAATGGATCAAAATCCGTCCCAGAAACACTAAAACAGTACTCGCAGCTCGTAGTTCCACGTTGCCATTTTGGGATGGCGAATCAAGTCTCGCTTTTGAGCTAGAAAATTTAGGAAGTGCGTTGTTCTCCATATCCACTGCCCGCACAAAGAAGCCAAGTAAACGGAAACTTTAATCGCATGTCTTACGTATATCTTCACCCATGCCGTCTTTGTACAATCAGTTTTTTTTAAGTAAGACCATGCTGAATAAAGAGAATCCTCAAATTTATTACTCTACCTCGTAAGCCGCTTGCATCTATCTCTTTTCAACAGGGACGTTGGTGACGGCTTTAATCAGTGTTTCTTCAATCCCGCCCGGTCAACATTAAACCCAAAAACCCGCCCGGTCGACATTGAACCCGAAAACCCCGCAGGGTTTATGGTTATGTTTAGTGTAAATGGCATGTCAATTGTATCAATATATGAGTAAAAATGTGATCCCTCAATTGAGATGAAAAGAATAGTTTCAGTGCGCATGAAAGAAATGAAGACGTGATTGACAAATAATACAAATATTGTTGGGTAGAAGCAAGTGATGAAAATCTTGGTTGTTACAGTAGAGTGGGTGGGTCAGATTGAACAGGTCCTTCGTCAGGTCCCGTCGTTGTTGGCATTTCTCATTTTGACCATGCCAAATAACAATCGAACAAAATACGTCCTAGAAACATTAAATCAGTACTTGTGGCTCGTAGTTCCACGTTGCCATTTTCGTACCAGATAAAATCCATTGTAGTCAATAGGCCTGAAACAAGCCAACTTCTTTTTTGGAGAAGCTATCCTTATCTTCGGCCATTGTTTTTTTTTGGTCCATTTCCCGTTTAGGTTCCGGTGGGTTGAGGATAGTTTTTCTTGGGTTGAACATTCTTCTACATGCTTGTTGTTTCCTCGACGTCTATGGAACAAAATACCTTGGATGACACAAGATATGTTTTGAACGCGGTGTGAACACGGCAATGTGGTTGGGTCCCGAGTATTGTTGGAAAGGGTCTACTCGTTGCTCTGAGATAACGCCAATCCCCACCAATCATCATCATCCAATAAATCTTGCCAGCAAATGGGCCCCTTGAAAAGCACCGTTTCGATATCACATATTGTTTTTCTATATT
This sequence comes from Tigriopus japonicus, assembly GCA_010645155.1. NCBI lineage: Eukaryota > Metazoa > Arthropoda > Copepoda > Harpacticoida > Harpacticidae > Tigriopus > Tigriopus japonicus. Next base: position 386,858 of record JAAGOF010000081.1, read on the forward strand.
TTGTTGTACAAGGAATGTCAATCACCGTTTGACTGTGGTTCTTCAGAATGTTTTCTGCGCAAACTTTATGTTGGGGGTCACGTTGGGCCCATCGCGCTCCTCCTCAAGCATATAAGATGGATCCATGACAGTTCTCAAGTGCGCTTTCAAGTGCAGTCGTGTGGTATCATGGACGGTTTATTGTTCAACAACAACAAAAAGCGTGAGGTCTGTGCTCCATCAGGTTTACCCCATCAGGTACAAAATATCACAACTGGCTTTAGATATACCCTGCCTGAGGAGACTATGGTCCCAACGGAAGCAAGAACTTGTTAATGAATATGGCTTGAGACGTTGTACAAACTTAAGATTCTTAAAACTCAATTTATTTTTATTCGAAGTTTATCAACTGGCTATGTGATCATCACAGGGCTCCGTCAGTTGACTCAAATTGACGCAGCTCGAGACGAATCCATCTGTCGTCAAGGTTCTGGTTTGTTGAGGTTGTTTTATGGGTTAAACCTTCGGCTTCTTCATTTTCATGGTTGTTGACACCCCGTTTTCCCATGCATCAACACACCTCGGATGGCTCATGAGCTGCTTGGCAAACATGGCAATGTGATTGGTTCCTGCGTAGCATTTGAATGTGTCTTTTTTTGTTACCTTCTTTGACAATAATGCTTTGAGAACATCAATAATCGTCCAGTAGGTCTTAAGAACTAATGGACACCCTTGAATGGTCCGAAAGCACAGTTTAAATATCAGACATTTTTTAAAGTGGAACAAATGTCTATCAATACTTGAATGTGGCTCCGAGTATGTTGAGTCCAACATATCCCTCCTCCTCCCTCTCTATTCCGTCCAAAGTCTAGATTGAAGCTCCAGACATAATCTTACAATTCCCGAAAAAACTGACGAAACATTAGTAGGTTCCTCCTGACCCTGGTACTGAGTCCCAAATTGCCTTGATAGCCTTTTTAGAGAACACTTAATACTGGGGCTTGAAATTTGTTAGACCTATCGAAATATCTCCGGTTAAGTAAGGACAAAAGGCCAGAACGGACGATAATGATATACCAGACCAAGTGCTGTTTTGATAACAGAAGGCAATGCTTACTTTATCAACTCTTGCACCTCTATATGTACATTATACTGGATTACATTACCTTATTATAACCTCTACTCAATAGCGGGAAACTGAGAAAAGAACTTCAGATCTATTACTTCACACACCTAACAAAGTGAAGACAAGAGGTGCATATGACTTTGCCTACAACGGACTTGGATGATCAGAGAATGAACTAAGATCAACCTGTTCACTTAAAGTAATGATCTCACCTCAGGCTCAACGAAAGCTTTGGTCAATCAATGAGTTCAACCAACAAAATCATATACTAATGATCTCTTATCAGGAGAGGTGCAGATTTCTGGCAAATAAAACATGCCTTTTAGGCCCCAAAAATGGAAAATAAAAGAGTCCAAATTGGCAAATAAAATGGCAAATAAACAAGGAAATGGCAAATAAAATGGCAAATAGACACAAAAATTTACCAAAATATCGCAACAATGGCCATTAAATTTGGAAAATGAGCATTATGTTTCACCAACAATAAAGTGGAATGCAAGTATATGAGCATTAAAGAGAAACTATTTTTATTCTGTTGAATAATCAATTTATCCTTTAAACAAAAAAAATTTGGCAAACAAATATTTTTCCAATATTTGAACAAAAACGACAATTTTTGCATTGATTTGACCAAAAAACGACTAATTTTGTATTTATTTGCCCCAAAATGGCAAATGAAATGAAAAATGGCAAATAAACTTTAAAAGCTAACAAATAGCAAATAAACATGTTTTTGGGCATAAAAATATTATTTGCCTGAAATCTGCACCCCTACTTATCAGGCTCAACGTAAACTTTGATCAATCAATGAGTTCAACAACCATAGCTTTGGGTTCTAGCTGGTTGATTATTCTTTATGTGCCATCCCAATCACCACTGACCTTGCAGTGAGGTGCTGAAATCGCCCAAAAGAGTCATTTCCCTCAAGTCTTGTGCGGAACACCCTCCCCTCTAGATTAAAAGTAGAGCGCGGGGAAATATTTTTCTTCCGTGGAGCAGAAATTCTAGACGTTCGGAGGAGTAGCGTGAGTGGACGATCACGGGTATTAAACATCACTGTGAAACGTATGGGATTTCTGCTCCACAGCGAAAAAAACGACGTTTCTGAGGCAAAAGATGGATCTCGAAGATTTCTATTTTAGGATTATTATTTTGTTCGCTCAGTTATTTTAGTTGGATATAAGGAGGTTTAAAAACTAAAGTTGACAAAAAATGGAAATAAAAAAATCAATTTCCTCGAACAAATGCATGCATTACTCAGACTCTTGATAAGCTATTGCGTGTTGTGTGCAGAACCAGAGCAAGAAAATTATAGAGATATATGATAGGAGTCAATATGCAACACGAAAGAGAAAATGGAGGAAAAGTACTAGAAATTAGGGTTTCAAAAATTTAAAATTTAAGTCGAAAAAGGGAAAATCTATTATAGAAGTTTGTGTTGTACTACTACGATCGAAATACGGGAAACCGGGATAATAACCCGGACGTTATGTGCACTTATTCAAATGGCTCAAGAATACCAAAGTATAGCAAAAATAACGTTGCTCGAGTATAGTTTCCGTACATAAGCTGTGTTTGAAAGGCAGCTGATGTACAGAGACTATACTCGAGCAGAGTTATTCATACACTACTTTGGTATACTTGAGCAATTTGAATTAGTGCACCTAACATTCGGGCTAATGTAGAAGAGGTTTATTGTATGGAGACAGTGTTTCCGGAGTTTGGTGGCCAGAAATCACTAAAAAAATTGGAAACCGCTAGATTTTCCCACCAGATTTTTTTCCCAAAAAGAGAAAATCACTAGAATTTATAAATCAAACCACTAGATTTTTTCCCTATAAAGTAGTATAGTAATTCACACGATTTTGGATGCCCCTGTAATTAAACCAATTATGGTAGTGCACACAACAACCCCTGTAAATTATGACGAGCGTATAAATAAACGAACTCGAAATAATTTGAACTTCTTCGTTAACCAAAAGAGGTATATATTTTTTCACTTAAGTGGACTGTATAAAACACGTCGCAGATAACAAAGAATTCAGAGCTACAGCCAAAATGAGGTGTTTACTCGAACAGATATCAAAAGCAACTTGTCGCATCTTTGTCTTTTGATACACATGTAAACTCTTGACAACATCTGTAAAACATATTTATGAAAATTGCATAAGTTGTGAACACATATGGCAGGCACATTCTATAAAATAAACAGAAAATTGACCCCAAAAGAAGACAAGCAGTCAAGATAAAAGTGATGGATTAAGTGGTAGAGAAATGGAACTGGAGAAAGACATTCAAGCAAAGCATACAAGGATCTGAAGAAAGGCAAACATAAAACCAAAATGTCCAAGGAATTTACAATCCCTAATTTCCGGTCCGACATGTAATGACCCACAAGTGGCATAATTTCGAAAAAAAGCAGGTGTACAACAAACATGAAAGAACAAAGAAACCTCAAAAGAAGTGAAGGGTAACATTTTTAATTGCATAATTGAAATAAATTAATCACTAAATTGAGATGACGCAATAACTTCCATGCATGACTCATCATCATGTGGAAAAGAGCAGAACATGAATGAACAAAGAAACCTCAAAAGAAGTGACAGTCAGCATTGTTTAATTCCATGTCATTGGAAAATGAAGTCAATGAAACAATGATTAACAAATTAGAAGTGTCTATCCCAACTACGGAAAGAGCGTTGTTTGTCAACGCAACCCTCTCAATTGTCGTAAAGGACAATGGTCCATATCCCACTCGTTTAACCTTAACTGCTAATTCCCAAAGAATCCATGGAACACATGAGGAATGGAAAGCAAGGGTGGGACAATAAGGAGGAAGGGATGACATGCATTTGCCCCCTGGATATTTGGAATCCAGAAAATCCAGAAAGTGTCTTCTCTCCCACAATCCCGGACACTAATCTAAATAAATTGTAATGGTGAAAAAAAGCAATAAAAGAAGTAATGGACAGTCAAGTGTCAATTTTTGGTTTAATGTTTCAGCTAGTTATGATTACCAGGAGGAAGGTATTGATTTTATTGACCAAGTATTGGTTAGATTAGAAATGCAGGCGACGAAAAATACAAACTCTAGCGAATTTGTTTTAAATACGAAAAAATGGGACTGCAAGAAATAGCTCAATTCACACCCGAAGAAGCAAAAATGATAGCAAACGAAGAATCCCGAGGGATTAAACCGCTGCTTCTAAAATACAAGCGCTTTACTATGATGGTCCTGACCTGTTTGATTTTGTCTAACATTATTATATTCCTTGGAAGAGCAACAACAACGTCCAATAGTTATGTTGACAACTTGATCTCCTTTCTCCAAGACCATTTCAATACCACAGACCAACTCGTAAATAAAGGAAAACGCTCAACATGAAAATACCGACATGCGTTTTTATTGATTCAAGCATAACATCACACTAAAGGTTAGGGAACAAGTAACAAACATGAACAATTAAACGCAAAAGGAACAGGTAGGGAAATTGTCCGGAATCTCCGAACTACCGTGAGTGAACTCCGCAAGATAAAACATAACGCTTATCATCATAGCTGGAAAAGGCCAATTTGTTGGTGCGAACAATGTGCATTAAATGGTTTTTACTTTGAATGGAAAATTGCTGGACGGAGATGGAAGAGATAGTTTCTAAACATTTTTCGAAATGGGTTAGGGGAATCTTATTTTTGGAAGTTCTAGCCACACCTTTGCACCGAATTGTGTCCTTGAAACCTTCTGTCTCAAAAGCGTAACGTTTTGAGCGCAGCCCAATAAATCTTGTCACCAATTTAGACCCGGTTTCAGATTTGAAGTAGCCCAATCGAGATTTATTTGCCAAAGAAGCCTAGGGATGATTGGGATCAAAATTGGACGTGTCGAGAATGGGTAAAAGCCTTTGAAAGGGATTACTCAAATAAGGGGTAGAGATGAACAAACTGTCCGTGTCACGTGTCCCCGTATCCGTGTTCTTCATTTGGCATTATTTAAGATCCTTTTCAAGGCTTAATACAGACGCCTCATGTCCATGGCCGACATGCTCAGTGTAAATTCCTTTTTTGGGCGGTTCCGATTCGCGTTGCCACGTTCGTACAATCGTTATGCCGTCGTATTCATAGGCTTGCGGGACCCGAGCCGTGGCCTGAACCTTAATGGAACCGGATGTGACCCGAAAATGTTTGCCAAAGCGAATATTCATTGGTGGCCATTGACCGGTTCTCTTCTTGCGATCACGATGATTCTCCACGTTGGGCGTTGATGTTGATGGCATCGAGGTTGAACGAGCCATGAAGAAATATCCCCTATCAATACAATTGGGCTTGTGCGCATGTGCAGCAATATGTCCACTATGTCTTTTTGCAATTTTGGGCCTATTAAAAGCATCTGGTTTAAAGAAGTGCCTTTGTATGTAGCCGATTCGTTGAAAACAATGCGCACCTCAGTTGTTACAACCTCATTACGAAAGACTGCCGAGTGCGGCAGGTAGAAAACAGAACTTTGTTTGGAGAGCTGATCCGGCGGTACTACATGAGCGTATCCTTTGTCAAAATATTCCTACATGGCCTTCTTATATACAATTGCATAATCTGGATTTTTGTTCCACCGTCGTTCCAGGGCTTCAAAGCACTTAAATACACGGTAGCCAAACATGGCTGCCGATGCGATGAGGGGAGTGGACAGATTCTCGGCGGAGTGTACTCCCATGGTAGTTGACATGAGCACTTGATCTCCGATTGGGTTCATAACCGGCGCCGAGTAACGTTTCGGACAGGCAACGATCTTAGAGCCGGAGGGCGGGAGAGTCAAAGGAGAGACTCCTTGATATTTTATTCCCAGCACCTCCAATGTCCAAAGATTTGTCAGATCTTGTTGGATTGATGTCTTTCCAAGGAAGACACTTACTGTGTGCAACACTGTGGAAGAGTTTGCCTGGTTTGGCCTTTTTTTCGTAGTTCCCATCATGCAATGCCCAAACTTTGTGTTAATCAATTTTGGGAGTGAGGGTGTCTGGACACCCTGAGGTGAATACTGAGGAGAATGGTCATAGATTTCTCCGGGTAATCTACCCCAATTAATATGCTAATGTCCACCTTGCCGGTAACTTTGGGACACGCCATTTCTACTGTTTCAAAGTGCTTCCATGTGTTGGGATAGATAGTGTGTATTTGAGCGCAAATGGTTTTGATTGTTGCTGCTTTCATGACCATTGACGCATTGGGGTTTTCAATAGTGAATTTCACCATTTCGTGGTTTCTTTCTTCTGTGATCTTTTCCCCCAAAGTTTGAATTCGAAGGTGTACGGGTGTTCCTTCCAACTCTAGTGTGTCTGCCAATGACCGTTTTATGGATGAAGTGGTGCAACCGGAATCTAGTAAAGAATATACCAAGGCAGATCTTCCATTGGGCCCTCTAATGATAAGTTGGAGTACTTGTAACAACGAATTGTGAGCCGCAGGGATATGGCTAGTAAGTGCTAAAGGATGTGAAGTAGTTTCCATTAAGCTAGTTTTACTTTGTACTAGCTCGGAATTGTCGTTTTCATAATCTTCATCTTCCGTGTAGCTACTTTCCTCGTCAGATGAAGCAGATTGCTCGATAGTGTTTTCGTCCATCCCTTGTGATTCTTCGCACTCATAATTGGCCTTGACCTCCATATTGGTTATTTTTGTCTGACTTTTACTAGAGTTTTTTGATGGGCGCTGTACGTTGCCACTTGTTTTTGAGAAATGTAGCAGCTGTGGTGCGGCTTGTCGCATACGTCGCACATTGGTACAGTACAATCGTCAAAGTTATGGCAAATCAAGCAACGGTAGCACAGAAAATTTGCTTCTGCCAGTTGGCGTCTGGCCTGAACTGGAAACATTTTGACCTTCTTGTAATCTTTTATTGTTGTATGACCTTTTTCTTCGCAATAGGGGCATGTTTTCTCGTATTTATTGCCAACGACATTGAACACGAGGGAAGATTTTGTCTCGTCTCGGGGAGATATCTTTTGCGATTTGGTGATAACTTTGTTTATGGGTTTCGAAATTTTCTTTTCTTCATGAGTGTACGCGTTGATTCCAGTGCTTTGATACAAGTTTATTGAATCGATTAGGAATTCGGAAAACATAGCCATCGTCACACGCTCTTGTTTTTTGTCCATGTCGGTTTTAATTTTTCTTACAATGTATGGTCGGACATGGTATTCTATGGATCGTCCAATTTTAGGGTTGTAGAAGGTCCTAACCAAAGGATCCCTAGCCCGTCCTTGCAGCAACAAGGAATGATTGATTGCTATTTTTGCAATTTCCGTATTTGTCCATGCAATGGCTGCTTCTTACGCCACTTTGCGGAAGAATTCTTCGGAGATGAGACTGTCTGCTCGATTACCGGAATTGGCTAGCACATACATATAGCAGAAGGAGTTTTTTTTCTTTTTGAACTAACTTGACTTTAACAAAAGCCTCTTGGCCTTGGTTGTCCTCTTTTTCTGCAATTATTAGTACTTGGGCCAGGACTTGGGACTCTATACCTGGCCTTCCCCGTTTTCTAAATCCCATCGTTCATCTTCATGAATCACCTCAACTTGATTCATGGTCTGCTTTTTTTTGTCATCACCCTGTTGCGGTGCCTTGTAGGTATTGGGCTTGAGACATTGCGTAAAGCGATGATCTGAGCTCTTGCATCTAAAGCAGAGCATTTGGGAATATTTTTCCCTTGCCTTGTCCTTGTCCAGTGCCCTTGTTCCATTTTGGGCTGAAACCCTTGACACCATTTACGCTCTTAGCCCTTTTGTTCAAGGCCCCAACAATTTCCATTGGTGCTGGTTCGCCCCTCCTCTGGCTCCACCTCCACCTGCGCGTTGCATGATGACGTCACTGACCCTTTTGCTTGTCTTCATTTGGATGATTGTTGCAATTCGGGCACTATACTTAACAACCTCGGTTCTCAACTCCTCCTACTCCTGAGGGATGCCGTTGAACACAAGTTGCTTAACCACCTCAGGATCATGTTACCCTTCCAGAAAGGCATTGATGGGTTGTTGCTCACTGCGAATCCTCTCCTCCAGATCCGCCCTGATCCACAGTTGTTACAACTCCGCATTGTACTGGTTGATGTCCTCTTTAGGGCCCTGTCGCCGTTCTTGGAACATCTGGAATGCACACTCATTCATGGCTACTCCACAGACCATGTCTCCAAGTACAGTCATCAGTTGATCCAAGTTTCCATAATTCTCCGGTTTCAACGCCAACCTCCCTCCTTTGTGCTGCTCCTTTCAAACAGCTCATAATTGCCGCCGCGATTGCTCTCTTGCTTGATTTCGTCTTGCAACACCAGTTGTTGTCAGCCAAGCTCTTGGATATCTCTTTCCAGGATGCCAATTGTATAAGCATTGTCATCAGCTTTGCGTGTTAAAATCTCTATGTACGTTGTGGGCCAGGGAGTCGCCTTGTTGCTGGATCTTGTCAAAAGGAAGCGGGAATATACTAAGGTACTGAGCGTGGTCTTAATGGCTGCTAGACCGGCCATCAAGAGTGCAGATCGCTTTGGTCATCTGGTTAAGGATGTTCTGGGTGTCGCACTGTCTGCCAATGAAAGTAGATCGTCTTTGGTTTGCCAATCATGGCCCCTAATTCACGGGAAAACTGCTGCTTGCTAGTACTAGGCTTAAATACTCCACTGGGGTTGTCGCTCTGCATGCACTTCCCCTCAGCTAGTGTCTTCGTCGTGGAGGAAGGCTTCATTTCTTTTCCGGGAAGTGACTTCGTTATCACCCCTTATAACGAACGGCATCACCTGAGAAGGAGGCTGGAACCTGCCGACCAACTTTCCCCGGTTGGTGTTGGCAGGTACTGTTCGTGGCTCCCTGTTTGTGTTGCTCCCTGGAGTCACTTTTACTGATTGTCACTGGATGATTGTCGAGCCGACGTCGCTGGAGATACTCACTGCTTGGTATAAACACCTAGATCACTTGATCGCTTAGAGGCAAATCTCTGATTTGGGTGGGTACGTGGGCTTCTATATAGAATTCAATGGAACATGGTGCTGTACTCTCTTCCATTAAGAAGTCGGGGTCTTCGCTTTCTTCTCTTACTTCTTCATCGAGGATATGGAGAGGTACTCTGCGGCCATACTTTCCAATGTGGGCTGTGGCAATGGTTAGGTCCAATTTGACCGCCATTTTCTGCATAGTTTTGGCAGTGATAATTCCCATCATGCCAAGCATGTTAAGTCAAATGAATTCCATGTTGAATGAAACATTCATCCCCTCATAGAGTACCGGCATTCTGATCTTTCCAACTACGTCGAAGTGACCGGTATTCCTCCATGCTACAATTTGGAGATTACATGAGGAATATTTAGGAGGGTAATGTGGGAACATTTTTTGGTATTTACTCATTTCTAACAGGTTGTAGCTTAAATGTTGCCAGTATCAAGGAGTAACTTTGCAGGGTGTTTACTTATTTGGGCATGGGTGAACACAAGCACGTCTCTTGCCACATTGCATGGCAAGAGACAAGAGTGCAAGAGTACTGCATGGAGGGTGTTGATTTGAGGCATTGCTGTTTGAAGGCCTTCAGGGCCGATCTATGTGTTTTATTAGGGCCTCCCTTCGTTCTAGTTTTCCGAACACCATTCTTCATTGCCACTGATGTCTTGATCGGCCTCGCCCCAGGTGTAATCTTATTCCTGGACGACATGTACCTTCTTGGGTTTCATAGGGCAGTCCTTTCTCCAATGCCCTTCTTTCTTACATTCAAAGCACCGTACTTGCGTGGAATTAGAACCTCTTCTTGCTCGTTGGGTTGCCTTATTCTGTCGCTGGGTGCGACATTTCTCATTGCTGTGCTGGGCTCCTTGGTGGACAGAACATTGTTGGATGGTGCCTATTTCTATGGATTCGCTCACTTGTCCTTTTCGTTCATTACTGGGCTTGGGTGGCTCTTCAAAATCAAACCTTGGCTTGGTTCACTCTTCAGGTAGTGTTCCTCTTGTCGCACTCTATCCAGGTTGGACTTAAACGTAAGAGCTCCGTTAACAGCATCAGTTACATTTGCTATGGGTTGGACAAGTCCAGGGGCTTCTGAATTGCGAATGTGTAGTCTAATGTTGCCTTCCTTCAGACTTGTAATAAACCGCACAATGAGTCTAGTTGAATTATGTCCAGGGGGGATTGGCACAGCTAGTGTCAGATCATGTCTCCATGGTTCTTCCTTGCGTTTTTATGCACTGGACCATAACATAGCCAAGACTACAGCATATTCTCTGATGTTCTCCTTGTCCCCTTGCACTCTCCTGTTAAAAGTAGCTTTGGCCACGGCCTCATGAGCCAGATCAATGAACAAACCTTTTAAATGTTGACAAAAGTTTTCAAGTTTCTCCCCATAAAAAGCACTGTCGCTGGGAACTCCAATGGCCATGCAGCTGGCTTTGTTTGTCAGGGCAGCAAGTGTTGCATCGATAGTTGTCTGGAAGTTCCGCCCACATGATCGGCTCACATTCTGGCATTGTTTCTACCAGGCATTGTAGTCCGGGGCACTTCCTGTAACGGACTTTTAGAGTCAGGTTTAATTAGAGCTTGCTCGATTTCAACTTCAAAATCTTGCGTTTTGCAGGAGTGATTTGACTGATTTCTTGGCTTTGAGTCCTGGTGCCTTTGCTTCTCAAAATAAACAAAAGGGGCTCGGCGACGCCCCAAACTAGCTTCCAGGCCACGGGACAAAAAATCGCCCAAGAGGAAAAGTTGAGCTTATAAAATGACGGTCTGGACCGGGTCCAGCTCCAGTTAAAATTTCAAGGGGTTGATAGGGGGCGTGGCAATCAAATCATGGTGGATTTTTTTGATTGGACCATTTTGATTTGATTGGAGTAGCTCAACTGTGCAATTGCTCTCTGAACTGTAATAGATTGAACTGAAATTTTTGCAAAATACGCCGAGATAGTCGGGTCATACATAAGGTCTATTCATTTTTTGATCGCAATAATTGTTTGCCCACATGTCAAGTAAAAAGTGCCCCTGATCGAAATTTTTGAATAGTGCGTCTAACAGAGTGCTCGAAGGCCCAATTTTGAAAAAGGGAGAGACTGCTAAAACCAGGGAGTCGACACAAATTGCATTTGATAAGAGACATTTTGGCTTTAATTTAAATATTTGACAACAAAAGTGATAGCGAGGGATCTAGTTGTTGCATTGTAAGTCTAAATTTTGTATTGGATGATGATTGATGACGATTTTTTTAAATTCAGGAATGATTGTTATTTTGTTCGCTCAGTTGCTCGAAAAAATACATACATGTATTTTCTGTACAGAGCGTCCCAAGTAGAGCTGTGCATCGGATCCGAAAGGTCCCCTAAATCCAATCCGAACTTGATTTCTATAATCCGAATCCGAATCCGAATCCGACAGCTTCCATTCAATCCGAACGAATCCGAATCCGAAAATTTGCTACTCAATCCGAACGAATCCGAATCCGAAAATTTGCTACTCAATCCGAACGAATCCGAATCCGAAAATTAGCTACTAAATCCGAACGAATCCGAATCCGAAAATTTGTTACTCAATCAGAACGAATCCGAATCCGAAAAATTTTGCCCAATCCGAACGAATCCGAATCCGAAAATCTTCTGCCCAATCCGAACGAATCCGAATCCGAAAATTTGGCGCAAAATCCGAAAAAATGGAAAAATTTGGCGATATCGGAAAAAATCCGAAAATTTGGCGATAATCCGAAAAAATCCGAAAATTTGTAGCTCAATCCGGCATTAATCCAAAAAAAATTTTCAACTAGAAGTGCCCAGAACATATTCTTTTAAATTTAATAAATTTAATATAATTCAGGAGCCGTATCGAAAGAACGATTGATGCTAGCGGAGGACATATACAATTAAAAAAATGTGTATTAGTCTAGTCAACACCCCCTGAGAATTTGGTGACGATTCTCTGACACGTTTAGGAGCTATAGCCTTCAAAAGGTCGTCCAGATTTACCTGACATACCCGGTATGATGAATATTGTCGTTGCCGAGAGGTGAAGCTTTGCTATACTCCTTGATCTTAGGATAGTTGTCGGTAGACGGGAGATTCTTAGGTATTGAAGGTGAAGGAAAGAAGTGTTCCTTATGCGTCACATTCAATATCAAACTCTCAGTATGATATGGAGAAGAAGCGGAGTAATGAGGACCTATGAAGAAGCAACCGGGTGGTAATTGTATCAAAGCTGTTCCTACAACACTCAATTTTTCCAGGTCCCTGAGATGACATTGAACAGCACTAAGAAAACTTGATCCATAACTTCTTGAATTGTTGGTCTGTCATACACCTCAAGTTCGCAATTCCTCTTGGCAGCCGTTGAGTTTCCAACAAACAATGCTGATTCACAAAAGTCTTAATAGTTTTCAAAACTCATCAAAGACTTGCAAACATAATGATCGTGGAAACGGCTGCATTCTTGCAAATCTTCGTCCCCAACAAGGTGAAAGCGAATTCCTCCTGTGCATGTCGCCACAAAGTTCTTTGTTTTGGGCAAAACAATTGTGGTGTTTGAAATTTCCAATGGTCCTGGTACAATCCTGAAGAGAAGCATGCTCGAGGACCTTTTGACTAAGGGAACACGAACTGTGATGGAGAGAATTCCGCCTTTAACATGCCAGGAATTGAAGAAATGCACTGAGAGTCTTGAAGGCTATCTTGTGGTTCTTCTAGTTTGCCAATACTTCAAGTTCTTGAAGATATTTCAGAACGAGGGGTCCCGCCACAAGTCCACTTGGAAACCGATGGAGAAGAAGTTGGTGAAGGCCTTGTTCCAACTGAAGAACAGAAATTCTTTCATGTGATAGCCGAGACCGTATAGCCGAAATGATGGCCTGGTTATGGCCTTCAGCGTGGATGTTTGCCAGTTGCTGTACCAAATAAGTTTAGGTTCTCTTCACGGCAGTGATATCTTGAGTAACCAACTCCACGCGATGTTGGACCGATCGTACGGCTACTTCAACTACTAGTGTCGCACCAAAATTTACGATGTTTCCAATGAAGTTCACAAACGGGAGGAAGATTGACTTTTTTATGATACTGTGTATGTCGAGTGGTTCGGCTAGGATCTCGAACATTGTGGACCACATGTCGTTGAGATTTCGCTCTTGTTTCTTCAAATTGGTAATTTCATCCATGGGTGGTTTAACGAGGAAGTTGCCATTAGCGGCTTTTTGATACACTCGCTCTAAATCCTGGGTCCTTCGGAGTGGAATTTCGATTAGATTGTATTGTATTGTATATTGTCTTTCAGGAATATTTTGTTTCGTTCATGTCATGATTTTAGCGGATATAGACAACAATATTTTCCCAACGCACATCGATGTCATGAAATTATATTCCTCAGGTTCAGGATAAGTTATCGCTTGTTTTCACCAGAACCTCGGCGGAAAAGAGGGATTCAGTGCTTGAGGAGCCAACTTGAGCACTGTGTTAAATAAATGCAGAAGTAAGAAAAGATTGAAATTAGAGAGAGAATAAGTCACATTTTAGTTTCCAATTTGATTGTTTAAATTTAATTGAGCGAAGTGTGTGAATTTCTAATTGAGTGCATGAAATGCCAAGATTTGAAGAATGCTGATTTCAGCACTTTGCTTGCAAAGAAAGCAGTCTTTCAAGTTGCAAGGATCAGTGGGGCACTTTTGAATCAGAACGCCTTGAACTCGTTTGCCAAACTGTCTACGTGGTAAACCTATGTCTGGTGTGCTTAAATTATTCCATTCATGAGGGAATGCATAATTCGGCATTTTTTGCAAGTAGACGGATTTTGCCACTGGAGTAATGGCTTTCCATCCTCCAAGCTGATGATTGTTTTTCGACTTATACACGTTAATGCTGGGTGGGAGGTTTCTCAAGTAAGCCTGTCTCATTTCTAATATCACCCTTTGAGTACGTAAGTCTGCAAGTTTCAGCAAATTTGTTCTGCTATATAATGTGTCTTTATGGGACAGCGATTTTGCATTGTTGACCCAACGTATTGCTCGTTTTTGTAGAACTGTCAAAGACCTTAATTTGGTACTTTGACCGTAAAATTCAATGCCGTACTCCAAAACGCTTCGGATAAACCCATTGTAGAGTTGTATTTTAACTGTCCTTGGGACACAATTGCGTACTCTGTTTAAACTAAAGAGGGTTTTTCGAAGTTTGCTTGAAATGTATTCAATGTGCAGGTGCAAATTTAGTTTATTATCAAGCTGCATTCTTAAGAACTTGACTGATTTTTCGTCTTATGAGATTCCACCCACCTCCATCAATCGACATCCCTTAATGTTAAAATTAAAGTTGTAATTGTGGTTTGTATGATTTATGACCATAAATTTTGTCTTATCTATGTTTAACGATAATCTGTTAACTTCAAGCCAATAACAAATACCTTTCAGTTGGGCGTCTACTTTTTCCTCCAGTCTTGCAAATGCTTCCGAAACATTGAAACGTTGTATCGTCGGCGAAAATGATATTTTCGCAATTGCTCTGACCTGACGTGACATATCATTTACATAGATCAAGAACAAGAGGGGTCCAAGTATGCTACCTTGTGGAACCCCACATTCAACTGATAGTTTTCTTGATTTAACACCGTTTACTTCGACGTACTGATTTCGGTCGGCTAAGTAATTTTTCAACTAAGTAAGTGATTCCTTTCTAAAGCCGTAGTGGGCTGGTTGCAGATTCATTTTTTTATCCTGGTTATCAAAAATGTTTTGAAGAAATTTCTGGATCGCGTGCATGGTGTTATGATGCTCTCTGAAACCAAATTGCTCATCACATAAAAAACTTTCTACATCTAAGAAGTGACTTATCTGTTTATGAACTAGTTTCTCCAATACTTTTGAAAAACTTGTTAGAAGGCTAATTGGCCTGAAGTTCCCAACGAAAGATTTGTCACCTGCTTTAAAAAGTGGAATGACTTTGGCAGTTTTCCATTGTGGTGGGATGTATCCTGTAACAAATGAGATATTTATTAATCTAGTGAAATGTGCGATTAAAGCTGGAGCAATTGACTTTATAACTCTATTTGATACGCCATCAGTTCCTGTGCTGTTTTTTGATTTGAGCTCTTTTATTGCAACTTCAATATCCTTACATTTCACCCATTTGAAATAGAAATTTCGAAAGTGAGAGGCAAGTAAACGTTACGCTAATGCTGGCCCAATCACGCTTAGCTCCTTTAAAAAAGTTGTCTGTCCCTTGATTGGAATTGTGCGGAGCGAAATTGCATGTGGACTTGGCGTCTATAGTGCAATGAGAAAAATTCTTTGATATCGACGAAGAGTGGTTCTGGACCGTCGGTGAGACTGTTTTAAAGGATCTCAAAAATGAAAAGAAACGCTTTCAGGGATTTGTCGCAAATATAATTGGATATATCCGTGATAGATCTACTGTAGAACAATGGAATCATGTCCCTGGAGATCAAATGGGTTTTGCCTGCGACCCAAGACACATGAAACGAATAGGAGAATAACTTCTCTCTCAAACGTAGTACGTGAGAATTATGAACGTCATCCAATGGTTTGTCGAAAATACCGACAAGGGGGCGGTGATCGGTAATCATGCCGAACGTAATATTGCGAAGCAAATAATGGCGACGTTTTTGAATGGTCCATGCAATGGCCAGATACTCAAGTTCCACTGTGGCCCTTCTCGATTCCGTCGGGGTAAGTGCACGGAAACCGGATTGGATGAGGCGTATCTTATCATGATGACCACGTTGGATAAAGGCATATCCAAAGCCCGGCAATCTTGAAGCATCTATGAGTAATTCTGTTCTAAGCATAGGATCAAAATATTGGACAAGCGATGCTGAAGTGAGGACTGTAAATGCTTTTTTAAAGACCAACTTATGTTCTGGTAGCCATTGAAAGACCACATCTTTACTTATCAGGTCATGAAGATCACTTGTCACATGTGCCAAATCTGGGATGAATGCTTCCAGCTGATTTGCCAGTCCCAAAAAGGAACGAAGGGAAGTAAGGTCTTTTGGTTGGGGAAATCACTGATTGCATGCAGACAATTTTATCGGATCGGGCCGAACCCCTTTATAGGATATAACAAAACCAGCAAACTTCACCTCTTCTCCAAAGGCAAATTTCTTTTATGAAATGACGATGCCATGTGTACGACACCTTTCCAACACTGATCGAATTCTCTGATAGAGAATTTCAGGAGTTGGTGCCTGAACGAGAATGTCGTCCATGAGCTTGAGCACACCAGGTAGACCTTTAATAGCCTCGTCTGACCTGTGACACCATTCGTCCGAACTTGCGTTGAGTCCCATGGGGGCTCTAATGTAGTGGAATCTACCACTAAGAAGCAAGAACGTGGTGAGGAGAGAACTTTCCTCGTCCAAAGGAATCTGAAAGTATTGTTGGACCGCATCAAATTTCGCAAAAAGCTTGGATGCATTATCAGTACTATTGATGATATCCCTGCTCGGAGGGCAAGGATGTATAGGCCATTTGACCAACTTGTTGAGCTGGGTAAAGTCCGTGACCAAACGTACTCGGGCCTTTCCATCTTCATAGGGCACAAAAAATGTGGGGCTGATCCAATTGGTTGGAACAGGTGACGAAGATGGAATGATTTCGAAATCGATCAGTTCCTGCATGAGAAGTTCGGCTTTGCTGAGCGTGCCGTGATTATCCTGCATAGTTGGATATCAACATCACGCAGATGTATTTTTATCGTAGGGCCTGCCATATGTCTCCTCAACAAATTGTTTATTTCTTCGAATAGTTTTGCCATTCATGTCGATGATGTATGAACGGCCGTATTTCTCCTTTGAAACGACCTTCCCTTTTAAAGTCCATTGTTTCGTGGTGGGGTCTTGAATCCAAACATCATCGTTTGGATTGAAAGGAGAGAGGGGATGACCTCGTGCATGAAATCTTAATTGATTAGTTTGTTTGGAAGAAGCTTTGGTATCTTGTGCTTCCAAATTTGGGGTAGCTTGTACATTTAGCCTTGGAAGAATGCCTCGCAATGTGCGAAGGAAGAAAAGCTGACTGGGCGAAAAGCCGTCTTCTCTTGGCATTGCTCTGAACTCTTGGAGAGCCAGTTCGCTGTCTTGACCTGTGATTTGGCATTTTTGAAGGAGTCTCTTCATGTTCTTCACTGTACTTTCGGTTCGGCAAATCCGTTTAAAGATGGGAAGGATAGCAATGAAATTTCATGTGTAATGAAGTTATCTTGGCAGAATGATCTGAAGGTGTCCCTGAATTGTGGTCCATTGTCGCTTCTAATCATTCTAGGGATTCCAAATAGTTGAAACCATTGATGTATCTGCTTGATTACATCTGAAGTGGCCGTCCTATTCAGACGAGCGAGAAACGGAAATCCAGAGAAGGCATCCACCATAGCCAAAAATGTTTTTCCTTTGAATTCGAAGAGGTCAAAACATAAAAGATCCATGGGTGTGTCTGCCTTTATTTGTAGCAGTGGCTCCCTTGGAAGGGTTGGGCGGAAACGTTGGTTGGCTTCACAACGATCAATTAGGTTTTTGATTTCGTTATTCATCCCCGGCCAGAAGTATGGCTGTTGTGCAGCTTTTCTGGTCTTCGTGATTCCTTGAAGAAGAATTTGAAGCTTCTTGAGAATGCCTGGTCGGGCAGAATAAGGCACAATTATTTTGCCCTCCCATAAGATGAGAGCTTCTTCTTCATCGTGGAAAAGAGCGAGTTCGTTCCACATGTGAGCGAGAGGTTTTGCTGGATGAGATGGAGGAATACTTTGCTTTGGTGCCTGCTCGTAACTCATTTACTACTTGCATGTTATCCTCGTCGATGGCGTGGAAGAGATTTTGCAGAGATGAATTGTCATAAACCCTCTTGCAAATTTCGTCCATTGTGGTTTTCTCTTGTCTATGCTCATCGAATATGGGAACTCTTGAGAGTGCATCCGCGATGATATGATCCTTGCCTGCATGCCAGGCCATCGTGAAGTTGAAAGTAGATAGAAGGTCGGTTGTTGAGGTAGTTTGGAAGTATAGTAGAAGTACAAGCACTTTTGAAACACAAAAGAAGCACATGACACGGAGTAGAAATAATCATGCTCGATGCAGTTTCGCTGCATAAGCTGTTTTTCAATCGCAGCTTACGTATGTAGCGAAACTGGATAGAGCATGATTATTTCTACTCCCCGTCATGTGCTTCTTTTGTGTTTCTAGATGTGCTTCTACTATTCTTCAAAACTACCTCAACAACCGACCTAGATACTCTCTATACTTCACTAATCGAGTATTCGAAACACCAGAGTAGTGTTTCTTGAAAACTCCGATTAGGCTTTTGTGGTCTGTGAAGACATGGAAATGATCTATTCCTCGTAGGTGGAATTCGCATTTTTCGGCCGCTTTCATGATTGCCAAGCACTCTAGTGCAATTATCGCATAATTGTGCTCTGCTGGCGTGAGTGAAATAGATCCACACTTGATGATTCTTGGATTGTTATCCTTGCCTCTTTGTAGTAACATGAATCCAAGTCCCGATCTTGAAGCGTCAGTAAAAAGCTTTGTTTTCAAGTCAGGATCGAAGGGTCGAGCATGAAGCTCTGAAGTCAGAATGTTCTTTGCTCTTTTGAATTCTTCATGATCGGGTAACCAGCGATATGGTGCACCCTTTTTCAGGAGCTGGTGCATGTTTGCTGCGGCTTATGACAAATCTGGGATGAAAAAAAACCAGTTGGTTAACCAACCCTAGGAATGATTTTAGTGTCGAAATATCTTTGGGAACTGGAAAGTTCCTGAGGTCCTCAATCTTTTCAGGATTGGGTTTTGTGCCGTCTTTGCCAACAATGTAGTCCGCAAATTTGAAGTGTGTTCCGATTTGTAACTTTTTCTTTGAAATCGTGATTTCTATTTTGCGGCATTTCTTGAGGACAGTTTGCACTCTTAGTAGAACTTGTTGTAAGTCCTTTCCCCAAATCAACGTGTCATCTACGATCATTTCTGCCTAAGGGAATTCCGCCACGATAGCGTCAGAACGGCTGCACCATTCGTCGTTGGTCGAAGATAAACCCATTGGTCCTTGTAGATATTTGAATTTCCCTTGAGGTGCGTATCGAAGGTGACCTTCACCCTCTGGTATTCTTTCCGTCGAGCTTCGATGGCTTTATGTAAATCAATGGGTGAGAGGGCCTCTGGAAGGGTTGGTAAGGCTCCTGTTATGCGCAGCAAGCTGGTCGATCATTGGTCCGGTTTGAACTTCTCGATTGGCAATCCAGTCGTCCTCACGCTCATTCTCAGCGTTCAATTAGTCCAGACTTACCGTCGAGTTTCCCCAATTAACACCTCGAAAAAATCAAAATCAAACGGAGAACCAGTGACTCGGGGAAGGAAGAGGTGAAAGGACGAACCTTTCTGTGGTTTGGAAGAAAGTAAAGTTTGTGATTTCGGTGTGGTGACTTTTATTCCGATCCTTCCGACGCTTTATTACTCTCGGACTGGCATCCATCTTCAAGTAAGAATCTATCCTAATGACCTATTTTATCATCCCCAAACAAGTGACTTATCCAAGCAGCATTCCAATACGTACATAAAATTATTTCCAGTTACCAAATCGACGATCCGCCCTGTCAATACAAATACTTGAGTTTCATATGGCTTTAGTCTCAACTTTATTGGCGACCGTCGAAACCGTTAAGCTTCCGACCCAGCTAGGTCTCATCATATAGGCTGATCATCGGAAAGTAGTTTGCAGATTCGAGGCAACCCGTCACAGCTCCTCTTTGGCGTCGACCTAAGAATAATTGAGATGGGGAAACACCATCTGCTCTGGGCATGTTTCTCCATGTGGCCATAGCTTGGAGAAAATTATTTTGGTTACACTGGCATGCAATAAAGAGGTTCTTCATCGACTTTACTGCGCTTTCAGCCAAACCATTGCTTTGAGGATTGTAGGGCGAGGTGAGTTCATGCGTAATATTGAGTTCCCGGCAAAACTCATTGAACTCAGACCGAAATTGAGGACCTCCATCTGAACGGATCTTGGTCGGCAATCCCCAATTAAGAAACCAATCCCGAAGTATCTTGATCACTGCCTTTGTCGTAAGGGAGTGGAGTTGCGAACAGAAAGGCCAGCCTGAAAAACGATCCACCATCACAAGTAAATGTTGTCCACTATATTCAAACAAGTCGACAGCAACTTGTTCCATGGGCCCTGTCACTCTGTCCACCTGTTGGAGGGGCTCCACTTGTTGGTTTGGTCGATGAGATTGACACTGTTCACAAGCATCAATGAGTGTCTTGATTGCGTTGTTCATATCAGGCCAGTAATAAAGTTGTTGCGCGGCTTTTCGGGTCTTGACTATTCCGGAATGGGGAATATGAAGAAGGCGAAGAATTTCAGCTCGAGCTTGCTGGGGAATAACAATGCGTTCGTTGTCTAGGAGCAACAAATTTGTGTCCTTTAGGAGAGACAAACGATTCCAAACTGCGGAGTATGGACGAGCAGCATGTTGTAGTGGCAAATCCTTTAGAGGCAAACCGTTTCGAATAGCGGCCACCACTTTTGGGTAATCAGGGTCCTGATTGGAGGCCTCACGAAGGAAGTGCAGGCTTGGATCAAGAGGTATAGTTTCGAGTGAAACACTTCTCGTGGGGATGACCTCATCTGGTTCTTCTGGGATTGAGAAAACCGGGGCTCGAGAGAGAGCATCAGCAATTAAGTGGGATTTGCCTTCTACCCACTTGACAGCAAAGCTATAGTCTGTCAACTTCTCACGAAATCGTTGAAGACGTGAGTTTGGGATTTCATGTAATGGTTTGGAGAAGACTCCAGTCAAAGGAAGGTGATCCGTGACAACCGTAAATTCGAGCATTCCGAACAAAAAATGGCGGCATTTTTGGACGGCCCAAAGAATGGCAAGGCATTCAAGCTCGATAGTGGCGTATCGGGACTCTGTGGCTGTGAGGGAACGAGAGCCACATTGAACCAGACGAATCTCCAAATTCGTACCACGTTGGATCAGCGCAAAGCCTATCCCATGAAGGCGTGATGCATCCGTCAACAGTTCTGTTTTGAGGGTAGGGTCGAAAAACTGTACCACAGAACCTGATGTGAGGGCTTCCTTGCATTTATTGAAAGCCTCTTGGTGTTCAGGCAGCCATTGAAAAGATACACTCTTCTGTAGCAATTGTCGAAGCTCGCTTGTGATGTGAGCGAGATCTGGCATAAAGGGACCCAACTGATTTGCTAGCCCAAAGAAAGAGCGTAACGACGTAGTATCAGTTGGTTCAGGAAATTTCGAGATGGCCTCCAGTTTACATGGATCAGGGCGAATACCCTGGCTGGATACCACAAAACCTGCAAACTTGACTTCTTCTCCGAAAGATAGTTTGCGTCTCGAGATGAGGATTCCATGTTCACTACAACGATCGAGAACTTGTCGAGTTCTTTGGAGTAAGACTTCGGCTGTCGGAGCTTGGATGAGGATGTCATCCACTAACTTGAGAACGCCAGGTAGACCTTTGAGGGCGTTATCCGACCTTGAACACCATTCGTCAGAACTGGCACTGAGGCCCATCGGTGCTCGTGTATATCTATATTTTCCATTGGGCAAGAGGAAAGTGGTGAGAAAGCTGCTTTCTTCACTCAAAGGGATTTGAAAATACCCCTGAACTGCATCCAATTTCGCGAAGAATTTGGAGTTGCATGAAATATGGTTTATGATATCCATGCTGGACGGAAAAGGATGAACTCGCCGTTTCACATATTTGTTGAGTTGAGTGTAGTCCGTGATTAGACGTACACCATCCTTTCCTTCCCCCTTCGGCACAAAGAAGGCGGGACTGATCCATTCTGTAGGACCTGTGACTGGAACAAGCACACCCGAGCTTATAAGTTCCATTACTAAGCTATCGGAAGTCGACTGCATGTGAACGGGCACTGGTCTTGCAGTCAGAACTTTCCTGGGAATAGCTTCGCGTTTTCACAAGAAAGCTTGTGTAAATCTGCAAGTTCTCCCTTAGATCAGAGCTTACTGCTGAAGTCTGTGAACAATTGACCTTTGGCTTGTTCATATCGGAAGAAATCCAAGCGTCTCGCAAACAACGGGTACTTGAGAAGGAACTCTTTCTCAAGAAGTGAGAGGCATCCAACTTCACCAAAAATATTCTTCTTGTTAATTAGTCTTCTTGAATCTGGTCGTGTATGCGTTCCTCCAGATTCGTATCCAAGCACACTTTGAAATATGCTTGCTGTTCTGAAATCGAACACTTATCGAGGCGGCTGCTGCTGTAGAAAGCTTTAAATTTGCTGACCCATGACCTTAACTCCTCTGGGGTGTGGTCACGGGATAGGGTGTATGGCTTGAGGGCGTCGTTGGCCTTGACTTTTGAGTTCGCGTTGTCGACGGAACCCATTGGTGCACTTGTAAATGCTGGAACTGGGGGCTTCTGAATAGACGAAATGGTCTCTAGAATAAGTTGATCTGTGGCTTGGTATTTTGAGTCAGCGTCCGTAATACCACGTTCATATGCCTCGAAATCCTCAGGGTGTATTTCCTGCAGGGTATGAAGAGCAATTATCACTTTGTCAAAGGCTTTCTTCAAGTCGCTCGAAGCAATTTCAAGTTTACTGGTAGCGAGAGAAGAAGGCTTGTCCACCACAAAATCACAAAAACGCTTGGCGTTTATCACCGAGAGAGTCAAATGGCCTTTGAATCCTCTTAGGGAAGAGGTCAGACGTTTGATGTCCTCTTGGTTACTCATTGTTCTTCACTGGTTCACACTAAGGTTTGGGAATGGTATCGAAGGAAAGTAGATTCTTAAGGTTTACGATATTCACTTTTATCAAAACGATCCTATCTCACACCAATCCTACCGACTGCGCCATGTTATGTTATAGCGTGCAGTGAACGGCGGTGAATGATGTGGACACGATGAAGCTCAAATGCTGACTGCTTTATTAAGCGAAAGGGTATATACAGCGAGGCTGTCTAGCTATGATTCATGCAGCTTGTTACGAATAAGTACAATACATTACAATCCATTAATTGTTAGGCGAGCTAGTCTGTCTATAGTGTAGAGAGTTTTCATATCCACTCTGCGGTATGTGGGAACAGCAAACCCAAATTTAAGCTCGTGCTATGAACTCAAAATTGTCGGTTTTAAGGCCAATACCTCTCTCAAGAGTACGGTTTGCATCCCTTTCTTACTGGCCTTACTTTGCAAACCGGCATAGGAAGATTATATTTCATCCATGTTGACCACCATGGGAGGTACCTGATTTTGGAAAATACCGATTGCAAGATTCTCAGCTTGTTTGGACATCTCTAGTAATGCTTGGTAGCTTGCCTTCACGTGTCGCTAACCTTCATGATTGTCCAATGTCTTTCCCAAGACGTTCAGGGTTGTGTTGTATTGTGAAATTGTTTTCCGATTATCACTAATCAGAAAGTTGTTTCGGCTGATATCTCGTCGGTTTTCGTACAGGTTGATAGTGTTAAAAACTCCAAGTCCAAGTGACAAGACTGAAGTTATCCCCCCCCCCCCCGAAGAGACCTCTTTGTTGTCTTTCCTTCGCGGTAGGAAAAAGAATTACTTGCTCAAATGTGAGTGATGCTTCTGAAATCTTTCGTCTCACGATAGTTCCTCTGTTGTGTCCATTGTCGTGGTCGTTGTTGATCATTCTTTTCAGTCCTTTTTCGAGTACTAACTTGTGTTCCTCAAATACTTTTTTGATTGCGGCTTTTTCAACCGTTATGGTAATATGCCCAAAGGTCATTGGTGCACACACTCCCCCTGTTGAAAAGCCTTAGTGATCCTTCGAGAGCAATCTTGTCATTTGACTGGACAAGTCCCAGGAAGGAGTAGAACGTTATGAATGATTTGATCATAGTATACATGTGAACTTCACACTACTGAATGAAGAGAGCTTTGATGCTCACAACGAAAGGTATATGACCTTCCCCTTGAGACGTCTAGATGTCGATCTCAAGGTTGATGTCAGTGTGTGAACATTCATTTTGCCAACTCTTCCTCTTTAGTCCTCACTTCTAGAGGTACAAGGTACTGAATTGGTCTTCGTTTGACGTCCTTCTGCGTCCATAGTTCGACAGATCTAACTCGACCATCTCTGCCAATTTTTGTTGACTTAACTACTGCAAGTGGCCAAAAACTTCGAGATTTATGTTCCTCTCGAATGAGTACTATCTCACCCGCCTTGAGATTTGTATGGTCTGCATTCCATGTTGCAGACTGTTGTTGCATAGTCAAGTACAGGGACGACCATTTTTGCCAAAAATGATTCTGCACTTGAAACCTGTGCTTCCAACGGCTCTTTATGTTTTTTGCCGAGTCGGAAGTAGATCCTCCTCTGATTGATTTGGGAAGGTAGCCAAAATATATCCAAGCAACAACTGACTTGGAGAAATTGGTATTGGATCATTACAATCCTCTGACATGACTGTCAAAGGCCTGGAATTGATCTGAGCTTCAATTTGAAAAAGAATAGTCTGTAGCTCTTGTAGTGTCAGGGTAGATTTTCCTAATACCTTTTTTCAGAGTGCGCTTGGTGAGGCCAATGCATCTCCCGTATACTCCCCCTTGCCATGGAGCAAGTGGTGTTGTGTAATTCCATGTACATTTCTTCCCAAAACTTCACACTGAAGAAACCACCGCATCACTTTCGGTTTCGTTATCAGCTTGAGTTTTTGGGACAGGGTTCCCAACCACGACACTTGTGTTTTGTCATGCTTGTCCGGCAAGGATGCGTTCAAAACTATCCCGCATTTGGTGGTGGATTTGTTTGGCCGAATCACGGGGTGATTAGTCAACACATAATTCGGATGGTCTGTTCGCGTTTCTTGATCTTTGGGAACCAACTCTGAGAATCCTTTCTCATGAAACTCATTATAAGCTTCCGTGACCATTTAGACGTGTTCGGGTTTCAATTTGTCCATGACACTTCTCCACATGGCAACCGCTCTACTATAATTGCTGCTAAGAGATCGCCCCTCTTTTGTTGAGTCGTTCCATGGTAGTTCAACCGTCCAAAATTGCTTAGTTTCATTATATTTGGCCGTTGATTGCTGATGCAATTCAGCTGTTACCTCGGAAGCCGTTTTGTCAGAAATGTCCGGTTCGTTTGGAGATATTCCAACATTTTCTCCTGACCAAAATTTCCCAAAATCAAAACACTCAACTGTTTCCTTGAACATTTGCTCCAAATCGTAATTGATATGGTTCAAATCCGAGCAAAAGTACATTTTTGATCGATCTGAGACTGAACTGACGGCTCCCCGGAGCATCCATCCCAATTTCGTCTTTTTGGCTGAAGGGACAGGCGGATCAGATGACACTCTCTGATCTTGCATCATTAGTTGCGAATAATGAGGCTCAGCCAAAAGAAGATCAATTGGTCGTTCTGTCCAGATGGGATAATTTTCAGTGAATTGAATGTCTCGGAGATGATTCCATTCCCTCAGATTCGTGAGTATCGGACGAAATAGTTCTCCGATGACGTCAATTGTCGTGGCCATAATTGGAGATGATACAAATCCCATGTCCAAGTTCATCAATGCAAAAGAAACTTCGTATTGTTTCAGTGTGATCATCTCATTTCCAGCAACATTCATGCTCAACAAAGATGGTGTTCCCTTTAATTGCAATCTTTATTTTTTATTAACTTTATTTTCGTATTCATATCCGTAGCATGAGTTGGGCACGGGTTACTCTATTTTTCTTTTTTCTCTTTCTTCGGTGGCTGGTCTTCTTTGGACTCTTTCACTCGTTTGTTGAGACTTTTCATTTGACCATTTGGCCAAGGGCCCCTCAATTGGGTTTCGTTGGGCCACTTACTGCCCTGCTGACGGGTTCGCTCTTTGGGAGGTCCAGACTTGGCCTGAGGAACTTCTCCCGGATCCTCTAAGGGCTGGGTGCGAAAATTATTGAAAGGACACATGAGCACGTGGTGTCCCCCCTCTCTTTTCTTCCCGCGCCAGATGCGACACTTATGGCCTTGTTGGTACACATCGGCACACACAAAACAACGCACATGTTACAATGAATTTGGCTGACGGGCTGGCAGAGCTGCACCAGCTTTTGAAGTCAGGGTTTCCAATCGATCGATCCACAGACATGCAGGTCGCGACAGTTCCAAGTTATTGCCGTAGATAGACTCTGGATAACCTCTTCGAGCTACCAGTCTCCTCAGAGAAGATATGAACGTTTCTACGTCCATTCCAGTCATGACATTGAGAACAGTGCCACTTGTTGAGAGACACGTGTACAAAGAAATCTATGCTTTCTCGGTTAACCCGTTGTCTTTCTTCAAGTATAAAGGTCCACATAGATCGAGACCGATATGTAGAAAGGGTCGTTTGGGGATTGTTACCCTTGTCTCAATTGGTACTCCTCTGAGTTGCTGTAAAGGACAATTGTCCTGTCTGTTGCATCGCAGACAGGTTTTAAGAACATTTCGGATGGCCCTCTTCTGGGTCACTATCCAAAACCTTGCGCGTAGATTAGCGGCTGTCACCTCTTTAAGGGTATGTAGGTACAGCTCAAGGTAGGCGCGGAAGAGAGAAGCCGTGATAATGTGCTTGCCAGGCACAAATATTGGGTGTTTTTCCTCATCTCGCAGATATGAGTGTGAAAGTTTACCGCCAACGCGCAATAACTTCACCTCATGGTCAAAGTATGGATAAAGATCAATTATCTTGCTTGATTTCTTAACTTTGGAGTGCTTGGAATTCTTCTGCATACTCTTCCATCTGAGCCCTCCTCAGACAGATTTTTAGGGCCTGTTCCCTCTCCTGTCTACTGACCAGAGTTGTATATGCTTTGCGTTTTATTGCTCTGTTCCCTTTCGGTTTAATCGCAAGATATAGGCAAGGATTCGTAAATTTTTCCAAAAGTGCAAACTTTTCTGGAAAATTAGTGTCACTATCGACGACGGTTCGTTTACTGTTACTAACGATATGACTTTGTTTGCTTCTAAGCATTCTTGAGTCATGCCAAGTGTCTCCGATCTTGGCCACTCACTGATGGCATGGTAGAGAAATTTTGAACCTTCAAAACACTCTCGGTCCGACTCTGTGATTTTGCATCCTCTTGATGCTCGCTCACTAATATTGTAGGTCCCAGGGCAGTGTCTCCACTGTGTTCTGGGTTCTTGAATGAATTTAACTCGGTTGGCCACCCAGACTTTCCACACTCCTGCAGATTGCTTCTACCATTGCATGACGGTAAGCGAATCTGTGTGATATATAATGCTTGTTGTTGGGAGCTATAAAGCTCCTGCTACGTGAAGTGCCAATTTCACGTTCATTACCCCAGCCTTAAGTTCCAACCTAGCAATTGAGTTTGACCTTTTCTTTAGGTCTTCAATGTCCACAATCATCGTCATTGAGACTACTTTAGTTTTTGTCATAACAAGGTGACACTTGATAAGGCCCTTGGGGTATTCTATCCTGAGGAAGACTGCCGTTCCCATTGCCTTGCCTCAGCCATCTGCAAAGGCATGTAACGTTAGGTCTGGGTTTTCATTCGGCTGTTGAGTCATGCAACGAGGGAAGCTCAATTGCTCAATTTGCTATAGTTCAGCTCGCCATTCTGACCAAACTGATGTTACTCTTTCTGGAAGTGGTGTGTTCCAGTCAAGTTCTTTATTTCTCCAACATTCTTGCAGGAGAATTTTTGCCCTCAAAGTATATGGTAATAAAAATTCCATTGGGTCAAACAACTTTGATTGTCAAACAAGATTTTTGGAAAGTTATTTTCATAACTATTTAGAGTACGCTATGATGTGTGTCGTGTCAAAATTTCAAATAAAAATGTCTAACAGGTTCATTTCCAAAATTACGAGTTCTAGAAGGACCATGTTCAAAATGGACTAAAATCGAGACTTGAAACATTAACGGAATTTGCAAAACTTTAAATTATTACCCAACTTTGGGTGTCTTTGATACTGCAAAAGTTTTTTTATTGGAAAATGTATTTTAAATGCCTTTTATAAGCTATTTTTTCTTATTTTGAGCTATTTTGACATAAGTTCCAAAACTCAAAAAAATCATTTATGTTTGCAGTATTGAAAAGCTATGTGAAATCTTTGGGAATTTGTTTTTTCATATAACTGTAGCGTTTTTCGGCTTTTTGGGTTCAAAAATGGACCATTCAAAGTCAAATAACTCAGCTGTTGCTGAATGAATTTTTATTCAATTTGAATTGATATGGTAACTAAATGGTCTCTAAATATGGATTAAATAGTTTGTTGAAAAATGTTATATTTAATAGATTTTTAGGTATATGACTTTTTCCCTGGACCTAATCTTGTATAAAACAATAAAAGTAAAGTTGTTCTCCATTGAATTGTGGGTCCAAAAAGTGCCATGGTGTCTTTGGGTATTTTGATTCAAACCTAAAACGCCATTCGGAACACCGTGTAAAGCGTCGTTCAGGCTATTGCCGTGACGATCCCTCGCACTCGCATCAAACACGGGTCTGACCTTTGTTGAGGTTCTTCCCATTTTGACTAATGGTCTATGTGAGTTGTAGTAAGCCTCACCCTTATCTGGGGAAGGAGTTTTCATGAGCTTTTTCTCCTCGTTACTTGAGCGACATAATGCAGCCCTGTAATTATTGACGGGCTTTGTTTTTGAGGGGTCGAAGAGAAGTGCAGTTACAAATTGCCCGTCTTCATTCCTCCTTAGGGTAGAATAGAAAAGATCAATTGCATGTTGCTCTTCTAATGATAGACCTCCGTGTTGCCATCAGGGACATCTTCTTCAAAATGTTGCAAAAGTTGCTTTTCAAAGCTAGATTGTTGTATGGGTGGTTCACTTACAGTTGCAAAACTGCAGCTCACACCTATTGTACCACTGTTACCCCACAAAACCTTGCCAAAGTAAGTGTGAAACATGGCGATGTTGTCATGGAGCTTCGGCTGAATTCCGGTCACAACATTTGCCCCAGCATCCGCCCCCAGCAGGATATCTACTACTATGTCTTCCGTCGGAAATTTGAGCGCTAGATCCCTTTGCCGTAAAGTAGGTGGAAGGCTCATGGGAGGGAATGTAACAATGCCCTTCGTGACCATGACCTTGGTTGTAGTTAATATTATAACTCTGAATAGTGACTTCCACTTCATCGTAAGTCATTGTACTTTGTCCTTCCAGGACTTGATGAACGATAGTTGTTCTTGCAATGGTGGGTAGTTGAAGAACATTCTCAGTCTTTTGACAGATGTAAGAATTAGTAACTGCTGTATCCAGCAATATGGTGACCTGCACTCTTGTATTATTCTTGCCAATTGCAAGCCCACAACAAACTGGTAACAGGCAGGTAGCGTTATGAGTGTTAGTGGTGGTTGTTGTGAATGCTTTGACTAGTCATGCTTCCCACACAGCAAAGGTGAGTGTAGTTCCACACATGAACAGTTTCTAGTCAGGAAACAATCGTTCACCTTGTGCCCTTTGTTTAAGCATTTGGGACAAAGGTATGTAGCTTTTTGGCCATGTCCTGCCGTTCTGGCAAAGACTTGCCCTTGAATGATTTACACTTAAGCGTTGCGTGTGTTTGGCGGCAGAATGCGCATTTCGAGTTGTTCGCATTATTGATC
The DNA here is from genome assembly GCA_010645155.1 of Tigriopus japonicus. Taxonomy (NCBI): domain Eukaryota; kingdom Metazoa; phylum Arthropoda; class Copepoda; order Harpacticoida; family Harpacticidae; genus Tigriopus; species Tigriopus japonicus. The sequence goes on from JAAGOF010000081.1 coordinate 416,526, forward strand.
TGCCTCTCCTTTTGAGAGATTGTTGCCAAGGCCGCCCTTGTTGGCTTGTGTTTCTTCACATGTTTATCTAATCCATAACCTGATCGTTGAGCGCTGGCTGTGACCTTGATAGATGTTATGAAGAACTCAAAAAAGTCTTCAATATGAGGGTTTTTACCCTTTTCCTTTGCCCAATCTTTAGCCATATCCCTTGGGATTTTGGTCTCTAAGATGGGAAACAGTAGATTGGGTGTAGTCGAAGTGTCAACCTTCAGGCCTTCAAGGTCAGCAATTGATTTTTTTAGGAAATGGTAGAGACTTTGAAGCTCTTCCACCTTATCTTCCCTTTGCACCCGCTCTAAGATGAGAAGCGAGTACATTATCTCATTAGTTTGGAGCTGTGGATCTCCGAACTCTTCCTCCACTATGGTTAATGCCGCTTGGTAGTTGTCCCCTATTTCTGGAACACTTTGGAGGGTTATGGCAGCAATGCTTTTGTCTTCCACACCTTGGAAGAGATATGCCATCTTAGACTCATTAATTAATTCTGTACGTTTGTCGACCAAGCTCTTGAATTTGGCCTTCCAAACTCTATATTCCCTCAAGTCACCTGTAAGCTTAGGGAGGTCCAGGCTAGGCAACTTGCCTCCTGCCATGGATGCTGTAGACAATGGGCCAAGTGAAGGCACCACTGATCTTTTTGAACTCATAAACTTTGCCACTTGTTCAACAGCGTTATCAAAAAGATCTTCTTTTTCTTCCAAAGATTTGAGATCATCCTTGCCATATTCATCCCCTTCCGCGAGTTTCTTAATCTGGTACTCTGCCAAAATTAAGTCATCAAAGGCTCCTCCAAGGGCCCCTAAGTTGTGTTGGACTACCTCAGTGAAGTCACCTTCCAAAGCAGTTTGGAGCTTTTTTAATCTATTTGTAAAAGCTCGTCTACTGTTGGCTCTCTCCTTCCTTGCATTTTCTAAGGTGTCCGCCTCACGAACTTTGGAGAGAGGTTTTTTTTTTCTCAGGTATGTTCCGGGTTGCCATCTGTCCTGTGGGCTAGGGATGGGTGACACCGGCAATTTTGACCTCGACACCGACACCGACACCGGAAGGTTGAAACCGACACTGACACCGACACCGGTGTCAAAGTTTCCCATCGACACCGCTGGTGTCGACGCCGACACCGACACCAAGAACGACACCGACACCGACACCAGTAATTCATATTAGAATTTGGGGTTTAAAAATCATCATCCTAAGTTTTATCAAATACATAACAAGTTCCAACCTTTTTTGGTGGCCCTTAACCTCAAATGAAGGGTAAGCAACATAACTTTCCCGTTTGGAATTTTTTACAAGTAGGGTCCAGAATTATATTTTTTCGTAGTATTTTCCAAACTTTTCTAATATTTTGGTTGTTTAAAGGAAAAAATCTATTGGGGAAATTGAAATTTCTATTGTTAAATCCGGTTTGTGTCAAGTGTGCCTCCAACAACAACTAATTAGATTTTAATTAACCTTGATCAAAATTTCAGCTGATTCCACAAAATAAGCGCCTCTTGCGGTCGTATTGAGACATAGTTCCCAGCTAGAGAGTGTTTTTTAATGCCACTTTTGGCAAAACTTTGGAGAAATAGGTTTATCCTTAGATGCTTACATTTCTTTGCAATGGCATTTTGTTATTTAAAATCGTACATTTCGGAGAAATGTTGATTTCAAGAAAATCTTGAACGGTTTGCCAAAGAGCGGCATTAAAACACACTCATTAGCTGGCAACTATGTCTCAATTTGACTGCAAGAGGCGCTTATTTTGTGGAATCAGCTGAAATTTTGTTCAGGGTTCATTGCCAAACACTTATTTGATAGATTGGTGTACGCACACAAAAAAGCCAAATAATGGCTTAGTATTAAATATTTATAAATATATGGCTCTTTTTCCAAATATTTGGTTTCTTTTGAAGAAAATGAGCATCAAATACTTTGCCACTTTTTAGCAAATGTTTTTTCCGGGACCTGCTTATGACATTGCGGAAACTAAACGGCTTGAAATGGTTTCATAGTGTTTTTGAGGTAGAAAAGCTATTTAAGAAATGACAAACGCTTTGGAGACCCATGGTGATGTTGAGTATCAAAAGTTTATTCGTCTGCTTAATCAAGATGTCCTTGGCTTAATGCATGAGCAAAATTTTTATTCAAATTCCCCAAAAACATAATTGAATGTAAGTGATTTAACATTTCTTTGCACTTTATTGTTAAATTTCCTTATGGACAATGTTATCTGCAATATTGTCATTTTAGGTACCTAGACATTTAAATTTCATTGAACTTAATTATCAAATTGTGCTTTAAAAGTTTTATTTAATTGTTACTGAAATATGAAAGGAGAAAGATCCATTTTTCTAAGCCAATTATGATGTTTGTATTCCCTATGACAAGGTCAGTTGAAATTTGTACTTCAAGACATTCATCACGGAGATCAGTCTGGACAGACCCAGACATTCTTCACAAAAATCAAATAATTGTATGTAAACTTAAATTGGAGAGAGGGGAAAATAGGTTTACATTTCACAATACCCTGCTTTGCAAGCCTTTCAATGTAATTTTTGCGCGATTTGCGGAACTTTCGGAAAAAACTCACGAAACCTTAAAACGTCGACACCGGAAACCTGGTGTCGACACTGACACCGAAATCCAAAAAAGCCGGTGTCGGTGTCGACACCTCGACACCGACACCGGCTTCTCGCCCACCCCTACTGTGGGCCCCGTTTTCCCGAAGAAATAGTCAACTTAATCCACGATGTGTTTGATTGTAGAAGATGTATAACTGTGTATAGTTTGTAGAGTATTTGCACCGTAGCAGAATTAAGCGAATGCTGTTTAGCTTTCACTTGAATCTGTGCTTGTTCATAAGCACTTCGAAATCGAATTTATTAGCTTGCAAATGTGCTGACTAATTTTGCCAAAGTTCTGATTTCTTTGTCCGACGTCAAACAAAGAAAAAACTCCCCTTCTATTATCACTATTTTCAATTCCCCTTTGAATTCCAGCTCTTTCAATTTCCACGCTTGCGGTTATGCTGTCAGCAAATTTTCAAGTCTGGGAAGGGAGGGATCTACGTAGAATGAATGTATTAAGTCTATATAATTGGCTTGAATGTAATAACTGTCTCGTAAGATCACGACCTTCTTCCCAAAAAATATCCCCAACCCACCACCCGAGGAGTGCGTTGGCGAACTGGCCGACTCTAGCGTGGAAAAAGCCCGTACACTTCTTACTGTCGATGATATCCGCCCGATATCACCTGCAACTGGAGAGATGGATGTGGGCACACCCAGCATGGATGTACCAACAACCCCCCAAGAAAGCGGGGCAAGGCCGAACGTCGTTGCAACGAGTGGTACCGACCAGGAAATGATTGTACTTTCTCCTAAATCCTACGCGGATAGCCTCCAAGAATCATCATCGGTGCCCAAAACACCCCGGATCCGACGTGGAGAAGTGCGGCTGGAAGATGAGGACTTTATCACGAACCTTATATCCCACGCAACAACTTCAATTCCATCACCCATTCTTGTTGTTACCACGCCTGGGGAACACAAAACCCCAAAGCCTCATCAATCTGAGGACGAGGCCCAACGGAACAACAAGTGGAGCAAAATTCGCTTTCCTAAGAGCGCCCATGGGGTTCGTGTCGACTGGAGACTCGAATTCCTATCAGGGAGATGTTGCGATGTCCGGATTGGATATTCGAGAGATGGAAGCTTACTGATCGTTTATTTCCATTTAGTACACCATGATTTATGAGGTTCTAAAGGCGTGCGGGGCGAATGCAACACCTCCCCCCAAGATTCTACAATGGCAAGAACAATGACATGTAGGATCGAATGTAACAACATGAATATATTAGCAGGAAAGAGAACTTGTTCTGTGTCTATCCTGTGGATTTGGGGAAGAAGACACTTCGTGATCGAGTTGTATCGGCGGTGTGTTCTGGAGTTGGAAACGAGGGTGGTGGCAGTGTGAGCGATAGAATTGTCTATAAGAGTTGTGTTCGATGCTGTATCGATGACACCACGAAATGCACTTACACACGACGAATAGAGCGACGAAGAGGGAAATAATGGACGTTGCTCCAATGCCTGCGGACGTGGAGTGGATTTCGAGGAAGTGAAACCCACTCGATGCACTTGAAATGTGTGTGGTTCGGTCCTCAGTATGCTGAGTGTTGTCCGAAGTAGTCATATCGCGTCCGGCTTGGTTGCCCATGTTAATTAAGTGGGGAATGGATAGTAGAGATTAAAAAGGTTGAAGTCGCTCTGAACGCTGTTTGATTCTGGCAATCGTTTATTCCAGAATGAGAACCAAATAGAGAGAAACTTAGAGAGAAGAAAGGTTGCGTTAGAGATATTCGAAGTATATAACACGTCCCCCAAATTTTTATGGCAATCAAATATCATAAAAATTGATGAATCAGATGTTATGATAAACTGGATATGTTAATCCCACGTTGCGCATCGTTCGTTGACTTTGGAATTTTATGAGCAACACTATTGTCCGTTCCAGTTTCCATTTCACCAATTCGAGTACTGGGAAAATATTCACTTGGTGTATAAATACGTGCATGTTCTGCACTGAACCATATGGGAATGGTGGCAACTTGGCGATTGGGTACTTGAAAAAATTGAGGAGAGCAGGTGAAAGGAAGACTTTGACCGAAATTTCTTCCATTCCAATTGGGTAAAAGCCTCTCGTGCTGACTTGATGACTGGGGTTTGCACATTTTATTAAGGAAGGTGAGGAAGATGCTAAATACACAAACACCAAATATCCAAGCGAAGCTGAAGCCCATGGTTGGCATGTGAAGCTCCAGTATATGAAACCCCGTCGAATTTTCTTGAATTGTATATCTGGTAAATTCGCTTTTTGAGATGTCTTTTGAAGAGTGGCCTCCCATGTTGTTCTAATTCCACTCAGAATTGATATTTCTCAATGAAGTTTGAAAAATGCACTGACTTATTAGCCAGACGTTGGGATCGTCTGGGAGAATTTTCAAGTTTTGACGATGCTGGCTTGTCATTCGAATCTTCGTTTTGAAGGTGTGGCACGTATTCGCTTTTCTGACGAATGAATTTTCTGTTCCGTCAAAACACTTTGCCATTGGATGAAATTAAGTTTATGACCTCCTCTTTTTACATACTTTTGATATGACGCCTCCGGAATCCCAGACCTTTGTAATGGGATTTTGAATTAGGACCTTGTCCTCAGTTTCCAACGGCGCAAGATCACGATGGATGTGTAACGAATTCTTCATTTTGTCTATAGACATTTCTTTTTGGAGTTTCATATCCATGAATTCAAAATTAGGCATGATTGCACCTTTCATCACTCTGCACGCATCATCCAGTGCGTCTCCAAGAACGTCAGCATACTCAGACTTGATCTTCTCAAGGTTATCTTCTGGAGCCTCTTCCTTGACATCCACTTTTGACTTCAAATCGCATACATACTTAGCAAAGTCATTGGAAGGACTTGGAAAATCTGAAGGGATGATTTTCAACGCGATTAAGTCATGCCAAGATATTAAAATTTCATCATGCAAACTTGACGAAATAATAGCATTTATCATTGTACTTCGGTTGTCACATTGAGCTTGTACAAAAATGCTTCCTCGCAATTCATTCGAGAACCATTGGCTGCAAAAGTGCAAAAGTGCAGAAAAATGGGTTTATGTTACCAAAAATCTTTTTACACTTTTTGCCCGTCCCTAGTCATTAGCAATAACGGTGCGGGTTGCTCCAGTGTCGAAATATTTTATCACCATCGAATATTTCATAGCTTCTTCCATGTTCGAGAAGTTTCGTTACGGTCTCCTTCGAGATTATCTTCACCTGTACCACAAAGTATGATTTTTTTTGTCCTACCGTGAACTCGATGGCCATCGGCTTTGTAGCTAAGTTGAATTAATTTTGCCACAAAATTGGAAGGTGTTTGGTCCTGTTTTCTTGTGTAACGGAAATATTCTAGTCTTCGCGTAAATAAAGGATATCTTAAGGCGAATTCTTCTTCAATCGTTTTGATCATTCCGTTGTCCCCAAAAATTTTTATGAATGGATCAATTTTTATATCAATTTTAACTTCTAATTCTGGATCGATGAATTGTTCAACGTATTCCTGTTGTTCTTTAATTGATGATGTGCTTTCTAAATCATTCGAGGTGAAAAATGAGTTGAGTTTCTTAATCCAAGATCTTAATTCAATCGGATTATTTTCCAAAGACAAAATCGGAGGAGCCAAGGTCGTATTCATTGGAGCTTTCATCATTCCTCGGCTTGGTAAAGATATTGGCATTGCTGTCGGAACTTGATCGGTGTCTTTCATCGCAGTTGCCATCTTTTCCAGTACGTTATCTTTTTCCGAAATAACGTCATTCATTTTAGCCTCCCATTCCTTAACTTTTGAAGGTTCCACCAGAATCATGCATTTACTATATGCATGTTCAATTTTTACGCAGGATTCTTCAAATTTCTGAAACTCTTTCTTGACTTGTTCTGTCACAAATACAGATGGATTTTTCTGTATGTTATCAATTGCTTTATCGAACGAACTTATTGCCCTTGAAAAATGTCCTCGAAATGTTCTCGCTGAGCGTTTTGCGTGTTCCAGTACTGCTTCGTCTCCAATGTCGGTTACAGTGGGCATCATCCCTTTTGAAGCTTCAACCATAATGGGATCCTTGTTGTCGGACATGGTTCTTGTTAGAGCACTATAATAAAAGAGTACAGTCATAAAGTGCGCCATCTAGCGGATTTCATGCGGCAACAGCTCGCCGTTCCCATGGTACACATATTTTTGAAGATTGCAACGGTCATTCATCAGTTATGGACAAACTAAAGTGCCTCAAATGTTGACTTAGTATTGTTAATGGACCTGTGGTGGTTTTTGGTTGAAATTATTAGTGAAATCCCTCTCAAAATGGCATGGAAATCTGACTATTATAAAGGTGATTTAAGCATGATATATGTCAAAATTCATCAGAAAAACACTAAGGTATCATTTGGAGTTCGGCCATCAACACTTTAGGCACTTTAGTTTGTCCAAAACTGATGAATGACAGTTGCAATCTTCAAAAATGTGAGTATCATGGGAACAGCGGGCTGTTGCCGCATGAAATCCGCTAGATGGCGCACTTTATGACTGTACTCTTTTATTATAGTGCTCTAGTTCTTGTCGAGAGCACTGAACACTTGCACTGTTTCAAACACAACACTCGGCGTCTTACGTAGATTCGCAGCATGACTGCGCCATCCTGAGTGATTTGGATAACTGATTTTATTTGCAGAGAGAGATATACAGGTTAAGATCAGATAGAGAGAAATAGAGAAGCAAAGAGGGAGTACTCTACAATAAGTTTTGTGAAAAGGCAAATATTTCCGAAGAATATCGCCCAAACTAGTGGATGATCTTAGTACAAATGGAAGTGCGCAAGACAGATTTTCAATGCCAAATCCCGTAATTGCGTTGTAATTTAAATATTTCTTTTAAATATTTTGACGTTTTTTTCTTAAATATTATTTAAATATTTGTCCTTCAAAATTAAATATTTACGTCCGCTCTACTAATCAGTATTGAAATCTTGCTCATTGCTCCCTTCTTGAAGTTGACAACAAGGCTCTGACCAAGTACCGAGTTGATTTGTACCCATGAAGACAATTCCAATTGTCAAACAAAACCAATCCACCTAAACTTTGGAACACAATCCCTCAATTGAATTCAGAAATGCCATTTATTGACTAATTGATAAAGAGAAGAAAAATAAATTAGCATTCCAGATGGATCTTCCAATATCGCCATATCCTATCGTTCCCAACAAGTTCAGTTTCTTCTAGTTGAATGTCTAAATTTGAGATTTGGGAATGTATTTTCAAAGGACCCATGAATCCAGCTATAAACGTGTTTGATTATCTGGCTTCACCTTTGTCCTCGAATGGTGAAGCACTCTAATTCATTAGGACACAAGCGATTCCATGGCCAACCAAGACAACCTACCCTTGATACAAGAAAATGAGACGTTCATTTACAGTCTCTCTAAAACACCACATCTGGAGATAACTCCTTCTACATTAATATTCACAATTTCTTTTTCATAACCTGTTCTTGAAATAAATATGAGTCCTTAGTTTATGCAACACATTTAATCCTTATTTTTTGTTCATTTTGTGTGTACATAGTGTCTGAAATGACAAGTTAAACTGCTTGTTCTGAGGTGAGTTTTTTGAATGTCTTACCTCGGACGTCAAAATATTTAAAAGAAATATTTAAATTACAACAAAATATTTAAAAAATATTTAAATATGCAAGGAGTTTGGAGCAATAAATTGGTATTTTTGAAAAATTTGATTTAAAAATCCAAATATATGATGAAAAATTGGCAATGTCAGAAATATCAGCAAACAAATCTTCTGTTCTAAAAAATTCATATCGGGCAATGAAAATTGGTTATTCTTGACAGTCCTTATTTATACCCTACATAATACTAATATTTTACTGCCTAAGGTTTGGTTGAGTGTTAAAACCAGAGTTTTCAAATTTTTTTTTCTTGTTGGAATTGCGGTTTTCTAGGTTAGATTAAAATCCGTTAATTTAATTTTTGAGGCCAAGCTGACCA